>CAHIKZ030001223.1:532500-664148 GCA_903632075.3 Acanthosepion pharaonis
TTATACTAATATAACATAATATAATAAATACAAACAACAGAAAATAATATAAATTAAATAATAATATAACATAAAAAGTACAATACAGTATATACATATATATATAAATCAGTCAAAGATATACATATAATAAAGGAAGAATAACAATTACAAAATATACAATTGAAAAACAATTACGGTGATGAAGGAACACGTGAGCACATGTAAAAATATGAATATGCGCGTGTTCATTACGGAGTTAAAAAAAAAAGACGCAAATATGAAAATTGAAAAAGAAACGGATATTCATTACAATTGGAAATATTGAATCGACAGAGTCGGCAATGTCTGCTACAGTTACTGCGTAGCAGCTTCACAACTTATTTAAGACGTTGCATACTGAGAAGGAAGCGTAAGAGTTAGACAATTTCCATAGACGCCAACTGCGAATTCTGATAGGGAAAATGTACCCACAAAATATCTCCAACAAGAAAGTCTACAGCAGATGACAAGAATGTGGTTTGTCTTTGTTCATTTTGAAAGCAAGATAGAAACTTCTTGGCCAGATTTTGCGAACGGATCATCAATGCTCTGCTAACAAAACCATGGAATTTTACTATGAAACGACTGACTTCGAAAAGTTCAGAGGTCGTCCAAAAACCACCACTGTTACAACGCTGTACCGAGACAGTCAAAAAACAAGGCAGAAGATCCCACTTTTCCTTTGGTGAAGATTACAATCAAAGAAGATCTGCAATGACTCCACAAACTCGCAGAGGACACAGAAGACTGGCAAAATATCGAAGAATCAGGACACAACGTCACTGAAGATGAGAGAACAGTTCATGACCTCAAAACAGTTTTGATTTTAATAATGAATATTTAATATACGGACTAACAACTTGAAAAGTGGACATATTACCACGAACCTGTGGAATCGGGGAGATAAAAACGAAGATTGATATTAACAGTTACAGTTAATGGGGGGATTCTTCTATATAAAAAGAAAATATATATATATATATATATATATATATATATATATATATATATATATATATATATTTATGAATAAAAATGACAATAGGAAAACTGGTAATTATTCGACGCGTTTCGTCCAATGTGGACTTTATCAAAGCAAAATACGAAAATGAAATTAAATGAACAAAGTAACTAATAAAAACAAAAACAGAATGTACCTAGCAACTGGAATGTAGAGAAACGCTATTTTCATATTTTTTAACTGAAAAATAACGTCAGTGATTGTCACGTGTGGAGAATATTAAGTAGAAGCTTGAAAAAACGCATTTATGAGCACAAAAGAGACCTCACAAAAAACACCTTAGCTAATGCACTAGTCATACATAAAAAAAAAATCAAACACAATTTTGATGTTAAAAATGCTACTTTCATAAAAAAAGAAAATAACTCACTCAGAAGGAAAATTCTAGAGAGTGCCGGCATAGAAAATTACCCAAATATTAATCTACGCCCAGGCTTTTTTCCCTATTTCACCTTTCTTAACAAAATTAATGCTCTTACAAACAAATATTCACAACAGATTCATAAAATCAAAAGAAAATGGTTGAATACATCAACACAGATATAATGACAATATTCTCCACCCGTACTTTGACCATTTTTTTGAATTTCTTCAAAGATACATTGCAGTCAGCAGGGACTGCCATATCAATTTGGAGGCATCGTTATTGTTGGTGGTCTTTAATAACAATATCTGGCCGGTTGGCCTTGATTGTTCTGTCAGTGTGTATTGTCTAGTCTCATAGAATTGTAACAGGTCCTATCTCCGTAACCGGGTCTGGGTGGTGTTCATACCAGTTTCTTTCAGTTTCCTTCCCGTAGAAGTTGCAGATTTTCCAGTGCAGATATTGGCCCACTCTGTCATGTCGGGTTTTATATTCAGTGGGTGCCAACACCGTACAACCTGATACAAGATGATCATTTCTGGATATTTATCACAGAATCTGCATTTTGGGCTGACACAATATTTTAGTATATGTGCTTGATAATTCCTAGTTAGCAAGCATTGGTCCTGCGCAGCAAGGATAAAACCTTCAGTTTCAGCTTTCAACCCTGCACTCCGTAGCCACTGATGGGTACGGGTTTTGTCTACGTCAGCAGCTTGTTTGGTACGGGCAGAGTATTGGCCATGAAGCGGTTTATCTTGCCATCGCTTCTGTATCTGGTCGGTTGCATTCGTCTTTGCTGTCTTTTTTAGGTATTTTGCAGTTTCAGCCGGTTTATTGTGCTGTAGTTGCATCTCTACGCACATTTGAAACTCATTATTATTATTATTATTATTATTCTACAACCATCAAACTTTGTAGATCCATGCATTTTTTGGATCGTTGCAAATAGAAAACAGCAGAAGACAAATAGAAGAGACGAAGAAAAGCCCCAAAAGATGAAGCTCTCCAACCACTGAACTTTTGGACTTCTGTGCGCTGGCTGTGGACGTCTCTTCAGATTCAACATAGGAGCCATTTCACGCGGAAGAAAATGGCGATGAGCACCCGAATAGTCGGCAACGCGTTCTGCCAAACGACGATGATATATATATATATATATATATATATATATATATATATCGCAGAGCCGAGTTCGAATTCCAGTCGAATCCATTACATTCACTTACGTGCTAATACCCTTGGGAAAGGTATGAATTTCTCTCCCTCCAGCTATAGGTAAAATAGCAGGACAGACTGGGTTCTATAGCCTTGGATGGCAACTGGTCTAGGAGAGGACAACTCTGAATTCAAAACCTGAGTGGCTCGTTTGGGACCTTGTGGCACGTAGCGCACCAGGTCTCTGAATTTGGACCTTCAAAAAAAAAAAAAAAGTGTGGATGGTCCTGCACAAGCCTTCACCATTATAATCAAATCTCATATTGGTGTGTCGGGCTGTCGTTCCTAGAAACTGATCTGCTTGACCCTCATACGTCGAATTTCGACGCGAGTCGACTATATATATATATATATATATATATATATATATATATATATATATATATATATATATATATATATATATATATATATATATATATATATATATATATATATATATATATATATATATATATATATATATATATATATATATATATATATATATATATATATATATATATATATATATATATATATATATATATATATATATATATATATATATATGTGTGTGTGTGGCTAAATCAGTAAAAGCACGTCAGATTATATGATGGTTTATATTCGCATAGGATAGAGGTTCGATTCCTGTGGGAGAACGAATATTTTCTATGGAAATTTCTCCGACATTCAGGCCGGTAAATGTTGTTTAATACTGTTTATTATAAAACAGAGCATTTACTTAAATATTTGCATCTGTAAAAGGAATGAATAAACATAAAAAAATTTCTTAAAATAATTGGACTTTGTCCATTTCATAATGTGTGACGTAATTTATTTACATTTGGATACGCATCGAGCAGATACGATTGTACGAGAGAAAATTATGGCAGATTGTAGTTTAAAAACAGTAAAATCGACCTTGCTGACAAAACGCTCCTCTGTGGCTAAATCGGTAAAAGCACGTCAGGCTATATGACGGTTCTGTGTAGGATACAGGTTCGATTCCTGTCGGAGGACGAATATTTTCTATGAAAATTTCTCGGGCATTTAGGCCGGTAAATGTTGTTAATACTGTTTATTATAAACAGAGCATTTACTTAAAGATTTGTATCTATAAAAAGAACGTATAAACATAAAAAATGTCTTATTATATATATATATATATATATATATATATATATATATATATATATATATATATATCTTCGTCTTGGGCTAACAGAAACAACCAGTAAGCTCATGGTCTATAGTGCCTGTAGTAATCTCGAATCTGTCGGAGGACGAATATTTTCTATGAAAATTTCTCGGCATTTAGGTTGGTAATGTTGTTAATACTGTTTATTATAAACAGAGCATTTACTTAAAAGATTTGTATGTATAAAAAGAACGTATAAGCATAAAAATGTCTTAATATATATATATATATATATATATATATATATATATATATATCTTCGTCTTGGGCTAACAGAAACAACCAGTAAGCTCATGGTCTATAGTGCTGTAGTAATCTCGAATCTCGTGTGCGCATATGAGACCTGTGTACTTTTACAAAAGAGACATCGGCAAACATGAAAGTTTCCATCAAATGAAACTTTGTCAAATCCTGTGGAAGGCGTGACAGGACTGGATCACGAACCATAAAGTTCTCCTCCGCGCAAAGATGGAGAGTCTAGAGACCATCATGACTCGTCACCGATGTTGATAAGCCGGACACCTTGACCGAGTGCAAGACATCGGTCTACGCAAACAAATCCTCTTCTCAGAGCTCGCATCTCGGACCAGAGACCACGTAGAGACCTACGTCGTCGATTCAAGGATCAGCATAAAAAACACCATGCTGAGGATAGAAATTGAACCGGTGAATTGGGATACGAAAGCTGCAGAAAGAAGCAATTGGAGAAGGGAACTCCACGAAAAAAACATCTTTGGAAAACACCAGAAGAAAGGAAAAGTGAGGTAGACAGGCTCTGAAATACGTGTTCTAAGGAAATATTTTTGGCCGAGCCTACGGGTTCAGAGAACCCACGGTAAACTCGGCCTTGTGCCACATACATCCCTCACAGGGGGGTGCTGTTAATTATTAACAGTCGACTAGATTGTTCATCTGTCGAATTCTGCCTTGAGCAGAGACGAACCCGGACGATTCTTTGCCAAACGGCAAATTTTCGTCCGGAGAGGTAGACTGGCCCTGAACCCGTTTATGCAGGTCCTAAGGAAATATTGTTGGCCAAGCCTACGGGCTCGGAGAACCCACGGTAAACTCGGCCTTGTGCCACATACATTCCTCTGGGAGGGGGTGCTGTTAATTATTAACAGTCGAATAGTTTGAACGCTGGGACAACCTACACACACTCACTAGTCTTATGATGTACTTCCTATTTAATATATGATATATCTGCAACACTTGTTTTGTTATTTCTTTAACTATTTACTTGGTCACAACAGTAAATGACGTTATTTCTTGAACTGTTTTACAGAACTTAACAACATTAGAAAAAGAATATGTTCAATAATTTTGAACGTATTATAACTATTTTAAAATTAATTTTTGGTGTCTAATTATAAATATATATATGGTCGACCATGAGGTTCAAGCAGATCAGTTCCTAGGAGCCGACATCCCGGTAGCAGCACATGAGAATTTGTTTATAGTGGTGAAGGCTTTGTGTAGAACCGACCTCGCTTTTTGAAGGGCCGAATACAGTGACCTGGTGCACTAAGTGCCACAAGGTCCCCAAACGACCCTTCACGGGTTTTGAATTCAGAGTTGTTCTTCTCCTAGACCAGTTACCATCCAAGGCTATAGAACCCAGTCTGTCCTGCTATTGACCCATAGGGAGAGGGTATTAACATGTAAATGAATGTAATGGATTCGACTGGGATTCGAACTCGGCTCCCCGATTCCTCAATCCAAGCCGCTACCACTACTACACCGTGCCCTCTCTCTCTCTCTCTCTCTCTCTCTATATATATATATATATATATATATATATATATATATATATATATATATATATATATATATATAATTGTCGGACTTTGTCCATTTCATAATGTGAGGTCATTTGTTTACATTTGATACGCTATGAGCAGTTATGAATGTACGTGTGAGATTCATGGAAAGTTGAAGTTTATAAGCAGTAAATTCATTCTTGCCACTCGAACTATCCTTTGTGGCCGAGCGGTAAGGCACTTCAGGCTATATGACGGTTCTGTATAGGATACAGATTCGAATCCTGTCGAAGGACGAATATTTTCTATGAAAATTTCTCGGACATTCAGGCCGGTAAATGTTATTTAACACTGTTTATTATAAAAAGAGTATTTAATTAAATACTTGTATCTATAAAAAGAATGTTAAACGTAAAAATGGCTTTGAATATTTATTAGTGTTCAATGATTATCCTTGATTTTATTTTGTTGTTATGATGGGAATAGAAATTTATTGGGTCATTTTTATTAGTTGATTTTCGGTTTTGAGTTTATGTCAACGCGGTGTAACATGATATCAATGTTTAGTTTGTCTACAAGATCCGGTAAATCATTATAGCGGGGATATATTAATAGAGAATCATCAGTATAATGGAAGTAAGTAAATTGTTTAGGTAACACATTTTGAAAGGAACAGATTCAATAAATTCTAAGAAATATATGTCATTACTCTACTAAGAGGTGATCCCATTGGCAATCCAAATTGTTATTTGTAAAAATTGTTATTGAACGTGAAATAGCATTAATTAGTCATGAGACGGCAGATTTTTATTTTATTTAACAAAATCTATATTAGCAGAGAAAAACGTTTGACGAGGTAAGCATGTAATACAGCGTGACAGGTTTTGTGCTTTCTGAAGTAGATACGCTGGGTTTTACATAAAGATATAATTACAGATAGAGGAAGAAAATTTGAACAAAGTATGCATTATGGCGCGCGTTTTAAATTCTTTCCATTTGCTTCGAAAACGAATAGAGAGAATTAAGAAGACTTTAGGAGACTGCCCCCCCCCCACAAAAAAATCTTGATATTATCGGGAAAATGGATAGATAAATTGACTGATGGGTAGACACAGAAAATAATGGCAGGAAAAGAAGAAGAAAAAACATCCTGAAGAAGGCAATGATTTATAAGGCGTTACCCGGCTGGAAAGAAGATAGGGGTGGGGTGAAAATAAAAAAAGAAAGAAAGAAAATATGGAGACATGTCTAGGAGGTCAATCATTTGGTGGGGGGGGTCTATTAAATCAGAGGCTATGGAGGCGGAGATGATAAGTACGAAGAAAAGTAATAGTGTCAAGATAACCATAAACATTTACAAAATAAAATATATATATATATATATATATATATATATATATATATATATATATATATATATAAATAGAGTAGATAAGTTGGTCATTAAAAACAAAGTCAAACAAAGGGTACCTATGAAATCAGGTGACAAAAAATGAAGCATGGAGATTGAGGTTCCACATTCGGCATTTTCGAACACGCCCGTGTTCTCCTTTTTTCTAATTATATATATATATATATATATATATATATATATATATATATATATATATATATATATATGTGTGTGTGTGTGTGTGTGTGTGTTTTTCTGTGTGTGTTTTTCTGTGTGGATGTGTGGCGTGGTTACAGATAGATAGGAACACATATCTCATATAGATACGAACACATAGATAGATAGGAACAGTGTGTTATAGGAACTAGATAGATGTATATCTTATATACTCATTTCTATGTCGGCTTATTATATAGTGAGCACGCAGAATTTTTTAGCATAACTTTTAACCCCTCAAGAAAAAATGACCTTAAATAGTACAAGCGATGATTTTAACCACATGAAAAAATTACTTGCGTATAGTGAGAACTCCTATTTCTGTGTAAAAAAAATTGATCATAAAAGGTCGCATTATACTTGGGTATAAATGATAGATAGATAGATAGATAGATAGATAGATAGATAGATAGATAGAATATGAACAGATTGAGATAGGTAGATAGATATGAACAGATTGATATAGACAGATATAGATAGATAGATATGAGCAGAATGAGATAGACGAATAGATAGATATGAACAGAATTAGATAGATAGATAGATAGATAGATAGATAGATAGATAGATAAGAACAGAATTAGATAGATAGATAAATATGAACAGATTGAGATAGGTAGATATATATGAACAGATTGATATAGACAGAGATAGATAGATAGATAGATATATAGATAGATAGATAGATAGATATGAGCAGAATGAGATAAATAGATGGATACATAGATAGATATGAACAGAATTAGATAGATAAGAACACAATTATATATATATATATATATATATATATATATATACATACATTTATTCTGTAAATGTTTATGGTTATCTTGACGCTTTTCTTCGTACTTATCTTCTGCTCCTCCATAACCTGATTTAATAGACCCCCCACCAAATGAATTAGATAGATAGATAGATAGATAGATAGATAGATAGATAGATAGATAGATAGATAAGAACAGAATTAGATAGATAGATTGTCCGAGGAACACTGAGTCTGTTCTCACGAAGAACGTGAAATTTATTCTTGCGAATAATTATAAAAAGCGAATCGGAAACTAAAGGAAAAGAAACGAGACAAAAAGTTCCACGACTCATTTTTACCTCCACGGATTCTTGTCACAATTGGAAGACCAACGAAACATTTTAATAAAACTCTAAAAACATAAATAAATAAAGATAGAAAGAAAACAGCCAAACATGATTCTACCAATTATTTGGAAGGGAAAAATCAACCAATTCTAACACAAACGCTTAGCACAATCCGAACAACTTCAAATCAACTGTATATAAAGCAAACCGTTGGGTCAGTCACGTGAGGAAGCGAACCAATGTTACATGAACGTAAGTATTAACAGGAAGCGAATTGGATTCACAATTTTGTAATGTTCATCTGTGTTCGAGGTTTTTATAAGCATGTACGGTAATTCGTTTACCATTGTGATCGGCAAAGACTATAGCGAATGCCAATGGCCGATAACCCCGGACGAATTAATTATCGCAGTTTCGCCTCGAAACGTGTTTTATTTATTTTTTTGACCTAAAAAAAAAAAAATGAAAATAAATAAAACCTCTCTAGACTGCATTACGAGTTGTTTATTTTGACTCATTGTCTTTTTGTTTTTCTTTTCTGTATTTTTTCTTCTTTTTTTTTTTAATTAGCTAAAGACATATACACAATTCATCCCAGAAAAATAATCAAAAACAAGAAAAAAAAACAAAACAAACAAACAAACAAAACAAAAAACAAAGTAATAAATTCGACCTGATAACGGTCAAACAAGAACGTAGACGATCATGGCTCAACCCAACGCCCTGTCTTTTATAGCTCTTAGTAAAACTTGTCTTTTTTGCTATCTCTCCCAGATGAAACTCTGTTCTGGCAACAATTTACATAAGTTCCTTAGATAGATCATGCGCTGTTTCAATCAGGATTCGCAGCTATATACTCTTCTTCTTCAATGTGCTATGTCTCTTCAGGACTTTGGCCATCGTGTCTCTCTTTAACTTGCTCTCCTTTTTCGTTCTTAATAAATTGTATCTTTTTATATCTCTCCTAAACGCCATTTTGCCATCCATTTACACTCCTTCTATTCCTTCTATTTCTACCTCTTCTTCTTCTTCTTCTTCTTCTTCTTCTTCTTCTTCTTCTTCTTCTTCTTCTTCTTCTTCTTCTTTGTATCGTGTCCTTCATGGCGTAGGCAATCATGGCTCTCCACAACATTTCTAACTGTTACTAAAATTTCTCTTTTGTTATCTCTCTTAAAAACTGATGTGTCGTCCATTTATCCAAGCTCGTTCTTATCTATCTATCTATCTATCTATCTATCTATCTATCTATCTATCTATCTATCTATCTATCTATCCGAGTCTGTTCGTATCTATCTATCTATCTATCTATCTATCTATCTATCTATCTCAGTTTGTTCATTATCTATCTATCTATCTATCTATTTCAATTTCTTTGTTTTTCTTTGATACCAAAACTCATCCAATAAAAGGCTCGAGCACTACTCAAGTAGGGGCTTACTAAGCAAGATAGTAATGACGAATAAAGTGTGTGATATAAATGAAAAATGAGTATAAGTAGAACAGACAATTATTACCCCTTGACTTGAAGAGGCTAACATTCTAGTTTCAGGAGAGTATCCAAGCGGGAGTTTTTTTTTTTTTTTTTTTTGTTAACTAGGTCGTTTCATATGAGTTTCTCCATTTCCATATTGGTTTATCAAGTGTCTTGTGAGGGAGAATATTTCCCTACAATTTTGGACTCATCCGTCGAACGAAAGACATAAAAATCTTTTCGGGACGTGGGCAATCATGGCTCTCCACAACGTTCTCTCATTTCTAACTCTTAGTAAAATTTGTCTTTTTGCTATCTCTCCCAGATGAAACTCTGTTCTGGGAACAATTTACATTAGTTCCTTAGATAGATCATGCGCTGTTTCAATCAGGATTTGCAGCTATATATTCTTCTTCTTTGTGCCATGTCCCTTCAGGACTTTGGCCATAGTTGGCTTTAAGTTGCCCTCCTTTTTCCTTCTTAGTAAATTGTATCTTTTTATATCTCTCCTAAACACCTCCTCCTCCTCCTCTTTCTACTTCTGTCTCTTCTTCTTCTTCTTCTTCTTCTTCTTCTTCTTCTTCTTCTTCTTCTTCTTCTTCTTCTTCTTCTACTTTGTATCGTCTCCTTCATAACGTAGGCAACCATTTCTAACTGTTAGTAAAATTTCTCTTTTGCTATCTCTCTTAAACACTGATGTGTCGTCCATTTATACAGGCTCGTCCTTTTTCTTTAATGAGCAATGTCCTTTCGGGACGTGGGTAATCATGGCTCTCCATGACGTTCTCTCATTTCTAACTGTTAGTAAAATTTCTCTTTTGCTATCTCTCTTAAACACTGATGTGTCGTCCATTTATACAGGCTCGTCCTTCTTCTTTCATGAGCAATGTCCTTTCGGGACGTGGGTAATCATGGCTCTCCACGACGTTCTCTCATCTCTGTCTCTTAGTAAAATTTGTCTTTTTGCTATCACTTTTAAATACTATTTTTGCTATCCATTTACACGAGCGCGCTCTATACGTTCCGCGCTGCCATTTTAATTGCAATATATTTCATTGGAGAACCACAGAAAATATACGAATGATGACAAAAAATGTTAGGGTTCCAAATCTACTTCTCAATATAGTCTTCTTCTTTCTCTATTGTGGTGTGAGATTCTGTCGAAAAGTAATGCCCATTATTCTTCAATTCACCCAGCTTTAAAAACACACCCAAATGTTTACACGAGACATAAGATTCTAAATCTCGTTTCTGTTCTCGTCTGTACGTTCTCAAGTACCGTATTTTCCGGCTAACAAGACACTGCGGCTTGGAAGACGCACCTTAATATTGAAAAGAAATTTCTAAAAAAAAAGTCATTTTCATACAACAACACATTCACCTTGAGTCCCTCACATAATGGCGTCATGTATTGTTTACATTAATCACTCGTTTGATTTTTTGTTTGTATGCCAATGACATACTAGTCAAGAGCAGAAAGGTTCCCACCGCTGCTCGTAAACAGAGCATTTTAAGCTTGTGGCTCGGCTCCAGGAAGGTTTATAATCTTGGAAATACTTGTAACAGATAAGTACTGAGGTTTCATCATATAAAAGGCTGAATTAGATAGATAGCTAACATTATAGTGTAATGACTCAACATAGAAATCCACGTTCGTATCAGTCAAGCTAATTAGGTGACAATCCAAGCTTACTTGAGCCTGGGCGTTGCCTTAAATTCGTCTTGGAAGACGCACACGTATTTTACAGAGCATTTTTTAAGAAAAAAGTCTGTCTTGTAAGTCTAATACATAAAACTGGTAACTTTTATTCTTTAATATTGCATAAGTACTAAACTATACATTCTGTGAGAAAGGTTGTATATGTGTGGGGGATGGAGAGAGAGAAAGACAGAGAGAGTGGAGGAACCATTCATTTCTCCCCACTTCTCTCTCTCTCTCTCTCTGTCTCTCTCTCTCTATCTCTCTCTCTCTCTCTCTCTCTCTCTCTCTCTATATCTCTCTCTCTCTCTCTCTCTCTCTCTCTCTCTCTCTCTCACTCTCTCCCTCTCTCTCTCTCTCTCTCTCTATATATCTCTCTCTCTCTCTCTCTCTCTCTCTCTCTCTCTCTCTCTCTCTCTCTCTCTGTCTCTCTCTCTCTATCTCTCTGTCTCTCTCTCTATCTCTCTCTCTCTCTATCTCTCTCTCTCTCTGTCTCTCTCTCTCTATCTCTCTCTCTCTCTCTCTCTCTCTCTCTCTTGGCACATCTTTAATGAACACATAACGAATCTGTTATCCATCTGTACAGAGAAACCCGTCCAATGTTAGATCCTCTCGCGTACTGGAACCCGCTTAGGAATCAATAACTAGACTTATCAAACTGTATAAGATGTTTTTGCCCACACAAAGAGTTCTAATTTTTGTAGATAACACCTACTGTTCGTCACGATCGATCCAATTTCAATCTCCCTCTGGGTAACACGCACCTTATCACTTTCCATGTCGTTTATTATTATTATTATTATTATTATTACCACTACTAATTCTAATATTACTACCAGTAGTATATCAGTTTTCGCTCGGGTTGTTTGAGGTGGGTATGTTCACGGAAGATCAAATAACAGTAGGTATTGTTACTATTGCAAATCTGCTTTTAACACACACACACACACACACACACACTCCAAAAATGTATACGTTCTAGGAAACGACTCTCTCATTCTTTTTTGTAATTGAATTATCAAAAACAATATTAGAAAACCAGAATTGCTTTAACAACAAGTTTATTACTTTTTGGTACAGGGGGAACATAATGTAGAATAGGAACTAGGGAAGAGAATGTTTAGCCGTGAAGGACTAACTTTTTTCACCAAAGGCTGCTGCTGCTCCTGCTACTCCTCTTAATGTAGGATGTATTTTTATGTCTTTCGTTCGACGGATGAGTCCAAACTTGTAGGGAAATATTCTCCCTCACAAGACACTTGATAAACCAATATGGAAATGGAGAAACTCATATGAAACGACCTAGTTAACAAAAAACAAAAACAAAAAAACTCCCGCTTGGATACTCTCCTGAAACTAGAATGTTAGCCTCTTCAAGTCAAGGGGTAATAATTGTCTGTTCTACTTATACTCATTTTTCATTCATATCACACACTTTATTCGTCATTACTATCTTCCTTAGTAAGCCCCTACTTGAGTGGTGCTCGAGCCTTTTATTGGATGATTTTTGGTATCAAAGAAAAACAAAGAAACTGAAATAGATAGATAGATAGATAATGAACAGACTGAGACAGATAGATAGATAGATAGATAGATAGATAGATAGAGATAGATAGATAGATAGATAGATACGAACAGACTCGGATAGATAGATAGATAGATAGATAGATAGATAGATAGATAGATAGATAGATAGATAGATAGTGAATAGACTGAGATAGATAGATAGATAGATAGATACGAACAGACTTAGATAGATAGATAGATAGATAGATAGATAGATAGATAGATACGAACAGACTTAGATAGATAGATAGATAGATAGATAGATAATGAATAGACTGAGATAGATAGATAGATAGATACGAACAGACTTAGATAGATAGATAGATAGATAGATACGAACAGACTGAGTTAGATAGATAGATAGATAGATAGATAGATAGATAGATAGATAGATAGATAGATAGATAGATAGATACGAACAGACTGAGATAGATAGATAGATAGATAGATAGATAGATAGATAGATAGATAGATAGATAATGAACAGACTGAGATAGATAGATAGATAGATAGATAGATAGATAGATAGATAGATAGATAGATAGATAGATAGATAGATAGATAGATAGATAGATAGATAGATGAACAGACTGAGATAGATAGATAGATAGATAGATAGATAGATAGATAGATAGATAGATAGATATTATTCATTATATATGCGTACATATTTATATGAGCTGTTTTATAATGTCATCAAAGCAGATTTCTGTTCAAACCTCATGCGTCCCTGTGTATTACACGAACATGCAGACCCCGGCGAATGGACGTTCTCCCCTCCTGCTGCTATGATCGTTCGCTTGAGGACGCTAGACACAACGATGGCTCGTTAGCAAGTGGGTATCAAGCTGATGGGACCTCAGGCACTGAACTCCTCTCCGAGTGACCTCCTCCTGCCCCAGTCAACCATAATGGCTTCGTGTTATGCCCACTGGGCAAGTGGATGTTACTGGATTAATTCTTTCCCGCGCATCTCCCGCCTCTATCTCGTCTTTAGATGTCCACCCTGACCTATTTACCCAGGACAGCTATGATACCACACCCACGCTTTTATTTATTTATTTGGTTTTGTTTCTAAGGAATGAGTAAATGACTTTCTTTCCTTCTGTATTCGCTTCCCTGCATCGGGGCAACATACGGGAAGCAGAAAAAATAAATGTAGAAATTACCTGATAAAAACGTTTTCAAGCATTTACACTGCTTCGGCAGCCATATTGGCGAATTTGAATTGGCTGATGTAAGAGGAGGTCGTTTCTCGTCCAAGCTGACATTGTTATTGCCAAGATGCCTGTCCTGTTCCCGTCGTTTAAACCTTTCATTTTTTTTTTTTTTGTGATGCCACGGAGAAGGAGGAAGCTTTATTCATTTTTCCCCAAGATCTTTAACTAAATTATTCCCTATTTATTGGCATTTTTTTTTTTTTGAATCTTCATCAACATAATAGCTAACCTCTTATTTAAAATGCACTAACTCTCTCTTTTACATAGGGCCGGCGCTTACTACGCCCGAACCTCCCGACCGGGGTTGGGCAAGTCTGATTAGGAGTCCCGGGTTGTGCTTTGTGACCCTCACTATCTTAGGAACATTTGATTTTTTTCTACCTACATTTACATACGTCTCAAATTAAACTAATAATTAAAAGGACGAAAAATTTTCGCGGACTTTTACTATATTCTGGGGTCTTTTTTGTCCAAATCTGTGAATTTGTTTTGCTGACCCCCCCACCCAAAAAAACACTATATAAAATTCACTGTTTTTTTATCCTTAATGTTGACTGTGTTAAAAGTACTCAACATTTTAACAAGAAAAAAAATCTCAAGTCGACGTTAAAAATTACCGCAAAACATTTTTGATTTATTTAAGATGGAATGATCTATAATCTATCCATTTGTACCGATATATTCCTATCTCTTAATACTTTGCTTCTGAAAGACATTTTTCGCCATTCTTATGCACCTTAGAATTTCATCTCTCTCTTTCTGATTGCTACCATCAGTTTCTTTATTGTCCTTAAACTGTTCTCGTTGCTCACATACCCATTCAGTTGCATTTTCGGCATTTGTTTATAGAACTCCGTCTTTATTTCTACAAGACTATTGTTCAGATGTGAAGAAATTGTCCAGCATTCACTTCCATATAAGAGATTAGATATTAAAACGCAGTTATTTACACAAAAGTAGAAAGGGACATAAGACAAGGAGGAAACGTCTCACCAGACTTATTTAACCTTTACTGATAGAACCACGTCTCTATTTCTTCAAGACTATTGTTCAGATGTGAAGAAATTGCTCAGTATTTACTTCCATATAAGAGATTAGATATTACAACGCACTTGTTACACAAAAGTAGAAAGGGGCATAAGACAAGGAGGAAACGTCTCGCCAGATTTATTTAACCTTTAACGCTAGGAGATATTAAGAGAACATGAAATTCAACTGTTTTTTTATATTTTTTATTTTCTTCCGAATCCATGAATTTGTTTCGTTCATTCGAAGTCTCCAAATATCCTTTTTTATCCATAATGTTGAATGTGTGAAAATTATTCAACTTTTTAGTGAGAACAATCTGAAATTGATGTTAAAAATTGCCACAAAACATTGTTGATTTATTTAAGATGGAATGATCTATTATGACATGTCTCTAATTTGTATTTAGATACATTGGATTTATTTTTAATTTTTCTAGTTGAATTGTTCACCTATATTGCATAGGACACATTATTGTACATAATTAGGTTACAATTAAATTTGGATTTTATATATTTCCTTATGAAAATTGAGATCTATCAGAGGAATGATAGTCGGGGGCATATCATATATTCGGTGGGGGGTGCGAATCGTATTCATGGGAGGGATCAGTCCTTTGTATTTGACATGGATACTACCTCATGAGAAGTGAAATTTCATAGATTTAGGTTGATTACGAGACCCTGCAGCGGCACTTTTATATATATATATATATATATATATATATATATATATATATATATATATATATATATATATAACTTATTTATTTAAAATGGAATGATCTATTATGACAGGTCTCTAATTTGTATTTAGATACATTTTGAATTTTTTCGTTGAATTGTTCACCTATATTGCATAGTAACTGATAGAGGCTCAAATTGATGAATCGGAGAGCCGAGTTCAAATTCCAGTCGAATCCTTACGTGCTCATACCCTTCGGAAAGGTATGAATCTCCTTCTTCTTCTTCTTCCCAATCCCAGCTCTAGGTAAATACCAGGACAGACTGGGTTCTATAGACTTGGATGGCAACTGGTCTACTGCAGAAAGAAATGGCAAACTACTGCGGGAAAAAATCAGCTTCGTCAGTCAAGATACATGATCGCCTAAGCGTGTATCACGCATGGCAAGATGGAATAGAGAAAGATGCTATCTAAAAGCTAAGCAAAGTATTAAGAAACTAAGAAAAGATTACAGAACTTTTAATGCAATATCATTCTTCCTAAATGGTAGCGAATGCTAGACAATCTCCTCACAGATGAAGAAGAGACTTGAAGCAAGAGAAACAAAGAAAAGAGTACTGAACTGTTATGTAATATCTGTCCTCCTATATGGCAGTGAATGCTGGACAATCTCCTCACAGATGAAGAAGTGACTTGAAGCAAGAGAAACAAAGAAAAGAGTACCGAACTGTTATGTAATATCAGTCCTCCTATATGGCAATGAATACTGGACAATCTCCTCACAGATGAAGAAGAGATCTGAAGCAAGAGAAACAAAGAAAAGGGTACTGAACTTTTATGTAATATCAGTCCTCCTATATGGCAATGAATGCTGGACAATCTTCTGACAAATGAAAACAAGAATGGAATCAATAGAAAGATTCTGTAGAATAACGCTCCAAATAATATTGGCTGACCATGAGAGCAACGGCGATGTTTAGAGAAAATGTCAACAGGAAGAGACAATCGAAAATTTTCCGGAACACAATGTGGAAACAGGGCTTGGAAAAATTTACGCAGATAAGGCATTTTGAAGGCAAGAGAGACGGTGGAAAACAACGCATGAGCTAACTAACCAGTTTGATTAAGTGGTTGGCGGTACAAATTTCTGATCTTTTAAATATCAGTAAGTATACTCCTCCGGAAAAACCTTAGGAATAAAAAACGAAAGAACTAAGAACATGTAATTTTGGCGAAATTAATCGATCAGAATTCAAGCTTAGAATTCAAAGCAAGAGTAAAATAAAAATAACTAAGCAAAGTGCTCAATACGCTAAGTAGGGCAAATCTAACTATGAACCTAAAGAGACAAGCAAACCTACCTAGGTTTCATCTACACGGATCCTCAGGGTAGGTTTGTCTGGCTCTTTAGGTTCATATATATATATATATATATATATATATATATATATATATATATATATATATATATTATAAATAAATTGATTTAAAATATAGTTTTTCCGCTACACAGTTCTAACCATGTTTCAAAATGGAAGGTCCGAATTTAATTTTGTAATTAAATTAAAGACATTAGTTCCATTTCATCCTCAAGCGAATTTTGGAGGAACTTATAAAATTAGTGGGTCTTAAAGACAGCAAAAATCATAATAATAATGCTCTGTAAATTTACATTGAGTACTATTTTGATAAATAAAAATATCTATGAGACTACTGGATTATATATCTTACTGTTCTTTCTTTCTATATATATATATATATATATATATATATATATATATATATATATGTGTGTGTGTGTGTGTGTGCGTGTGTGTGTGTCTATACATATGTATGTATATAAAAGTGGACTTTCATGTCAATACCCAGAAATATCATAGAGAAATACGCTACCCCAATTGACCCAAATAAAAAAATCAAATTATCTACTACAAAAAATTTAAAACAGCCAACTTTATCCTAAAAAATAACAACACATCAGCAATATCAAAATTACAACGAACGAACATTATCTATGAATTCCAATGCCCCCATTAATGGATCTGTTTTCCTGATCAAACCGAATTCATAAATGATTAAATCGGTCACACAACCACATGCCTATCCAGACGGCTTAGGTTACACCAATCTGAAAACAGTTTTATTAGAACCTATTTAAACACACTCAGAGTTACCAGACTCCATCCGAAACATACTAGTAGAAAAGACAAACATATTAACCTCATCCACATGTAAAAAAAAGTTTTAATATAATGGAAGCCTTTATAATAAAAACGAAAAAGCCAACACTCAATAAAATTAACTACGAACACGGCCACAATGTGCTGACTGTGTTCGGAAAATAAAACATCCCTATAACTCTAGGAACATAGACACAATATATACACCCAATTAAAAAGTAAAAATAAAATCATCCTTGATAATGGCTAAACGTATAGCCGAAAGCGCTCGGAATTATAGAACATTTGGACAGTTTCAACACACTCTGTGTCCCCAAAAAGAAAACACTCGTTCGAACAGAAGAAATATTAAATAAAAAGCTTAATTTAATTAAAAAAAAACTGTCCGTCGTCATTAACGAAATACGTATAAATGAAGGATTGCTGCCTAAATACACAATATATATCATACTTATTATAAAAACCCAGGTTGGTGTGTGTGTGTGTGTGTGTGTGTGTGTGTCTGTATGTTTATATATTGGATCGGATTTCTACATTTTCAACCGATTTCAACAAAACTTCACAGGACGACGTAAAATTACCTTGCGGTGGTTCTGACAGCGCCAAAAATTGAAAACACAATTGTTTTTGCACGAAATCAATTTGAAAACACGATTAAGAGGCATCGCAAGAATGGAAGGGGGACAACTCATATCGAGTCATACTTATTATAAAACCCAGGTTGTTTGTGTGTGTCTGTGTGTGTGTGTTCGTTTATATATAGGATCGGATTTCCTACATTTTTCAACCGATTTCAACAAAACTTCACTTTTTTTTTGGCAGGTAGTGTTTCTTATTGTCTTGTACACTTTCTTTATTTTTACATTCAGAATGCTTTAAAAATTCCATTTACAAGACGATTATTTATAATAAAATTCTATTCAATCGGTAGACTCATAACGATTGAAAACAATGTTTTTGTTTGAGTTTTGGTTTGACCAATTCGTAAAAAAAAAACTAATTAAGACATGCGTGTCCGTCAACCTTAAACAATAATCTTTGTCAGTTTTATTTTTCAGTCTTTATGATGGTCGATACTTCATCTATCTCTTACTGTTACATCCCCGGGCAACGCCGGGCACTACTAGTAGTATATATATATATATATATATATATATATATATATATATATATATATATATATTAAAAGCAAGTTATGTCGGTTAATTTCTTTGATATACTTTGCCAAATTACGAACAGTCCTTCAAAAAGAAAGAGAAAATTCCGGCAGAAATTTTCCGAAGTTCATTTCGAAAGATGTCCGAGAAATACGATCCAAGGTTTCGACTTTCTGCGGTCATTATCAGGGTAGTTAGAGTCAATGATGATTTTTATAACTTGATGATGACTTAAGATAGTTGAAACGTTGGACCGCATTTCTTGTACATTTTTGCTAAAAAAAAAAACTTCGATATTTCCTCCTTGTGAAAGAACGACTCTTCGTATTTAGCAGAAGTCACTCAGTAAAATTAATCGACGCAAACATCATTTTCAAATTATGCTAAGTCCACTTAAAATTTCTGCTCTGAACAAACATACATAGAGATGACAATGACAAAAAATATTTGAATAATTTTCTAAGGTTTGTAATAATAATAATATGTCTTGTAACAATTTTATGGGTTTTACAATGCACACAGACAGAACAATCAATGCTAATCGTCTAGACATCTTGATAAAAAACAAAACAAAAACAGAATGTGCTTTTGTATTGACATGGCAGTCCTTGCAGATTGTAATGTATTTTTGAAGATCTTAAAAGAACTATCAAAAATACATGGATCTTGAAGTGGAAATCTACAAAATGGTGCACCAATAATTTCACTTCTAGTTGGAGCCCTTGGATTGACTGAAAAAGTTTCTGACAGACTCAATAGTGGGGATTCCTGGTAGCCCATGCCTGAAAGAAATACAAAAAAAAAATTTTTTAAAATGTTCTCACGAGTTCAGCTTACATATTACTAAATGGGTGTGACCTTAGGTTGTTTAATTTTTCTTTTCAGTTTTTTAAAAAAATGTTCGTTGGAAAATACGATGATACCATTCTTGACCTTAGGTCTCTGGTTGGGACCCAGAAGGAAATTAATATACAACAGAAATGAAAAGAAATACTACTACTACTACTACTACTAATAATAATAATAATAATAATAATAATAATAAATGAAAGAAATGTGTAAACGTCAAAAATCAAGAGAAATAAAAATAATAATAATAATAATGGCAGGTCTAACACCACCACTACTACGATGAGAGCACAGTCTTTCTCCTTTCCTCTCTTTACTTAATAATAATAATAATAATAATAATAATAATAATAATAATAATAATGGAAGGTCTAATACCACCACCACTACTACGATGAGAGTACAGTCTTTTCTCCCTTTCCTCTCTTTACTTAATAATAATAATAATAATAATAATAATAATAATAATAATAATAATAATGGAAGGTCTAATACCACCACCACTACGACGATGAGTACAGTCTTTCTCCTTTTCCTCTTTATTTAATAATAATAATAATAATAATAATAATAATAATAATAATAATGGAAGGTCTAATACCACCACCACTACTACGATGAGAGTACAGTCTTTCTCCTTTCCTCTCTTTACTTAATAATAATAATAATAATAATAATAATAATAATAATAATAATAATAATGGAAGGTCTAATACCACCACCACTACTACGATGAGAGTACAGTCTTTCTCCTTTCCTCTCTTTACTTAATAATAATAATAATAATAATAATAATAATAATAATGGAAGGTCTAATACCACCACCACTACTACGATGAGAGTACAGTCTTTCTCCTTTCCTCTCTTTACTTAATAATAATAATAATAATAATAATAATAATGGCAGGTCTAACGCCATCACCACTACTACGATGAGAGTACAGCCTTTCTCCTTTCCTCTCTTTACTTAATAATAATAATAATAATAATATTGGCAGGTCTAATACCATCATCACTACTACGATGAGCGTACAGTCTTTCTCTTTTCCTCTCTTTACTTAATAATAATAATAATAATAATAATAATTATTATTATTATTATTGAATTAAGTACTATTACTAGGGAGTCAAATTATTTAGAAATAACTACCTTTATCATTATACTGTACGGTAGTTTAAGATAAAATTAGCCGACGAGAACCCACAAGTTTGCGTATAAGACGAAGGGTGACTTGGGGAGTATTTATAGGCAAACACAGTGCGTATTATGGGCCTTTAGATTCAATACTTATTTTATTTTTTCCTTAAAATAAGCGATGTCATTTATTTATTAACATAAATTTTGCATAATTACTTTCAATTAATTTAAAATCATCAAGCAATGACTGCCAAAATATGTTAGCTCCATGGTTTTAAAAGTCGTGAAAGAAAAGCAGTCTCGTTGCTTGAGAATGAGATCTCGTCAATTTTAAGCAAAAAAGCCACTTTCGAAATCTATAAAACAAACCTATAGAAATTCTTTCTATTGTTTTGGGTGCTTTTTTTGTTTTTGCTTTTTTTTTATTTTATTTTATTTTATTTTTTGAAGATGCTGGGAAAGAAACGAAACTAAATAAAGAGAAAAGATTTAAAAACAAAAAAAATAAGGGCTTATGTTCTCCAGGCCAATTATTAATTTTTTTATAGCATTCGGGCGTTACCGTACATTTAAATCTGCACGAAGAAGCGTAAAAATTGCGTATGAGCCGAAAAGGTCGTGAGAAGGTGATGCCGCCAAGAACCAATTAAATTTGGTGTAGGAAACAAGACATGGCCGGCGGCAAAAGATTGATCTTGATTTGTCAAACAGCAAATTAGATGACATCCTTCTTGCCAACATCTGATTTAAGAAGGAATGTAAGTGAATTTGATTTTAGAGGCGAAGGAAGAATGATAGTCAAGAAGTCCGGAAAGAGGCACGGAAAAGGGAGAGCGAGAGAAAATAATAATAATTTGAAAGAGGAAGGGTAAAGACAAGCATGGGAAGTAAGGGGAAAGGGTTGCCGATGATACTTACAAAGAACGCTATAAATCTGGACACAGAGAGGGCGAAAGCGAGTGAGAGGAAGAGAGGGAGATTAAGAGAGGGGAAAGTAAGAGAGAGCGTGTTACTGGGAGCGGGAGATACGGGAATGATGACTTTAAAACAGACAAGAAAAAGAATAGAAAAAGTATGAGACAAAAGCGAGAAAAAAAAGGATAAAAAAGCCTTTAAGAATGTTACAAATTCGAATAAAGAGGTACAGATTGATTGATCCGTTTTTTACGGTTCATCAACCCATTGCAGGATATTTAAAGCTCGATAATATTTTTGGATTTTAAGAATTTATTTTAAGATTTATTTTCCTAATATTCACGCAATACAAGGCCCAAGAGCCACTCAAGGTGGAGGGTTACTGTGAAGAGATATATCAGCGTAAGTAAGAACAAGCTTTAGGATTATGTAGCTGAAGTAGGAACCGAAAACCCAATCCTGAAGAGGAAACAAAAGATAAACGTCTACTCCTATTCAAATGATTAAGGAGGAGAGTGAACCGGGCGATAGGTGAACATATAATTATTTAATGATACACGCCTTACTAATTAACCCATAGCCGGGGAAAGAAAAGGTGGATTCATGCCTAATCAGAGTTTGATAAACAAACAAGAAATTATAATATGGATACAAAGTGGGGAGTCAATTCTATATTAAAATCAGTATATAAACTGATCCCTCACCTTGTTTTTATACGTTTATATTTCAGAGAATGGTAAGATAAAGAACAAATAGGGAACGTTTATCAATCTAACATGTTTCACTTTTATTAATGCTTCGTCAGAGAATGAGAGAAAACGGACAAAAAGACGGAAGCACTCATATTTTCAAATTTGACTCGTTTGATTTTCATTGGTCAGTCATGTATCACGTGCAATATAACCGTAAATCATTCTTTATGTATGTAAGTTTGTAATAATTCTAATTTGTCTCTGCGGGCATCAGTTTATAATTTGTATTCGTGATTGTGTGTGTGTCTAGTAGGAGAAGTTATGATGTTTTCTCTTTAGAATTGTTTGATTTCCATTGGTCAGTCGTGTATTACTTAAGAATTGTGCGCGTCTGTGTGCATTACAGAGAATGTAAATAAATCTAAAATAAACCTCCTCCCCTAACTATTTATCTTTCATGATAGATGTCAGGTGGTGCATCGCGAACGATGTGACTAAAATGTGATGGAGCCACACCATGCATGAATCACATGCGTCTTCGTATTAGCAGGGGTGCATCTTCTAGCAGGTCTGGAAGAGAGTTAGAAATAAAGCCCCTGTAGACAGCTTCTATAAGACGTGCTGGGGGAACATATGGTCCTACCAGTCAGTCACGTACAATTGCAGCCCACACATTAATCGTAAACTGATGCTGGTGTCTAGCCTGGATTGTACCAGGGGATTCCGATCAGCCCGCAAATGTTGTTTCTTTAAATATGTTATTTCATCTCCTCCAAATGTTTCCTCATCCGTAAATAAGACTGAGGAGACAAACAACGAATCGATAGTTTGTGCAATAAACCATCGGTAAAAGTTCCCCTGTGATGAGTGATCTGAAGGCGAAAGACCCTGAATACGTTGCAAATGATACGGATACAAGAGTTGGTTTTGAAGTACTCTTCATATGGTACTATGAGACTTTGACCACGCTAGGGTCACTTGGATCGTTTGCTACAGCCTGTAGAATTTATTCTCCGTGATGAGAAGTATGAGTGAATCTTTGTCTTCCTCTATCCATAATTTGTGATACAACGGATCCCGTTTCAGCAGCGCAACGATAAACAGCAGCAAATGTTGGATGACTCGGCTGCCATCGGTTTGATTCAGCAGTCCAGCCTCGCGCCCATTACCATTCAAGCGGCTGTATATAAACTTCATATCTGCCTGCTCATGTATGAATAACCAACCATAAAGTCCCTGTGGACAGCTCCTGTAAGACGTACTGGAAGAACATATAGACCTACCAGACAGTTACCTACAATTCCAGCGCAAACATTAATTGTAAACTGCATTGTACAATGGAGATTCCGATTCGCATGCAAGTGTTAGTTGTGTAAATTTGATATTTCATCTCTTCCTCCTCCATAAACAAGACTGAAGAGACAAACAACGAATCGGCAGTTTGTGCAATAAGCCAAAAGTTCACGCAAGATGAGTAATCAGAGGGCGACAGACTCTGCAGACGTTGCAAATGACACGGATACAGGAGATGCTTTTTAAATACCCTCTATGCGGCCACTATGCGATCTACGACATGCTAGGGCCACTTGACGTCCCCGACAGCGCATATCTTGAAGAGCTACATACGATAAGCGGCAGTCTTCGATCTGGAAACGCAATCTGATACAACTGTTCAGCCTCGCGTCCATTACCATTCGCGCGACCGTAAGAAAAAATCATATCTGTCTGCTCACGGTATGAATATAATCCCATTGTTAGACGGAACACTTCTCAGCTACTTCACTACTACACACGTTAAACGTTGAAGTCAGAGGAGACACAAATGTACACGAATGACAAATGTAATCTAGTCGGCATGGCAACACGACACCATTACCGTAAACTTACTTGAAACTAAATAATTCAAAATCGAAGGATTTTCGGACTATTGTCTTTGTTTTGGTGTGATGAAGTCTCTCCCAAAGTTTGTAAAAGTATTTTTGAACACCCTCTTTCTCTCTCCTCTCTCTCTCTCTCTCTCTCTATATATATATATATATATATATATATATATATAGAAAGAGAGAGAGAGAGAGAGAGAGAGAAAGGGAGACTTTTGTTTCTTTCAAACTCTTCTGTAAATCTGTCTATTTCAGTATCTGTCTATATTTCTGAGATGAGGTATTATGTACACTATTTACATTATTCAGACTATTGTTCTCATCTTTGTTGCCATATTTATCACAACGTTTTGGCCTTTCAGTATCTGTCTATATTTCTGAGATGAGGTATTATGTACACTATTTACATTATTCGGACTATTGTCCTCATCTTTGTTGCCATATTTATCACAACGTTTCGACCTTTCAGTATCTGTCTATATTTCTGAGATGAGGTATTATGTACATTATTTACATTATTCGGACTATTGTCCTCATCTTTGTTGCCATATTTATCACAACGTTTCGGCCTTTCAGTATCTGTCTATATTTCTGAGATGAGGTATTATGTACACTATTTACATTATTCGGATTATTGACAGGACCCAAAGTGTGTGAGTTCAATAGCCGGTTAAGGCAGTGGAGAACTTGGGGAGAGGAATTAACAGGACAACTGACATGCATTAGACATGGCACGTAGAATTAGAACAGTCTACCCCAGTGGGCGAAATAAAGGGTTCAGTTCAACATTCCAACCATCTGAAGAAGGCCAGAGCGTACAACGGCCGAAAAGTTGTGATAAATATGGCCACAAAGAAGAGGAAAATATTCTGAATAATGTAAATAGTGTATCTGTCTGTATGTCTGCTACTCTCTCTCTCTCTCTCTCTATATATATATATATATATATATATATAGAGAGAGAGAGAGAGAGAGAAAGAGAGAGAGAGAAAGAGAGAGAGAGAAGCAGACAGATAGATGTACAGAAGAGTTTGAAAGAAATAGAAGTCTGTTTTCACTATCTATAATCCGACTATTATCCTCTTCTTTATTGTTTTTATCACAACGTTTCGGCCGTTATTCCCACTGGACTTCATCAGGGTATATATCGACTTGGGTAAGCGACATGGAATTCTGAACTGAACCCTTTCTTTCTACGAGGGAAGACTATTCTCGTTCCAATGTATATGTCTCGATATATCTCATCTGGTTCGCATATATTTATAACCGCTCACTGAGTCCAAAATGACATTACACGATTCTGGGATTGAACTCACAATTACTACATCAGCAAATTCATAAACCAACGCTTTCAACGACTAGGCTATTGTACCGTAGATTACACCCGTAGATTAATTAAAGTGTTCAGTTTAGAATTCTCTGTAGGTTAAACAGATCGATATATACCTGAGAAATGATTGCGGACACAACTGCTGAAAATTTGCGATAGCAACAACAAAGATGAGAACAATAGTCCGAATATAAATAGTGTACGAAATGTTAGCCTCAGTTATTATCTAATAAGTTCGGGTATAAAACAGAAAATATTTTATCATTTTTTTTTCACTCCTATGGCAGTGGAGACTTCAGGGGTTATTAGCCCTCGTTCGAAGGCGTTCCTTCAGAGGATTGGCGCGATTGCCTCTCGATTAAGGAACTGGCCTCGTGAAACGGAATGGCTCTTGCAGCGTGTCTCACTGGCGATTGTTCGAGGTAATGCTTTCTCCATCATTGCGGCTAGCAGAGGATAACAATACCCACCCCCCAAAAAACATTTTTTATAGTTACTTTGAAAACATTTATCCTATTTTACTCTAAAAATGCGGAGGATTAAAGAAAGGGAAAACAAATAACGGAAGTTCAATATATCTTTGTGAAATCCATACGCTTCATTGCCCTTTCGATCTGAAGCCAGCGCTGTGTATGTTTCATTGCAGTTCGCCAACAGGAACTATTTCTTTCATGCGGAATGAATTTGTAGTTATCATTATTTTCAAGGCATGTAGCAATAAACGAAATCATCAGAAGAGGTTTGGATGCAGCTGGATTCCCTTCCAAAATCGAACCGGTAGGCCTGGACTGAGATGATGGATAGCGGCCGGATCCTCTCTCCTGTTTTCGTAGTGCTGGCTGCTTTCCAAGGCGTGCAGCAATAAACGACATCATCAAAAGAGGTTTGGATGCAGCTGGGTTCCCTTTCAAAATCCAACCCGTAGGCCTCGATCGTAGAGATGGAAAGCGGCCGGATGGCATTACCATTTTCCCTTTTAAAATGGGGAAATCGTTGATTTGGGATTCGAACTACCTCCGCATCCAGGGTAAGTCTAATAGACTACATCCGTGTCCAGGGTAAGACGATAAACTATATCCGCGCCCAAGGTATGATGATAAACTTCATCTGCATCCAGGGTAAGACTATAAACTACAACGCATCTAGGGTAAACCATAAACTACATCTGCATCCTGGGTAAGACTATAAACTACATCCGACAGCAAGGTCTTTGATCAGGACATTTTGAGGAGTGTTGGTTGGTTGTCTTGTTTTATGGCATATCAAAACCTCAGTGGGTCATTTAATGCCAACTAAATTTTTTGAAATAGATTCATAGCGATAGTTTGGTAAAAAAGTTGTGTATGTATACATATATATTTGAACCATTTTTCAACTACTCATATTTTTGAAGATGATAAATGAAAAATTCCAGGCTTTACGTTCACATTTTAGGAAAAAATGATGACTGTGCTTTCACCTATATTGTTTTATATCATAACAAGTACTTTAAGTATTGCTGATAATAATTTTTCCTTCAAAAATTATTGCTGGTAATATATATACTTTTATTACAAAGTATTTCTGGTATTAAAACCTATTTTTACACAAATTTGGATGTTAACTATTTGCCCATAGCTTTGACCCTAACAGTTAAGAGGTGATTCGACGCTCCTGAAAACCTCCTGATCAGAGGCCTTGCTGTTGGACGTAGTTTATCGTCATACCCAGGACGTGGACGTAGTTATCGTCATACCCAGGACATTTTGAGGAGCGTGGAACCACCTCTTATTGCTGGGGTGGTAGCACCTGTTAGGGTCCCAGATATGGGCAAATATTTAACCCCAACTAGTGTCAAAACACTATGACGGTGTAAATATAGGCTTTAGTCCTAGCAATATATTTTTGGAAAAAAATTACCAGCTGGGAATTTTTGAAGGAAAAAATTATTACCAGCAATACGTTTTTGAAAAAAAAACTATTATAATACTATTTTTGAAGGAAAAAGATATTGCCAGAAATGAAAATTTCCTCGGCATTAAATAACCCATTGAGGTGTTGATATGCCGTAAAACAAAATAAACCAAACCAAACCAAACTAAACCAAAAAATACATATTCTGTTCATACGAATCTATCCGAAAAATCTTGTTGGCATTAAATAACCCATTGAGGTTGATATGCCGTAAAACAAAATAAACCAAACCAATCTAAACCAAAAAATACATATTCTATTCATACGAATCTATCCTAAAAATCTTGTCGGCATTAAATAACCCATTGTGGTTGATATGCCGTAAAACAAAATAAACCAAACCAATCTAAACCAAAGAATACATATTCTATTCATACGAATCTATCCTAAATATGTTGTCGGCATTAAATAACCCATTGTGGTTGATATGCCGTAAAACAAAATAAACCAAACCAAATTAAACCAAAGAATACATATTCTATTCATACGAATCTATCCTAAAAATCTTGTCGGCATTAAATAACCCATTGAGGTTGATATACCGTAAACCAAACTAGAGTAAACCGAAGATAGAGTCGTAAACAATTCTGAGAAAGGTGAGAGCGTCAGTAAATAGATTAGAGAGAATCTGACGAAGAGAATGATGTTGTTTTTATGAGCTTCGTAACGACTCTGTACGCGTGTGTGTTTGTATGTCTGTGTGTGTGAGAGAGAGAGATAAAGAGAGAGAGAGAGAGAGAGCGGGCAAGAGAGAGAGCGAGAGAGAGAGCGAGAGAAAGAAAGCGATATATGTTCGCGAGTTGGAAAGAGATAGAAAGCTTTGGCAAAGATGCGTGTGACTATGCTGCTGATGACATAGGTATTTACAGTTGGGATAGGAATAATTTTGAAAAATAGACCAACATCAAATACAAGGTGTTCAAATAAATAAATTTCAATATATCTTTTTTCCAGAGCAGAAATTTATTCTCTGGAATTGGAATGAAAGCAGTGATCACACCTACCCTCTTTATCACTTATAACCATAAATGGTATCCGAAAATTCCAGGAATCGGTTCTATAAAGGCATCTTTACGAACCTAATCTGCTTATTTTCTCTTCAATCTGAGAAGGAAAACAAATCACCTTATATAGTATCAAAAAGAATTAAACCATTTTCATAATTAAATAGAAAACATTTATTTATTGCAGCACTTAACTAGCTCCTTTGAAGGGCTTAGATTCAACCTTCAGCTTGTTCAGGAATTTGAGAGTCCATAAGTCTTTGCATATTCGCAGCATTGGAAGTTCTCCTGGCTGACATTTGATCAGGGTTTTCATTTGCACATGATTTTCATTTCCTCGCTGCAGCCTTGACTCTTTTGATTGCAATTTGGTCCTCTGTTGGCGGAGATTTCTCTTTGTGAGGCATATTGCTGCCACATGCAATAGCTAAAATTAAACTACAGAAGAACTGAAAATTAATCACTGTATTTAAGTCTTGCATTACTATTTAAGCTTACCTTTTAAAAATTCAATGATTATTCTTCTGCCGCCATTTAATTGAAAGACAATTTGATGTACGTAGGTCCTTACTTTCTATACAAACAATTATTTTTTTCACTCTTCTCTTAAATTCATCCCATGTTAATACTAGTGGTCGCTTCAAACTTTTGATCTGTTGTATAAATACACAGGACATAATCTAGAAAGTCAATAAATAGATTCGGGCTCTCATTTCCTCTTTGTACTCCTGCTGAGGTTTTCAGTGTTGAGGTCCTCGCCAGACATGTATAATTCCGTAGATCGGTAAAGTTCTTTTATTAGATCGATGCATTCAGTGGATTCGGAGCTTGGAAAGAGAATTCTAATGAATGAGACGAGGAGGTCTCTCTTGATATGGGGATATACTGCTGTGAGGTCGATAAAGCTGGTATACAGTTTCTTGTTAAAGAGGTAAGCAATTTCTTGGAGGTGTTTGATGACATATATGCCACCATTGAATCCTTATCAGAACGAAAACCCAACTGGGTCCTGTTGTAATAGCTGACACTATAATTATTCTAGAGGATTTATGTTAAAATCGAAAGTATTGATTGCATATTGTATTTGGGAGAATAAATACATTTGATATATAGTGATCCCCGATTATTATACATACAGATTTGTACTGATATTTTCGACAATCATTTTTTCATATATACACAGTCGGATTATCCTATAGATAATAATGGTATCCCAAATTTCCAGGAACCGGTTCTTTTCAATCTGAGAATGGAAACAAATCAGTTTATAGTATCAAAAAGAAACCATTTTGATAATTTAATAGAATATATATATTTATTACGTATCGTAAACTAAAATCTACTGGATGCTTTAGTACACATCATCAGTGATGTTTCTAGCCGAGGTTCATTAGGGGTTTCAGGTCTTTCAACATCATACACCCGCTCTCCAGGGTGACCCAACCGATACTGATCGGGTATCGACGTGTAGCTTCCGTTAGCTACAATATTTTCCATCCTCCCGACCACAGACTGCGACTTCTCTTGGCAATTTATGGCCCGATCCCAGATTACTTCCGGTTCATCAGCAATGCGTGATCTTCTTTAAAAAAGGAAGTAAACGCAAACACAATTTCTATCTGGTCAGAAACATGGCGACATGCTCCGCTTGAAGTGGTTAAGTATACATACATACACATTTGGGCTGATATTTTCGACAGTCATTTTTTCATATATACACCGTCGGATTATCATATAGGCAATAATGGTATCCCAAATTTCCAGGAACCAGTTTTGTAAATGCAAATAATCTTCAGAAACTTATTCTGCTTGTTTTCTTTTCAATCTGAGAATGGAAACAAATCAATTTTAGTATCAAACAGAATGAAACCATTTCGATAATTTACTAGAAAAACATTTATTTATTAAGATATTTCCAGATTGAAATTCTCTTATCATATTTCTCTTCAGAAGTATGACGCTCTTTGACTCTAGGATCATCACCTGTGTTATGGTTTCTTAGCTACATTCAAACTGAATCGCTGCAGTTCCAAAGGTCCAATAGAAGACCTATTAAATTCATAACTAGAAGATTTGCCACATTCTTAATTTGAAGACGATTTCTTTTGTCAGAATAAATTATGTTCTTCACAGAAATCCCTCTTTCAGCCTCTGCAGAACTTGCAGTAATGTTATTAATTATAATTTTAGCTATTATATATCTCGGCTATTAATATATAAGATTATTTTCGGATAATCCAAAAACCGGTTCGCGAAACCTTTATAATTTTAAGAATCGGTTCGCCCGAACCGGTATGAACCGGTAGGATGCCACCACTGTTTGTAAGATATTTAATATAGTCCATCATCGCTGATCCGACCCTGAACTACCCGACGCCTTGAGCGAATTTTGGGCCTTAAATTCAATTCAGACCTCAAGTGGAACTCGTACATACGATCCATCGCTAAAGAGCCAGGTTAAGTAGTACGGCTCCAGGACGTACCTGACTCCTCCTGTTATCCACTATCGAAGAGCCAAATCAAGTCGAAAATGGAGTATTGCTGTCATATTTCATCACTGTCTATCACTGAATTACCACAAGTCTCGATGAACAGATGTCCCTACGAGGAGGCCCCGTGCCTTGACAGAATTTTGCGACTCAAATTCACACCCGACCCCAAGTGGAACCCTTATATACGATCCATTGCTAATGATGTAGGTAAAATGACAAAGAAGTGAAGAAAAACGGAAGTGGAATAGCATTAACTGAAAGCCGAATATTTCCTTACAAGGAAACAGTTAATATTACCATTTCCGTTATAAAAGTCTTTAATTATTCAAGGCGTCCGTTTGATACTGTTAATATCCTAGTTGTTTTGATTAGGATTCTAAAATGTGTAAATTTATTTTAAATTAAAATAAAATATTTATTTTTGATCATAATGCAAATGTTTACGCTCAGTTAATAGCATCAGAAATGTCTTGGCAATCGTTTCGGACAAATAGATACTTTTAGTAACTATTCATTGATTTTATTGTTTTCATCATTCCGCCCAAAGCCACTATAAAGCACACCAATCAAAACTTGCCTTTTGTTTTCAAATTAACCTGCCCCACCCACGCAATAAAAATTTACAATTTTAAAAATATTTTCTTTGTTCAATTTGTTTGTTTCTTTTCCAAGAATAAATTTCATAAAATCAAATTTCTTCCTTTCGGCTAAATTGTCTTTGTTTTTCTCCAAACATACGCGGCTTCTAAAAATAATCCCTCTTCTTCTTCTTCTTCTCTTCTATCACCTTATCCCTCACCTTTCTTCTTCTTCTTCTTCTTCTTCTTCTTCTTCTTCTTCTTCTTCTTCTTCTTCTTCTATGACCTTATCCCTCATTTCTCTTCTTCTTCTTCTTCTTCTTCTTCTTCTTCTCCCTCATTTCTCTTCTTCTTCTTCTTTTTCTTCTTCTATCACCTTATCCCTCACCTTTCTTCTTCTTCTTCTTCTTCTATGACCTTATTCCTCATTTCTTTTTTCTTCTATCACCTTATCCCTCATTTCTCTTCTTCTTCTTCTTCTTCTTCTTCTATCACCTTATCCCTCTTCCTTCCTTCTTCTTTTTCATCTTCTATGACCTTATTCCTCATTTCTCTTCTTCTTCTTCTTTTTCTTCTATCACCTTATCCCTCGTTTCTCTTCTTCTTCTTCTTCTTTTTCTTCTATCACCTTATCCCTCATTTCTCTTCTTCTTCTTTTTCTTTTTCTTCTATCACCTTATCCCTCATTTCTCTTCTTCTTCTTTTTCTTCTTCTATCACCTTATCCCTCACATTTCTTCTTCTTCTTCTTCTTCTATGACCTTATTCCTCATTTCTTTTTCTTCTATCACCTTATCCCTCATTTCTCTTCTTCTTCTTCTTCTTCTTCTTCTATCACCTTATCCCTCACCTTCCTTCTTCTTTTTCATCTTCTATGACCTTATTCCTCATTTCTCTTCTTCTTCTTCTTTTCTTCTATCACCTTATCCCTCGTTTCTCTTCTTCTTCTTCTTCTTTTCTTCTATCACCTTATCCTCATTTCTCTTCTTCTTCTTTTCTTTTCTTCATCACCTTATCCCTCATTTCTCTTCTTCTTCTTCTTCTTCTTCTATCACCTTATCCCTCACCTTCCTTCTTCTTTTTCATCTTCTATGACCTTATTCCTCATTTCTCTTCTTCTTCTTCTTTTTCTTCTATCACCTTATCCCTCGTTTCTCTTCTTCTTCTTCTTCTTTTTCTTCTATCACCTTATCCCTCGTTTCTCTTCTTCTTCTTCTTCTTTTTCTTCTATCACCTTATCCCTCATTTCTCTTCTTCTTCTTTTTCTTTTTCTTCTATCACCTTATCCCTCATTTCTCTTCTTCTTCTTCTTCTTCTTCTTCTATCACCTTATCCCTCACCTTCCTTCTTCTTTTTCATCTTCTATGACCTTATTCCTCATTTCTCTTCTTCTTCTTCTTTTCTTCTATCACCTTATCCTCGTTTCTCTTCTTCTTCTTCTTCTTTTCTTCTATCACCTTATCCCTCGTTTCTCTTCTTCTTCTTCTTCTTTTTCTTCTATCACCTTATCCCTCATTTCTCTTCTTCTTCTTTTTCTTCTTCTATCACCTTATCCCTCACATTTCTTCTTCTTCTTCTTCTATGACCTTATCACTCACCTTTCTTCTTCTTCTTCTTCTATGACCTTATCACTCACCTTTCTTCTTCTTCTTCTTCTTCTTTTTCTTCTTCTTCTTCTTCTTCTTCTTCTTCTTCTTCTATCACCTTTATCCCTCATTCCTATTCTTCTTCTTCGTTCACCTCATCCCACATCCTTCTTCTTCTTCGTGATTTCTTCCTCGCGTCTTCTTTTACGTCTTCTTTTTCTTCTGCTTCTTTACTTCCAATTCTATTTTTAATCTTCCATCGCCTCCTCCTCCTCTTTCCTTTAGTTTCTCTTTTTCTTTTACTTCCTTTTCATCATCATCATTATCATCATCCTGATCATCATCATCATCATCATCATCATCATCATCTTCTCCTTCAGAAACTTATGTCATCATAAAAATAACAAAATAACGTCTTTAAGAGAAAGAAAATTCTCCACAGTATTCTCTTCTTCTTCTTCTTCTTCTTCTTCTTCTTCTTGTGGGATCTAACTTCAAGACGGAGGCGATCATGTCTCTTCACTACTTCCTATTTTTTACATTAATAAGCTCTTTTTCATAGCCCCTCATTTTTTCATCTGGTTGTTTGATTTTCCCTCTGTTTCCCTCTCGACTTATTGCCTTTGATATGTACTGTGAGTGACAAATTCTCCAAGCTTTGTTTCCTCGTTATGTGTTCTCGAAATTTCTTTTCTTCTTTCCGTTTTCTTTAAATCTTTGTCATTACGTACATTCTCATTCTCAGTATCTTTCTGTAGAGCTACAAGCGGGTTGGTCCAAGTGTCGTCTTTCTCTTTAAGGAAATTGTTGATTGGTTGATTGATTCGGTTTTTTAAGGTCTGTCAAACTTTGCTGGTTATTTAAAGCCACACATATTTTCGGATTGTGTTTTTTTAGATAATGATTTAGTGATATACGTTTTACTAATTAACCCCTAGACAGAGGGAGAAGACGTGGATTCATGCCTAATCAGAATTTAGTAAACAAACAAGATATAATAATGTGGATATAAAGTGGGGGATCAATTCTCTATTACAATCAATATATAAACTGATCCTTCACTTTGTGGTCATGTTAGTTTTTATACATTTTATCCAGATACTAAACTGGGTAAGACGATAAACTACGTCCAACAGCAAGGACTCTAACCAGGAGGTCTTGAGGTGCTTGGAACCACCTCTTAATTGCGGTTGTTCCTATGTCCACCCGGAGTATCAGCACCTGTTAGGATCCCAGCCATTAAACTGGGGTCAAAACACTATGAAAGTGTAAAAATAGGTTTTAATACCAGAAATAATTGCTGGTATTTTTGGAAAGAAAAAGATTATCAGCTTTATATATTTCGAAAAAATATTAGCAGCAATAGTTTTTTGAAGAAAAAAATATTACTAGCAATATATTTTTTGGGGAAAAATATTACCAGCAATAAAAAAATTTGTCGGCATTAAATAACCCATTGAGGTGTTGATATGCCGTAATACAAAATAAACCAAATCAGACTTTCGAGAAAAACCCTCTTTACAAAAATATGTCAATGAAACCTAATCTAGAAACTGATTTCTTACAAAGAATACATATTCTATTCATACGAACCTATCCTAAAAATCTTGTCAGCATTAAATAACCTATTGAGGTGTTGAGATGTCGTAAAACAAAATAAACCAAATCAGACTCTCTACAAAAACTCTCTTTACAAAAATACGTCAATGAAACCTGATCTACAAACTGATTTCTTACAAAGAATACATATTCTATTCATACGAACCTATCCTAAAAATCTTGTCAGCATTAAATAACCCATTGAGGTGTTGAGATGTCGTAAAACAAAATAAACCAAATCAGAGTGTCGACAAAAACTCTCTTTACAAAAATATGTCAATGAAACCCGATCTACAAACTGATTTCTTACAAAGAATACATATTCTATTCATACGAACCTACCCTAAAAATCTTGTCGGCATTAAATAACCCATTTATGTGTTGATATGTCGTAAAACAAAATAAACCAAACCAAACCTGAGACTAAATAAATCTTTAAGACATATATTTCATCAACCCTTTGCACGTTATTTAAAGCCAGAAAATAATTTTAGGTTATAAGATTTGTTTTTTTTCGGTGGGGGAATGTTTGTGATAAAAGTCTTACTAATTAACCCATAGGTGGTGGGGAGAAAATGTAGATTCATACAACGAACAATTTCGAGCTATTACAACAAACACACCATAGCATACTCAAACTTACAGAACCTGGTATTCCCAAATGATCAACCAAGCATATTATGTAATATTCCCCTAAGATCACCTAAGTTAAGCAACGTCGACGTTGCTTAACTTAGGTGATCTTAGGGGAATATTACATAATATGCTACCTCTTTTTTCGTTGTTGGTAATTCTAATTTCCTCTTTCATAAGAGCTTGCTTAAATTTTAGAAGGCATCTTTCGTTATCTCAATCTGTCTTCGGATTTCGGTGTCATATTTTTTAGCTGATTGCAAGATATTTAAATTTTCGTGCTTCTGAACCAATTTATCACACATCCGATTTCTTGCTAGCACATATATAAGATCTAAGAGCCACACAAAGTAGAGTAATATGAAAAACTTATCAGCCTAAGAAATCCATTATTTGCTGACAATTACTTTCTTTATATTTTGGCCACTTGGACGTGGTGTAATGGTTAACGAGCCTGCCTTGCTAGATCAATAAGCATTGGTTAATGGGTTCGAACCTCACTTTCGGCCTTGCAGCACATTGAAGCTACGCTTACTAAATCGCTATTTTTCGGGTGCGAAAATAAATTTAGCATATATAGACTTCGAAATGTTCCAACGAGAGATGTGCTTATATTAATTAGTTAAATAAATATTGCTTTATTATGATTGCATTCCATATCCTAATTATCAAAGCACACTTAAAATTTTTTCCAAAAATCACTTGAAAATGGAACAGAATAATGGATTTCAAATTTAATTTAATAATTAAATTTAAAATTTTACTTTATGTTTTGAAACATGGTAAATCCGGTGTAGTGATGGAACCATATTTTTAAAATAGAAAATAATTATATTATGCTCTACTGTTTTGTATTGAGCACTGTTTTTTTTTTTAAATAAAAATAATTACTAAAAACACCGGATTGTAAAGCTAACTGTTCTTCCCTTTATATATATATATATATTTTTTTTTTTTATTAATAACATTTAACGGCCTGAACGCCCGAGAAATTGTTAGAGAAAATATTTGTTCTCCGACAGGAATCGAACCTGTATCCTATACGGGACCGTCATATAGCCTGACGTACTTTTACGGAATTCGTCACAGAGGATCGTTTTGATTATGGAAAAAAAAATAGAATTTATAAATATAAACATGTCTTATAATAATTGTCGGACGTTGTCGATTAATATTGTGGGATGTCATTTGTTTACATTAGGATACGCTTTGAGCAGATTTGAATGTACGTGAGGAGATCATGGAAAATTGTAGTTTAAAAACAGGTGAAATCGGTAAATATATGTCAGGCTATATGACGGTTCTGTATAGGTTAACATAAAAAATGTTTTAAAATAATTGTCGGACTTTGCTCATTTCATAATATATATATATATATATATATATATATATATATATATATATATATATATATATATATATATATATTAAATTAAGAAGAAAGAAGACTAAGCTTTCCTGCTTTGTGCAGAACCAACCACACTTTTGAAGGGCCAATTAAAAGACATGGTGCATGGTGTAGTCCTATATACAGGAGTAGCGAGCCTATCTATCTATCTATCTATCTATATATATATATATATATATATATATATATATATATATACACACACATACATATATATATATATATATAAACACACGCATACATACATATATATATATATATATATATATATATATATATATATATATATATATACATACATACATACATATATATATAAGAAATGGACAAAAGTCCGACAATTTATTTATTAAAGACATTTTTATGTTTAACGTTCTTTTTTATAGATACAAGTATTTAAGTAAATGCTCTGTTTATAATAAACAGTATTAAATAACATTTACCGGCCTGAATGTCCGAGAAATTTTCATAGAAAATATTCGTCCTTTGACAGGATTCGAACCTGCATCCTTAATGTCTTTAATAAATAAATTGTCGGACTTTGTCCATTTCTTAATATATGACGTCATTTGTTTACATTTGATACGCCATGATTAGTTATGAATGGACGAGATTCATGGAATTTTGGAGTTTATAAGCAGTAAATTCAGCCTCGCCAAGCGAACTATCCTTTGTGGCCGAGCGGTCAAGGCACGTCAGCGGTTCCGTATAGGATGCAGGCTCGAATCCTGTCAAAGGACGAATATTTTCTATGAAAATTTCTCGGACATTCAGGCTGGTAAATTTTATTTAATACTCTTTATTATAAACAGAGCATTTACTTAAATACTTGTATCTATAAAAAAGAGCGTTATATATATATGGTAAGTACAGACGATCTTTAAAAATCCATTCCTTCGGTTATAATTTATTTCATGAATATACAAATATTTTATTTATTTGCATGTTCATGAAAAAAATTATAACCGATTTGTTTTGTAAGGATTTTCTTGGCATATTATTATTATTATTATTACGATATTGCTCTGTTACTTACATTAAGCTCTCTTTGGTTTAAAGTCCTCCTTGGAATCATCCCTACTAATTCTCAATTGACATATACATATATATATATATATATATATATATATATATATGGAAACAGGGAACAAATGTTGGGTTCCTGCGCACATGCACCAAATTCTTTGTCGCAGTGCTGCATATTCTCTAAAATCCAAACAATTTCTTCATAGTCCATCTCCCCTCTTTCTCTGCCTGTGTCTATCTGTCTGTCTCTCTATCTCTCTCTCTCTGCCTCTGTGTTACTGCCCATTCTTTCGCTCTCTTTCTCTCTCTCACTCACTCTCTCTCTCTCACCCTCTCTCTCCCTCTCTCTCTCTCTTTGCTCTTACCTTAAATTCTTCACGTTGGTCCTGGGCATAAACAAAGAAATTCCCGGCCAATGTGAACGCTACCGCACCCATATCTTACCCCCCACCACACACACACCCAGCCCCCGTTCTTGCAGAGAATGATTGCGTTCCGACAAAATCGGCCGTAGTGGAAAGTCAAAGAGAACTGGTCTTTGATCTGGGCGTCTGTGGAAAGCAGTTGGCGTCATTCGCCATAAATCTCAAAGAGAAATAAGACCCCGCCTTTAAACGAACAAACGAAAAAAAAAAAAAAAAAAGAAGAAAAATTGGTCGCAACTCGAAGAAGAGATAAGTTCTTTCAAAGCCTCCATCATGCAATATAACACGGACGAATCACACATCGTGGGGATTGAACGACTTTCGGAGATTAAATATTTCACATCCTATTATTTCCTGCCATTACCTCATATAAATAATGGACCGTTCCGTTTTGACAGCCGAGAATGACGAAAGAAAAACACGTATAACAGATACCGTAATCCCCTATATGTAATACGCCTTCATCCATAATACGCACTCCTAAAATTGTGTAGAAAGTGTGGGGAAAATTCTTTTACTCACGCATAATACGCACCCCTTCTTTCGCATTCAAACCCTATAAATTGTACCTCTCCAATTTCATTACGACCAGCGTTTCCTACTCTTATTAAAAAATAGTTTTAAACATAAAATAATATTATTCTAATTTAGTTTTATAATAATTCTTATTTTATTTTACATTTGTAAGTATTGTTAGGTACATATGATTGTGTTTGACATCCTTATGAGGTCACAATCGCCGAATGTTAGTGTCAAATTGTCGTATGTTTGTGGTGAGTAGACATTTCGCAACTGAAATCGAACTATTTAACGACAATTTTTTAAAGATTTTTTTGTAGTTCTGCATAATCCCCCCCCCCATTTTTGATTTTTTATTTTTTTTAGAAACATTGCGTACTATACATAGGGAATTGCGGAAAAACTTTCCCTCTTATTCGGTCCTTAAGGCTCTAGATGTCATGTAGCTTTTCAGTCACGTTCATTTTCCTCACCCCTCAAAATTCAGGTGTTTTCGCTGAGTAAAAAATTCTGAAAACGTTTGCCGTAATTCCCCGTGTATAATACACCTTTATCCATAATACGCACCCCTAAAATTGTGATGAAAGTGCGGAAAATGTTACTACTCACTCATAATACGCACCCCTATTTTCGTAATCAAACCCTATAAATTGTACCTCTTCAATATCATTACGGCTAGCGTGTCCTACTCTTATTTTTAAAAAAATGTTTTAAATATAGAATAATATTATTCTAATTTAGTTTTATGATAATTCTTATATTATTTTACGACAATTTTTTTAAAACATTTTTTTAGCTGTGCATAATACGCACCCCTGCTTTTGCTTATTATATTTTAGAAAAAATGCGTATTAAACATGAGGAATTACGGTACTGTTTTATTTTAGTAAAAAAATAAAATAAAAATAAAAATATAAAAATAAAGCGTATATACAGGTTAAGATTCTTTTATCCAAAACTCTTGAAACCGGAAAGTTCTTTGGCTTTTAGATTTTTTTTGGATATTGGAATACAGACTATTTAATTTGTTTATAAAGCATCTATAAAATGGGTTAGGAATGGAACCCAAGCATAAACATAATATCCATTTACATTTCATAGCACAACTTATATATATACTCTGAAAGTAGTTTTATATAAAAAACATATATCCTGAAAGTAGTTTTATATAAAATTTAATAAATTTTGTGTGCATACAAATAGAGATATTGACGCTAGTTTTATAATACACAGGAGGATTTTTAAACGCTGAAGTTAAGATTTGATAGTAAGATAATTACAATGATTTAATACAGAATCCTTTATCCGAAAATCCTTGGGACCGGAAGTGATTCGGTTTTCAGATTTTTTGGATGTTGGAATACAGGCTATTTAATTTGTATAATAACACCTTTAAAATGGGGCATCTTGCGAATGGAACCCAAGCATAAACAGGATATCCCTTTACATTTCACAGCTTATACTTATACACTGAAGGTAGTTTTGTATAAATAACATATATCCTAAAAACGGTGATTAAAGGGTCACTAACATTTTTATTTTTAAGTGCAGATAAAGAGTCTGTGAAAATTATGAAATTATTGTGGGGTGTTGATATTATGTCAAGTGCTAAATTAATAGCAATTATTTCAGCACTGTATATTGAAGCTATCTGTCAATATTTCGCAAGGACACATGGCACAGTGGATAAAGGCCTTGGTTAGATCCAGTGACAGGACACAACGAGTGTGAGTTCAATACCCGGTTAAGGCAGTGGAGAACTTTCAGAAAGGAATTAACAAGAGATAACTGATAACTGACATCCATTAAAACATTGCACGTAGAACTAGAATAGACTACCCCAGTGAGCGAAATAAAGGGTTCAGTTCGACATTCCAACCACCTGAAGAAGGCTGGAGCGTACAAAGGCCGAAACGCTGTAATAAATATGGCAAAAAAGATGAGGACAATAGTCAGAATAATGTATATATATATATATATATATTGTAGTTATGTTTGTAATTCATTTTCGTTGCTTATTCCGTTTTAGTATGGCAGCAAATCCTACTCCATTTTTGCTTTTTGCTCCATCAGTATATATATATATATATATATATATATATATATATATATATATATAAAGATGGTGAGTGGTTATTTTTAATATTCAGTATTTCAATCTGGTGTAACAAAGAAATGAGTAAGAAGACACTAGCCACACGTTTCGTTCGTGGGAAAGGGGTTGCAAGTTAAATAACTGGGAAGTGTTTTAAGAAATTACGGAAGATCTGACACCAAAATCCGAAGGTATGCTGAAATAGCGAAAATGCCTTATAAAAATTTAACATATATTAAGAAACAAGAAAATTTCATTACAATCAAAGAAAAGAGTGCAGGACAGCTATGTAATAATATCAATCCTCATATATGGAAGTAAATGCTTGTTGATTTCCTCCCAGATGAGGAGGAAACTTGAGAAAACAGAAATGTGGTTCTACAGAAGGATGCTGAGAATATCACGGTCTGAAGATGTGATCAATAAGGAAGTTTTCAGGTAAATTGGAGTGGAATTTTGTGGCAATATAAACTTGTGTTTTTTTCATTTCTTTTAATATTTTTCACCCAATATAAGGCTTAAGAACAACTCGATGTAGAGGTCTACTAAGTGAAGAAGAAGAAGAAGAAGAAGAAGAAGAAGAAGAAGAAGAAGAAAGGGAAGAGGAAGGAGAAGAATGAACGAGAATAGTCTGGAAAGGGAAGCAGAAAAGTATTAGCAGAAAGAAGAAGAAGAAGAAGAAGAAGAAGAAGAAGAAGAAGAAGAAGAAGAAGAAGAAGGAGTGTAGCCAGGAAACGGAAGGAAAAACAGCTATTAAAAGAAAGAGAAAAAAAGAACCGTAGAAAATACGAGATTAGGCGGGAAATGGAAGTATAAAGAAATATAGAAGAGATAGGACGGAAGAAGAAGAAGAAGAAGAAGAAGAAGAAGAAGAGCCAGGAAAGGAAAGCAGAAAGGAATATTAGTAGAAAAAGGAAAGAAGAAGAAGACAAAGAAGAAAAATAAAACTGAAGAAGAAAAGAGAATGAAGAAAAAAGAACAAGAGTAGAAAATGAACGGAAGCAGAATGTAATATTAGCAGAAAGAGGAAAGAAAAGAGGACGAGGAAGACGAAGAAGAAGAAAGAATGAGAGTAGACCATAAAGGGAAGCGGAATGAAAATATTAGCAGGAAGAGGACAAAAAAGAGAAGAAGAAGAAGAAGAAGAAGAAAAGAAATAAAAGAAATAGATTGGAAGAGAAGAAAAAGAAGAAAAAGTAGAGGAAGAAGAAAGAATGAGAGTAGACGGGAAACGGAAGAAGAGAAGAAAAAGAAATAGAAGAAGAAGCAGTAGAAGAAGAAGAAGAAGAAAGAATGATGGTAGACGATAAAGGGAAGCAGAATGAAAATATTAGCGGGAAGAGGACAAAAAAGAAGAAGAAGAAGAAATAAAAGAAGAAAAAGAAATAGAAGGTGAAGAAGAAATTAAAGAAAGAAAGAAAGAAAGAAAGAAAGAAAGAAAGAAAGAAAGAAAGAACGAAAGTAGACGAGAAAGTGAAGCAGGAAGAAATGTTAGCAGAAAGAGGAAAGAAAAAAAAGGAAGACGCAGAAGAAGAAAACGACGTCGACGACTTAAAATTTCAAAACGTCCAAGCATCTAAAATGCCATCTTTGTTCTTTCAGGCTTGATATTGACTTTTCCAAATGTTTACTGTTTGTTCTTCTTTAGTTGGTGGCACTAATAATCGATTTTGAAATAATGATCTTGCTATCGTTGTATCTAAATTAATTTCATCATAAATATAGCGACCAGGAACATAAAAAAACGAGAATGTGGACCTAAATTCATTTTGTGTCAGATTCGAAAGATACGAAAAATAAATTCCCCTGTGAGGATCGATGTTTTTATCACAGTTCTCTAAAATTAGTATCCTTAAAAGGAACATTGAAATTTCCAGTTGCGAACAAAATGTATAAATTGATCAGGAAAAAAAATCGATAATAATTATTATTGTTGCTACTTAATGTATTTATATATTTTCTTTTTAAATATTTCACTCCAAGCAAGGCAATTAAGCCACTAAGACGCAAAGAAGTTACTGAAGGTTAGACAGTTCTGAGAAAAAAAGGAAAATTATATGAAGGGGAAAGGACAATAAAAGAACAGGGATTTAAAAATGGCAGAAGATAACGGCTCAATTTAAATTAATGATGAAGCTTAACTCGGAAGCAAGAAGCCAGGAGAGAGCTCGATAAGCGTGTAGGGCGATGGAATAAACTGCTAGTGGAGCGGCCATGTTCACACTGTAACATCAGCGCGAAAACTGGTGCGAGCATGCTCAACCTTCGATCATGTGACCACAACGGTAATAACTATAAGCTCGCAGGAGCAGACGACAGTATGACAAAATTAAAGTTATGTTATGGCGAAAATTTGGATAATTTTTGACTAACCCAGGCAAAAGACTATATGTTTGAGTTCACTGAGCCGTTATAGTCAGGTCAAAGAATGGATCGGCTGCAAGTTCTGGTCCTCTTGATCTTTTGCAGCTCTATGTCGGACTAACCGAAGTTTAGAATATGGAAAACATATTCTATTAAAGAGAGAGGACAATAAAAGAACAAAGAATTGAGAAAACAGAAGATAACGATTTACGTTGCATTTAAATTTTTGAAGATCAAAGTTTTGAGCGGAAGAGAGTTCCACATGCGAGAAGTTCGATAGAAGAAACTGTTAGCATAGAACTTACGGTTAAATCTATTCAACTGTACAATAATGGGACCATACCGCCAATCTAGCACTGAGCTTAAATTCATAAAATCTTGGCATCATTGCGAGTACTTCATCAGGAGAGTCAGCATGAAAATATTTATTTATATTAGATGTCTAGAAGTTTTTACGAAAACTATTGCCTTGCCGGTGGGGGGGGCGTTAGAATTTGAAGACACCACACAATGCCGGATACCATGATACCGAACCAAAGCGAAAAACCTCCTGAAAGAACCGCTGCTTTGTGGAGTCGACTCCCAAGAGGATGCTTCCCCGATCACTACAATATGAACGTCTTCAAGTGTAGGATTTACCGTTATCTTCCCCACATATCCGCATAAACTGTTCCACTCACTCTGTAACCCTCTACCTTGAGTGGCTCTTGTGCCTTGCGCAGAGTGGACATCATTTTAAACAATAAATATCTACATTTATGATTCTGTTGTAAACCGAACTGTAAACCGGACATGTCTTCCTTTTGATTCTAGTATAAAGTGGACATATGTCTACCTTTTTGACTCGTGTAAAAATGACCAATGTCTACTTTCTTGACACTAGTGTAAGCCGTTTTTTTTGTTTTGTTTTTTACCTTAGAATGAAAGTGGACTATGTTTAAATTGTTGACTCTATTTTAAATCGAACCTTTGTCTAGCTTTTTGTCTTTCATTTAAACACAACAGATGTCTAACTTATGGACTCCAGTGTAAACCAAACCTTGATGACTCTCGTCTAAATAAAACCTATGTCTCCCTTTTTGTCCCCAATTTAAACCGGACCTCTGAGGCTTGTCTAAACAGGACCTATATCTACTTTTTTGACTTTAATGAGAACCGGATTAATGTCTACCGTTTTTATTCTAGTGTAAACAAAACTTATCTATCTTTTCAATCCTAGTTTAAAGAAAACGTGTGTATACCATTTTATTCTGAACTAAATAAAACCTAATTCTAGCTTTTTACGTCCAGCATAAACCGGATCTTTGTCTATCTTTTTGACGCTAGTCTAAAACAGACATCTGACTACCTTTTTGACGCTAGTCTAAAATGGACCTCTGTGTACTTTTTTGAAGCTAGCCTAAAACGGACCTCTGATTACCTTTTTGACGCTAGTCTAAAACGGACCTATGTCCATCTTTTTGTAGCTAATCTAAAACAAATCTCTGTCTACCTCTTTTAGCGTCAAAAAGATAGACAAAGATCCGTTTTAGACTAGCACGTCTAAAACGGATCTTTGTCTATCTTTTTGACGCTAGTCTAAAACAGACCTCTGACTATCTTTTTGGCGCTAGTCTAAAACGGACCTCCGTGTACTTTTTTGAAGCTAGCCTAAAACGGACCTCTGATTACGTTTTTGACGCTAGTTATAAAACGGACCTCTGTATACCTTTTTGACGCTAGTCTAAAACGAACCTCGGTCTACCCTTTGGACGCTAATCTAAAACGGACTTATCTCTACCTTGTTGATGCTAGTCTAAACCTGGCCTCTGTATACTGTTTTTCATTTAATGCTAACCAAACTAATGTGTACCATTTTTATTCTAATGTACAGACAACTTTTGTATATCTTTTTAACCCTACTTAAAAAATACCCATGACTATCTTTTTCGTTATACTCCAAACAAAACTTATATCTAACTTTTAGACTCTAACGTAAACATGATATATATATATATATATATATATATATATATATATATATATAGATAGATAGATAGATAATATTAGTGGTAAATATACACATACATATGCAAAATATATAAATATATATACATAGGTGCATACACATACATGTATATTTGTTGAATAAAAAATTCCAAGAGGATAGAATCCAGGTAGAACTCAATGTCCAGGACAGAGTAAGAATATAATAAAAAGGCTTAAACACAAATATTCCATGGTTATAATTTATTCCACTCATAATTTACTTACACTCTCTCTAAATTCTAATTTCCGGAGTTGTTTTTTCTGTTTTCTTTTTGAATTTGTAGGTCTGATAAATTGGATCGTATTTACGATTCCAGTGGAATAAATTATGACCATGGAATATTAGTGTTTAAGCCTTTTTACTATATATATATATATATATATATATATATATATATATATCTTTATCTTTATGACTATATATTAAGCCAAACCAATGTATACTTTTTAACGTAGATTAAACGGGCCTTGCGTTTAAATATCTATCGTTTCTACAGTAGTCTAAACTGAAACTATAAATTGCTTTTACACAATTTATTATTTAGATTAATTTTCGACCTGAAAAACGTATCGAGGGCTGATATGTTGGTACTGAGCTGATTGCAGACTCTAAAAAAACGGAATTATTGATTACACAAAAAGAAAAGTAAGGAAGAATTAAGGTCTATTAACCTTAAGAGGCAAAATGCCAGAAAAAGCCAACCTAACGCTTGATCTAGGAACTGTGGTCGTTAAAATCAAACATTGGCGTTTCTTGCGAAGATGTTGTTTGAGTGGAACTTCGTTTTTGCCAATGTAATACTGAATTGAATAAGGATTGTTCGTCCCAGCCTACGTGGGATGATGGGTGCTAATAATGAAGGTAGCTCGTCTAAACTATAGAAATTATCTCGCTTGCTGACTATTGGGGCATGTGGAGGACTCCTTACTTTGCTCAATTTAGCAGTAACGGAAGTAATCCCCAGGGAACAACCGGAAGTCCCAGAACTCATAAAAACACTGACCGAGCCCCATTCGGCCTTTTTTGCACTTTCCCTTTTAAGCGGACGCGACTTCCAAAACCTTCTCTTTTTCCACGTTTACTTTTCAGAGGTCGCTACCTTCAAGGCCAGCTCCTTTTCCATTAGCTGTGTGCGAAAGGTCATCTCGACTTTTGGAGTTTTACCCATGGTCTGTAGTATCGTTTTCATAGACATTTACTGAAAATCTGGGAAATCAGGCAAATCGTTAATATAAAGCTGGAAAATGATGGGGTCGAGTAGAGATCCTTGTGGGGGTGATGCATTGATCTTGTTGTGAAGTAGCTGAACACCCCCAAGATGGACTGGTCTAATACTATTTAACCAGCACTCTCTCTTAATGAAGAATTAACTAGTAATCGTTACTCTGCTTATATATATATATATATATATATATATATATATATATATATATATATATATATATATATATATATATATATATAACGTAAGGATAGACAGAGGAAAACAAACTGTGTAAGATAAATAGATAGATACATACATACATGGATTTATTTATTTATGTAGATAGGGAGATAGATTTATTTATTTATTAATTTAGATAGATAGATAGATAGATAGATAGATAGATAGATAGATAGATAGTAATGTTAATATCACCGGTTTCCTTACAATGAAAAATAGATTGATAGATAGATTTATTTATTTATTTGTTTACATAGATAGATAGATTCATTTATTGACATAAATATATATATATATATATATATATATATATATATATATATATATATATATAGATAGATAAATTTATTTATTTAGATATATAGATAGATAGATAGATAGATAGATAGAATCATTTTCGGCTATATATAGAGTAATATTAATATAAGTGGTTTCCTTATGAGAAAAATCGATAGATAGCTAGATAGGTAGATAGATAGATAGATAGATCAAGCTATTTATTTATTTAGACAGATAGATTCATAGAAGCAACGGTAATATTATCCGTTTCTTTATAAGGAAACATAAACAGATAGAGTGATAGAGGTAGAGAGAGAGAGAGAGATAGAGAGAGAGAGAGAGAAGAGAAATAGATAGGAAAAAGGTTTGCTGCTGTTTATCTTCGTGTTGCTGAGACAGGACCAGAGGCTTCTTTGTAGTGTGGAATCGTGAATTCCACCCTTTTGCGTGTGTGTGCGTGCGCGCGCGGATTGCACTCCTTCCTCTCATTTTCAGCTAGACATAGTAGTAAACGCCGACGTGAGGAAGGCTGGCTAGCTAGCTACTCCTGATATCATCTAAAATCAGAATTTGAATTTTTTCCCGCGCCTGTCGTGACGTCACAGACGGACAGCGTTTTCAAGTTAGTCGCCGCCCGATTTTCAAACTAAATGGTTGACTCATTTATTCCGTGCCCCTAACACATACGCGGGCCGGAATATCTTAAATAACCAAAACTTCAACATGTCGACCTCACACTTTTCCAAGACTCATCCTCGTCTTGATGCAAACAGCATGTTGAACCTTTCTCCGTTTTCAGCTAGAAAATGTAGAGTTCTACGACACCGTCGTCAATATATTTTTTCCAAGACCAACTTCTCGTCTTGATGCGAACAACTTTCGAACTTTCCTCTATTCACTACCAGAGTTCTACAACACGGTCGCCCTCACACCTATCCAAGACTAATTTCCTCGTCTTGATGTGAACAACTCTGAATTTTTCTTCACTGAAGAAGATTGATGAACTTTTCATACACCTCTTTTGTATTTTAACATTATGAACCAGTACCTTAAAGATAGCATTACACACACATTATTAAACCTCGCAGTGAGTATTTTTCCTTGTTGTGTATGCTTACACCTTTTGTACAAGAAGACTACATTCCAGAACTTTCATTCTGAAGAAACTTTTCCCGCCTTAGCCATCTTGGTTTTTTCGTTTTGGCGCGGAACTTTAAAATTCTATTAATTACTACATATTACTAACTGCCTACAAGCTAAAAACAGACCTTACCTTTTCTGATCGTCTCTACTGTTGAGACAAGATTATTTGTTATTAAAATAAAATGTCATATCTGTTTTCCACCAGACTCATTTTGTCGTTTAATCCTGATTATCTATACTTGTATTATTTTTATGCACTTGTTGAATAACCTTTTCCTCACTAAAGATCACTTACTCAATATTCTTACTTTGTTTGTGGATTCAGTAGTCATAAGTAGGGTCTGGCACAAGGCCACTTTTTAATAGACCAGCACTGCATGCTACCGGGTCTGCAACAGTAGTTTAATGTTACAGCCCGCAATGTCAAATGACGGTTTCTGAAAAGGAATACAGGTTCGATCCTTAGCAGAGTACACATCTTTTCTACGAATTTTCTCTAACATTTAGGCCTGTAAATGTAATTAATTCTGAATAATTAAAAACAGAGCATTTACTTATACCTTGTATACACACACACAGATAGAAATTTCGTGATAGATAGATAGATAGATAGATAGATAGATAGATAGATAGATAGATAGATAGATAGATAATGAATATATCTGACAGATAGATAGATAGATAGATAGATAGATAGATAGATTTGAAAAGAGTGATTGACAGAAAGAAAAAAACGAAAGAAAGAAAGATAGAAGGAATGTAAAACATAAAAAAAAACATTCTTAAAAAACATCAGGACGGAATTTCAAAAAAAAAACATAAATAGAAACAAAAAAAAACCAACAAACATACACAGTATATATATATATATATATATATATATATATATATATATATATATATATATATATATATATGCGTGTGAGTTGGATGATAAACTGATGGAATGGGAACTATAAGATAAATATCCCAAAATTTAAATTACAGATCACTGACGAGAACTTAGACACACACACACACACATACAGATAGATAGATAGATATGAAATCACAAAGATAGATAGAGAGATACATGCATACATGCATACATAGATATCATATAGCCTGACGTGCTTTTACCGATTTCGCCACAGAGGAGCGTTTCGATTAGCACGTAAAATGGTAAAAGCACGTCAGGCTAAATGACGGTTCCGTATAGGATTCAGGTTCGATTCCTGTCGGAGGACGAATATTTTCTATGAAAATTTCTCGGACATTCAGGCCGGTAAATTTTGTTAATACTGTTTATTATAAACAGAGCATTTACTTAAATATTTGTATCTATAAAAAGAATGTATAAACATAAAAATGTCTTAATATATAGATAGATAGATAATTTCTCAGTGTATATATATATATATGATAATTTCTCAGTGTATATATATATATGAGAAATTATCTCTCTCTCTATATATATATATGTAAAATTTTTATTAAAATTGTTGTCCAAGAAGGTTGGCGATATAATTGTTTATGGATATTTCTATTCAGCATGATAATTTGTAATTCTATGAAGATTTTGGATTCCGTTATTTTCTTAAAATCCTGTAAGGCAAAAGAAAAATGAGACAAAAATTAGCACCATTCATTCATTCTGTTATCACCAGCTGTATCCGAGATAAAACCAAAAGTTGAAAACACACCAGACAACCACTCAAGTCGCTCCATCTACTGAAATAAATACTTTCGCCTTTTTTTAAAGATGACTTGTATCTTCGTGTTGACACGGCTCTCGACAACTTCCAAGCTGTTTCCAACTATTCGATTTGCTTCTTGTCGTTTGCATCAATTCGTGGTATGGTTTTCAGGCACTTTCCAAAGATGACGTGCAGGTCTGTGATATCTAGTAGTCAATTCGAAGAACAAATCTGAACTAAAACGAGATTCGAACCCGTGTTTCCTATTCAAAAATCAAACATTCTGACCATTTAGCCACGGGAATGAAACAAAGACCAAGGGAAAAATTTATTGGTAAGAAAAACTAAAAAATAAGATGGCTGGCTGTGGTTTTCGGGATGACAGCAAAGGAGTTTGATGAACAATTCGTTCAATGGCCGATTTTAATTCGGGCTTGTCCTTCCTTTACTTATGACTATATAGCGTTGAAACACCGGATCACCGAAGTTAAGCAACGTCCACTCTCATAGATATGAAATCAGATAGATAGATAGATAGATAGATAGATAGATAGATGTGAAATCACATAGATAGATAGATAGATAGATAGATAGATAGATAGATAGATAGATAGATAGATATGAAATTACATAGATGTGAAATCACATAGATAGATAGATAGATATGAAATTACATAGATATGAAATCACATAGATAGATAGATGTGAAATCACATAGATAGATAGACAGATAGATAGACAGATAGATGTGAAATCACATAGATAGATAGATAGATGTGAAATCACATAGACATGTAGATAGATAGATAGATAGATAGATAGATAGATAGATAGATAGATAGATAGATATGAAATTACATAGATATGAAATCACATAGATAGATATGAAATCACATAGATAGATAGATAGATAGATAGATATGAAATCACATAGATAGATAGATAGATAGATAGATAGGAACGAAGTAACGAACGGATAGTTTTCTATATTCTTCTTTTTGCTTATGGCCACATAGTGTTGAAACGGCGGATCACCGAAGTTAAGCAACATCGAGTCTGGTCAGTACTTAGATGGATGAACACTTGGGAATACAAGGTGTTACAATTTTGGATATGTGGGTGTTGGAATGAGGAGCCGAGTTCTAATTCCAGTCGGGTTCGTTTTATTCAATTACGAGAAAATATCCTCGGCAAATGTATGAATTCACATGTTTCCCCAGCTGTGGCTTAATTAGTAAGACTTATATTATTAAATCGCTATATATATATATATATATATATATATATATATATATATATATATATATACTTAGTTGAAATTGATGCGAATTTGTAACAACTAATTATGTTAGCTCTATCACCGATAGTGAGCGCTTTCAATAAGTACCGCGCGTATATAATATATAAATAATATATACAGAAATTACACACACACACACACATATATATATATATGTATATATTATTTATATATTATATATAATATATAAATATATATATATATAAAAATATATACAGAAATTACACACACACACACACACACACACACACACACACATATATATATATATATATATATATATATATATATATATGTACTCTCCCGTCGTATTCGACCTATAAGGTCTAGCAGCTCAGTTCATTGGAACCGACAGCCCAGTGAAGGTTTTGTGCAGGACCATCCACACTTTTTGAAGGGCCGAATACAGAGACCTCGTGCCCTACGTGCCACAAGGTCCCCAAACGACCCTCCACGGGTACGACACAGTGAACCAACTTTCCTTGCGGTAGATGAAGCAATTGATTCAATGTATTTGTTCCATCTTAGGTCAGCGGACATCGTGTAACTAAGCAGGCGCATCAGATATTCTAATGGGAGACAGGAAGGGTTCACTGTGGAGAGTAGCTTTGTTTTTGAGGCGTTAAAGTTTACCAGCCATTTTCTGCCCCACTTCAAGTCTATCTTCAGTAATCAAGACTTAGGACAGTCACCTGTCACCTAAAAGAGGAAGAAAAATGATTGAACATTGTCAACATCTAGCGGAGGTGTTGATGCAGAGGTAACGGAGGATAATTTTCAGTTAGCTGTCAGAGCAAGCTTCGATGCCAGAAATGGCGTTTTGCGCTCCAAGAAATGTAATTCCAAACAGTTTGAATTCTGAGTTTTTCTTCTCCTAGACTAGTTACCACCCATGACTATAGAAACGAATTTGTCTATATTTCTGAGATGAGGTATCGTAATTACTTACACTATTTACATTGTTCGGACTCTTGTCCTCATCTTCGATGCCATAGTCATTCGTTGGCTCAGGCCTTCTTCAGGTAATTGGAATTTCGAACTAAACCCTTTATTTCGTCAACCGGCGTAGATTGTTCTAGTTCCACGTGCCATCCCTCTTCCATATTTCCCCCTTAAACTCAATTCTCCAGTGACTTGACCCAAAGAATTGTGAGTTCAATACCTGGCTAAAACAGAGGTGAACAAAAACTATTAAATAAAAGTTTAACAGACTATTACTTTTTAGAGGGCTTCCTGAGGTTGATCATGTGGTCAGATACAAGCCAAAATATGGTATATCGATTTTGATTGGCTGACTCAGCGTGGGAATGATAGATATGGAGAAAGTTTTTTTCATGGAGTCAAGTCTTAATCGTCAATGTCGACGTGTTTTCTTTTGTGTCTGAAACGACTCCCCCAATGTTTAGATAGACATGAACGTTAATAAAATAGTTAAATTAAAATTCTCCGTGTTGAAGTTCTTTTATCTCTGGACCCAAAACAACTAGCGACCACTAGCGACGTGAGAAGAATGCAAATTTAGTATCGAATTGACGCCGTCGCCTAAGACCTCACAGCATGACGGGTGAGGAGGCTATAAAATATGGTAAGTAATTTAGCACCGATGACCATGACCATCCCCACGAGCGCTAAGCTACAAAACTTGGTGTGTTGAGTTAAAGGGAGATAACTGATATTGAGACAGCTAGAAGAGGCGTGGCATGTGGAACTAGAAAAGATTTAACCCGGTAGAGGAAATAAAGGCTTCTGTTCGAAATTCCAATCACCTGAAGGCCGGAGCGTAGGACGGCCGAAACGTGAATATGGCAACGAAGATTGGAACAACAGTCCAAAAAAGTAACTCGAAAATAAATTATCTTATTTAATTCATAGCTGGATGGGTGCCGGGAAGAGGCGGTTTTATGCTTTTTCCTAAGAGATTTAGCTCTGAGGGAATGTAACAGAATCGGCTGGAAATTGAACTCAGTTCTACGATTCCATTTTTCTGTGACGATCACCGTGATGCTAGCGGCATATCCTACGAGGCGAAAATTTGATGTTTCCGGATCTTGAAAAAAGGAATAGGAAAATATGATTTTATATCCGAATTTCCGATCTGTCTTTGCGTCGCAAACAAACAAAAGAAGAAAAAAATGGTAACATTGGTTCTAAACATCGACGATGACAATTCTTCGCTTGAGGCGACGCTCTAAGACGGAATGTTATTACGAACCATTTTTCTGCAGTGCCCCGACGAGCGTGAAAAGAAATTGACTTCGTTTAGATCTCATTTTATCGTCACATTTACACATTATTATTATTATTATTATTGTTGTTGTTGTTGTTATTATTATTATCATTATTATTATTATTATTATTATTATTATTCGTAATTTTAGCCAATGAATATTAGATTGGTATTTTCTCATTTTTATTTTGAAAAGAAAGAAAAGAAGATAGATTGAACTTGTAGTAGTGATGAATTCGACCTAATATTAAATATTATTATTATTAGTAGTAGTAGTAGTAGTAGTATTTAGTAAAGAGAGGAAAGGAAAACGACTGTACCCTCATCGTAGTAGTGGTGATGTGAGAACTGCCATTATTATTATTATTATTTCCTTTGGTTTCTGTTGTATACACATTTCTTTCCGGGTCCCAACCAGAAACCTAATTTTAGAAATGGCTTCATGAGATTATCCACTGATCATTTTATTATTATTATTATTATTATTATTATTATTTAGTAAAGCGAGGAAATGAGAAAGACTGTCCCCTCATCGTAGTAGTGGTGATGGTGTTAGACCTGCCATTATTATTATTATTATCATTATCATTATTATTAAGCAAAGAAAGAAAGGCAGAATGAACGTATTCTCAGCCTAGTGGTAAGATCATGGTCCTACTATTTACTATTTTTATTACGTAAAAAGAGGATAAGAGACAAACTGTATTCCTGTCGTAGTCGTTGTCATTGGGTCAGATCTATAGTTTATTATTATTATTATTATTATTATTATTATTATTATTTTCTTTGATTTCTTGTGTGTACTCATTTCTTTCGGGGTCCAGACCAAAGACCTAAAGTTAGAAATGGCATCACGACATTTTCCACTGGGCAAAACACACAGACACACATATACATATTTTACATAGATAAAGCCCTTCGTAAGGTGTGGGCTGTACTTGTGAGTATATATTTTTTGTATTTCTTTAAGGCATTGGCGACCAGGGATTCCTTCAATAAGTCTATTGGATTCTTTTCCCAATCAATCCGAGTGCTCCAACTACAAGTGGAATTGTTAATGTTCTCATGTGTCACATTTTTCAGATTTCGATTTCAAGGTCCTTGTATTTTGATAGTTATCTGATGATCTTCAAAGATACATAAGTTTGCAAGGACTGCCATATCAATTTATTATTATTATTATTATTATTATTATTATTATTTGTGCGTGGCATGTTTCCTGCATTATATCCTGTCGATCCGGGACCAAGCTATGGTTTTTAGACCCTATAGGAGAATTGTCATTTAATTGATAGCACATTTCTTAGTATATAGTGTGTGCCGAGTAAGGCGATCTTCTGGACAACTTGTATGTTGATGTTACCTTGGGACACTGTTAGTAAAATTGTTCACTCTTTATCTCACAAGACCCAGAGCTCCGATTACTATTGGCACAGTCTAACTCTTCATTCCCCACATCTTGTTTATCTCAATCTCCAGATCGTTGTATTCGGACAATTTCTCGATAATTTTCATGGAAGTGGTTCTCTCAGATGGTACTGCTATGTCAATAAACATACACTTGCTGAATTTATTGGATTTTATAATAATATCAGGTTTGTTGGCTTTTATTCTCCTGTCAGTTTGAATTGGCATGTCCCAGAGGATAGTTACATCGTTATTTTCGGAAACTGTGTCTGGTTGGTGGTCATACCATCTCTCAGTGGTTTCGATTTTGTGCTCCTTGCGTATCTTCCAGTTCACATATGTTGCTACCTTGTTATGTCTGTGGGTATATTCATTTTTTGTTAGTTCTGGACATCTTGAGATAATATAGTCGACAGTTTCATCATATTTTCCGCAGATCCTGTATTTCAGGTTAGTTCCATCCTTGTTTATGTGACAGCGATAGGATCTGGTTTCGAGGCTATTATTATTATTATTATTATTTAAGCATTTCAGGCGGGAGTGTCACTAGTACACAAGGGAATACAGAGAGTGAAAGTAAGGGAAAAGAATGGGTATAGTGTGGATGAGGAAAGAATAAAAAGAAGAACGATATCGATTGACATTACACTTAAATTTTTGAAAATTATATTTATCGGGGAAGCAAGTAAGAGGAAGAGAGTTCGGAAAGTGCAAAAGAAGAAGCTGTTGGAGTAGAAGAGGCGGTTATATTTAACTGTTTCGACAGTAAAAGTGTGAGACATAGATCCCAACCTAGTAGTACGCTTAGATTCATGCAGTCGGGGCAACAGTGAAAATAGTACTTCAGAGCAGATGCCATGAAAATATTTATAAAAAAGACAGAGGGAAGCCACATAACGTCGGTGATAAAGCAACTGGAGTCGAGACCCCAGGTCAGGACCGATCACATTGTACACCCGTCTTTAGATTTTATCAAGAACCTCGAGATGAACAGCGGGTAGGGGCACCAGACCATATATGGCAACAATATTCCATGGATGGACGAATGGTAGATTTATCGATGTGAAGGACGGTCTCAGGGGACTATTTTCTTTTGTTCTTCTGTTGACTACAATCCGCTCGAGATATAGAAAGAGCCAAGGTGGTAAATAGATGTGTTCTGTTTGAATAAATTCTTGTCCAGCGTTTATATCTTCTTTACTTTGATAATACCAGGGATTCTCACTATTTACATTATTCGGACTATTGTCCTCATCTTTGTCGCCATATTTATTACAACGTTTCGGCCGTTGTACGCTCCGGCCTTCTACAGGTGGTTGGAATGTCGAACTGAACCCTTTATTTCGCTCACTGGGGTAGACTGTTCTAATTCCACGTGCCATCTTTGATGGATGTCAGTTATCAGTTATCTCCTGTTAATTTTCCTCTGAAAGTTCTCCACTGCCTTAACCGGGTATTGAACTCACACCCTTTGGGTCCTGTCACTCGACCTAAGCAACGCCTTTATCCACTGTGCTATAGGACACATGGCACAATGGATAAAGGCGTTGCTTAGGTCCAGTGACAGGACCCAAAGAGTGTGAGATCAATACTACTAGATTGGCAATTAGGACTCACCGTTTACTGTCGAATTAGCCAGATACCACCATCTTTTCTATTCACACAGTTTTTGTTCTGGCACTGTTCGCCTATGGAATTCCCTTCTGATTTATTGCTTCCCTGATAACTACAATATTCAAAACTTTTAATTTTGATGTCAATCGTCATCATGTGTCTTTGTTGAACCCGTTCTTTTATTGTCTTTTTCTTCACTTGTTCTCACCAAACCTTTCACTCTGCACCCTATTGGCAAACTATATCTGAAGAGAAAGTCTCTGTATGTGTGTGTGGGGGGAGAGGGGGGAGGTAAAAGATAGAAAGTAATAGAGAAGCAAAAGAAAAAAAGATTGCGAGAACGGGAAGAGAGAGAGAGAGAGAGAGAGAGAGAGCGTGGGAAATGAGAGAAACAAGAGAGAGAGAGGGTAGGAAAAGAGAGAAGCAAGAGAGAGAAGAGAAGCGAAAGAGAGAGGCAAAAGAGGGAAAAGCAAGAGAGAAGAGAACAGAGAGAAAGGCGAAAGTGAGAGTAAGAGATAGAGAGACAGGAAAGAGGGAGAGAGGGAGTGGTACAAAAGAGAAAGAAAGAGAGAGAGGGTGGGAAAAGAGAGAAGCAAAAAGAGAGAGAAAAAGAAAAGGCAAAAAGAGAGAAAAAGAGATAGAGAGGCGGTGGTAAAAAGAGAAAGAGAGAGGGGGGGAAAAGAGAGAATCAAAAAGAGAGAGAGAGAAAGGCAAAAAAGAGAGAAAGAGATAGAGAGGGAGTGGTACAAAAGAGAAAGAGAGAGGGGTGGGAAAAGAGAGAAGCAAAAGAGAGAGAGAAAGAGAAAGGCAAAAGAGAGAGAAAGAGATAGAGAGGGAGTGGTACAAATGAGAAAGAGAGAGGGGGTGGGAAAAGAGAGAAGCAAAAGTGAGAGAGAAAGAGAAAGGCAAAAGAGAGAGAAAGAGATAGAGAGGGAGTGGTACAAAAGAGAAAGAGAGACAAAATAGAGTGGGTAAATGAATGACAAAACAGGATAAGACACGACGAATAAAATATAACTGTACTTATTTTTTTTTAAAGGGAATTAAGAAAATAAAATGATTTATAACTCAACCTATCTGTAATATAATCGGTTCTGACCTGGCATCTCGGCTTCATTCATTTTCGCACGGTCATGATGTGACTTCCCTCTGTCTCTGTCTGTCAAATAATTTCATGAGCTGTTCTCCTTAGTGCCCCGACTGCAAGAATTCAAACGTTCTACTAGAGTGGCAATTAGGTCTCACCGTTTTAATGTTGAAATAGCCAGATGAAAACGTCTCTTCTATTCTATAAATTTCTTTTCTCGCGCTTCTCGCCTGTAGATCTCCCTTCCAATTTCTTGCTTCCCTGTCAACTACAATCTTCAAAAATTCAATTACCATCTTCTGTCTTCTTCAACCCTGTTCCATTTTTTGTGCTTTCCTCAATCCTCCACATTTTCCGTCTTCTCATTTTCCTTCACATCCTGTAATCACCCCCCCCCATTGTAGTAGTGGTGGTGGTGTTAGACCTGCCATTATCATTATTATTATTATTATTATTAAGTAAAGAGAGGAAAGGAGAAAGACTATACTCTCATCGTAGTAATGATGATAGTGTTAGTGCTGCCATTATTATTATTATTAAGTAAAGAGACGAATGGAGAAAGACTGTACTCCCATCGTAGTAGTGGTGATGTTGTTAGACCTACCATTATTATTATTATTATTAAATAAAGGCGGGAAAAGCGAAAGACTGTATTCTCACAGTAGTAGTGGTGATGATGTTAGACCTCCATTATTATTATTATTATTATTATTAAGTAATTGATGGGAAAGAAGACTGTACTGTCATCGTAGTCGTGGTGATAGTGTTAGACCTGGCATCATCATCATTATTATTACTATTATTATTATTATTATTAAGTAAAGAGAGGAAACGAGAAAGACTGTACTCTCATCGTAGTAGTGATGATGGTGTTACACCTGCCATTATTATTATTATTATTATTATTATTATTAAATAAAGGCGGGAAAGGGGAAAGGCTGTACTCTCACTGCAGTAGTGGTGATGATGTTAGACCTCCATTAATATTATTAATATTATTATTATTATTATTAAATAAAGGCGGGAAAAGCGAAAGACTGTACTCTCACAGTAGTAGTGGTGATGATGTTAGACCTCAATTATTATTATTATTATTAAGTAATTGATGGGAAAGAAGACTGTACTGTCATCGTAGTCGTGGTGATAGTGTTAGTGCTGCCATTATTATTATTATTATTAAGTAAAGAGACGAATGGAGAAAGACTGTACTCTCATCGTAGTAGTGGTGATGGTGTTAGACCTGCCATTATTATTATTATTATTAAGTAAAGATGGAAAAAAAGACTGTACTGTCATCGTAGTTGTGGTGATAGTGTTAGACCTGCCATTATTATTAAAAAGTGAGAAAATAAAAAAGTCAATATCGTCGCCGTAGTAGTGATGATGGTGTTAGACTTGCCATTTAGTAATTTTACTTCGTAAAGGAAAAGATGGAGAACGACTGTCATGGTGACGGTCGTGAACCTCGTATATATTACTATTATTATCTAGAGGCGGGGGCGGGTGTGCGGGGAATGACTGTCCTCTCATTGTGGCAGTGATAGTGTGATTAACATCAATCTAATTTACACATCGTTCCGATTCGCTTTGTCCTGTTTCATTTTATTCCATTTCTCTTTACACCAAGTTCTTTCTCCTCATCTTCACACCATTTTCTATCCCCTCCCCTCTTATTGCTGTGCCCTTACGCGAACCCATCGTCTCGTTCCTTCCAGATTGGCGCACATCAATTGATTCGATTGACGTCAAGTTAAAAAAAAAAATCAGACGAGTTGGTCACGAACAATCTTCCATATCAACCATTTTTTTTTTCTCTTCGATTTTATTTTTTTGGGTTTCCTCTCAATATATAATTATTACTCAATATATTTTCAATTTCTTTCCTCTCTCGCTCCTGTCCATTAATCTACCATGTTATTTTGCTTCATTGTTTTTTTTTATATATATATTTTCTATTTATTTATTTATTTATCTTTTTTCTTTGTCTTCCATGTTTTTCATTTCCAGTTTTCTTTCGAAAAACGGCGAGACACGTGTATGAACTCGAATAATACATATTGTAAAATTGCTGGTACATGTTATGTTAACATACTAGCAGCATGGCCCGGCGTTGCCCGTGCTTGATTCAAAAATCGTACGGCTCATACAGCAATCGTTATCACTTGACTTAAAATATTTTTGCCCTTCCTTTTTTTAAAGAGTGCCCTTTGCCGTGCTGATGTTGCTACATGCCTTACTTCTTGCCTATCTCACACTGTGAATTTTTTCTAAGCTCTATACTAAACATTAAATCTGTTAAGAAAAAAGAACTAAACAAAATGAACACAAAACGATCAGCTTTAAAAAAGGACTCGTAACTGGAAAAGCCGAATGAAAAAAGAATGTTAACAACAAATACTTTTTTCACACCCAACCCATTTCTGCAGAAACAGAATCAACGTTGAGTTTAAGCAAGCGAATGAGCCAATTGGAGTAAAGTGCCATGCAGATTTAAATTTTTCCCACTTGTGACGAATGCAGCTATCGATTTATTTTGCATGCTAGTTAACATTCGTGTCAGTCAGCTGTTGGCTCTCACGCTGGCCAATAGAATCTTCCTGCTTATTCGTGGCAGCCACCTATTGGCTCTCACTCTGGCCAGTACAAAATGGCCGCAAACTACATGAAAACTGCCGTAGAAGCATGAAAAATTCGATTATTTCCACTATCGATGGGAGTTGGGAAATGCAAAGTCGGTCTTGGCCTTCCCTTTAACTTGGAGCATGTGCATGTAAATTTTAGTGAAAATCCGTCGAAAATTGCGGGCGTGCATTCACACACACACACACACACACACACACACACACACACACACACACACACACGCACATCCTGCCTTTTATAGATAGAGATAACGATTATAAGCATAGATAGATGTGCGGATGGTGTAACGGATAGCGTCTCTGAATAAGTAATCGGAGTTCACATTCAAGTCATGTTCCTTGAAAAAATAAAAAACAAAAAAATAACAAAAAAAAACCCAAAAATGTACTGATTGTATATGTTGCATTCATTTATCGAGCTGAGGAATTTATACCTTTCGCAAGGTATGAATCCATTACCTCCCCAGCTATGGATAAAATAGTAGGACTTGTTTCTAGAAAGGTCATTCTTATTATCATTGCAATATTCACTCACAAAAAAAATTATTTTTACAATCCATAAAGGGTTGACAATCCGTAAAAACAAATCTATAACTATATATTTATATCCGTTCAGAGATCCCTCTATATCGCTGTGTTCATATACCGTCTTCTCAACTAAGCAATATTAAGAGGAAAAAGATCATTCAGGCCTTCAGCAATGGCACCAAGGTTCATACCTTGGCTTCCATCTTCAAAGTCCATTCAAGAACCATCAAGTGTAAATAAGTTTTAAAAATAGGGGACAGTACAGTGATAACTGGATCAGGAGGTCACAACAGCAAGAGGGATCATCGTTTCAAGTGACAACTAAGACGTATGACACGTGAGAGAGGAGTTTCAGCTATGACAGTTCAAATAGCAGTGAAAATAATACTTGCAAATGAAATCGTACGTGAAAACTGAGACAACTTGTGACTCCAGGACAGGAAGTTAGAAGGTTAGAGAGGGCGAAGATCATCTTGAATCTTTCGAAAAATGATCTTAAAATTATATATATATTTGAAAATTATTTCAATCATTCTTGAGCTTCCGATCCTTAGGTATAATTAATTAATGATGAACATGTCATTTTCGTTTATGATCGATTTCATCACGATTCTTCGGTTAAGCTTTATTAATTATATATTCTTATTGTTCGATGTAGAGTCCAATAGAGTTAAAAAAAAGAAAAAAAAACGTGGAGAATTCCAGTAAGATATCTTTAATCATTTCTATGAGACAACTGTTCAAGGCTTAATGTAACAACTGAATATTTTGCTGTTACACGATTTGGACAATTTTGCCATCACACACACACACATATATATATATATATATATATATATATATATATTGGAAAAACACAATTGTTTTTGCACAAAATCAATTTGAAAACACGATGAATCACGAGAATGAAAAGGGGACAACTCATATCGAGTTATACTTATTATAAAACCCAGGTTGTTTCTGTGTGTGTATGTTCGTTTATATATGGGAACACACAAACACAAACAACGTGGGTTTTAAAATAAGTATAACTCGATATGAGTAGTCCCCCTTTCATTCTCGCGACAGCGATGCCTCTTAATCGTGTTTTCAAATTGATTTCGTGCAAAAACAATTGTGTTTTTCCAATTTTTGACGCTGTCAGAACCACCGCAATGTAATTTTACGTAGTCCTGTGAAGTTTTGTTGAAATTGGTTGACAAATGTAGGAAATCCGATCCAATATATAAACACACACACACATACACTACACAACACCCTGGGTTTTATAATAAGTATGATATATATATATATATATATATATATGTTTATTAATTCACAATAAAATCCAGAATTACTTCATATGGGGAATAAGCTTATATAATTCTTCAGTCTTATCAACCCCAGTATAGACACTAGATAATATAACGTTGACCTATATTTTAAAATATTAACATCTAGTTTCTATAAAGAAAATTACTTAAAGAAAATTTAAAATTTAAAAATTAGAGAAGACTTTTATAATTATTTAAAATCTTTAAGGAAGAATATTTAAAAGATAGCATCTAAAATGATAATTAATGAAATAATTATTAAAGAGAACCTATTAAGTAAATTTAATAAAAAAAATATTATATATTAAATATATATTAATAGATAATAAATATAAACTAAAAAAATAAGTAAATTTAAAAAAAATATATAATGAAATAAATTATTAAATATAAATTAAAAAAAAAATTAAATGTAAATATAAATCAATTCTTAAATATAAAAACAAATTGATCAAAATAGAATTAACTATTAAATATAAGTGAAAAATATGAGTTTTAAATATTAAATCTAAAGGTGAATATAAATTTGTAATTTAAATAAAATCAAATAACCACGTTGGGAATGACTGGCCACTATTATTAGTTTTCACAAAATCATCAGGTACACAGTAACATTTATCGATCTCCCCATGAGGTAGGATGTGCCACAAGTCCGAATATCATGTGGGGCAATAAATGAGGCCGGGTCTGTCTACATCCCCGGAAGGGGCTCTGCCCTTCGGCATAGCCTCGTCCGGGTTCCTCTCTGCACGAAGGCTGAGATTTCGAGAACAGCTAAGAGCACCAGCTGCCTAACTATCTGATCTTCAGGTAGCCAGTGTATACTTTATATACCACAGGGTGAGTTGAATTTGACAAGCAAACCAAACCCCACTGTTGTTCAGATCACCCAGCCAAGGTGTGAGTTCAATTTGACAAGCAAACGAAACCCCATTGTTGTTCAGATCACCCAGCCAAGGTGTGAGTTCAATTTGACAAGCAAACGAAACCCTATTGTTGTTCAGATCACCCAGCCAAGGTATGAGTTCAATTTGACAAGCAAACCAAACCCCACTGTTGTTCAGATCACCCAGCCAAGGTGTGAGTTCAATTTGACAAGCAAACCAAACCCCATTGTTGTTCAGATCCCCCAGCCAAGGTGTGAGTTCAATTTGACAAGCAAACGAAACCCTATTGTTGTTCAGATCACCCAGCCAAGGTGTGAGTTCAATTTGACAAGCAAACGAAACCCTATTGTTGTTCAGATCTCCAGCCAAGGTATGAGTTCAATTTGACAAGCAAACCAAACCCCACTGTTGTTCAGATCACCCAGCCAAGGTGTGAGTTCAATTTGACAAGCAAACCAAACCCCATTGTTGTTCAGATCACCCAGCCAAGGTGTGAGTTCAATTTGACAAGCAAACCAAACCCTATTGTTGTTCAGATCACCCAGCCAAGGTGTGAGTTCAATTTGACAAGCAAACCAAACCCTATTGTTGTTCAGATCACCCAGCCAAGGTATGAGTTCAATTTGACAAGCAAACGAAACCCCACTGTTGTTCAGATCACCCAGCCAAGGTGTAAAATGACAAAAAAAAAATAGTTTCCTCCATTTTTGTCATTTTACGCCTTGCCTGGGTGATCTGAGCAACATGGTTTGGTTGACTTATATATATATATATATATATATATATATATATATATATATATATATATATATATATATATATATTGGTGGACTCCCTGTTGATTTCGACGTATAAGTTCAAGCAGATCAGTTCTAGGAAGCCGACAGCCAGACACCAGCATCTATGAATTGATTATAGTGGTGAAGGCTTTGTGTAGAATCAACCACTCTTTTTGAAGGGTCGAATATAGAGACCTGGTGCACTACATGCCACAAGGTCCCCAAACGACCCTCCGCAGGTTTTGAATTCAGAGTTGTCCTTCTCCTAGACCAGTTGCCATCCAAGGCTATAGAACCCAGTCTGTCCTGCTATTTACCCATAGCTGGAGGCACGGTGGAAGAGTGGATAACGGATTGGATTTAGGAATCGGAGAGCCGAGTTCGAATTCCAGTCGAATCCATTACATTTATTACTTATTATATTTAAGTAAATGCTTTGTTTATAATTTAATATTTGTATCTATAAAAAGAATATATAAACATAAAAATGTCTTAAAATAATTGTCGGACTTTGTCCATTTCATGTGTGACATCATTTGTTTACATTTGGTTACGCATCGAGCAGATATGAATGTACGTGAGAGAATCATGGAAGACTGACTTTTAAATGCAGTAAAATCGACCGTGCTAACCAAACGCTCTTCTGTGGCCCAATCGGTTAAGGCACGTCAGGCTATATGGCAGTTCCGTATAGGATACAGGTTCGATTACTGTCGGAGTACGAATATTTTCTATGAATATTTCTCGGACACTCAGGCCGGTAAATGTTGTTTAATACTGTTTATTATAAACGGAGCATTTACTTAAATATTTGTATCTATAAAAAGAATGTATAAACATAAAATAATTGTCGGACTTTGTCCATTTCATAATAGTAACTTTTTCAAATTTCGTAACGTTCTAAATGTAAACTATTTTGTACGCTATGTGATGTAATTTTTTGTCTATTAAACGAATGCGAGTAAATGTTTGTTTTATTTAGTACTGTTTAGGTATTGCTCGCCTGTTTCCACGGAGTGTAGGCCATATCACTAAATTCACATACCAACGCTTTTACCCGTTAACACAATTTGCGAGAGTAAGAGCCTTAAACCTAACCTTACTGGAGTTAAGAGCCTTAAGCTGATTTGGCTGCAACTGCTGCTACTGGCTGTCATATACATATTGTTACGAGGATGCATTTCTATAATAAGGTATTCCACTGAGTCCTACTTGTTATGACAAAAAAGTTTTCATTCATGAAGTAGTTGTTTTATATTAGAGAAATTAGAAATAGAATGTTTAGAAGATTCTAGATCATTCTAGTATATTCGAGAAAAATCTAGATGATTTGAGAAACATCTAGAAATATGCAAATTAGGTGTAAGCCCCTATAAAAATGGCATTTTGGAAAAGGGTTGTTAGTTGATGAAAAGGAATTTCTGCTGTTATCAACTCCGGCGTTTGATTCAAGGACTATTATATCCAGCCGAAAGAATCTCTATAAAAAGTTGCCGACCAACCAAAACCCAAAAGAGAATTTCATGGAACAAATTTGGTAAATAGAATTTTGACTAATTTTCATTGACCAAACTAAAAAATAATATTTATTTACACACCTTTGTGGATTTCCAAATATAGCCCTTAGATTACTTCACTAGCCCTAAAGTGATAAAGATATTTGATTCCCTTTCCTTCTTCCTCGTAACACTCCGCCAGTAACTCTTTGTTTTCTGTTTTGTAGGCCACAATTGTTTATCCTGTATATATTAGTAAATTTTAGTAAATTAAATATTTGTTTGTGATTTAGCTCTGTGTTGTGGTAAATCATTTTTTCTTTGTTACAATTATAAACACGTAACAATATGTGGAAGACCTGGGGCACAACAGCCGAAACGTTGTGATATAAACAATAAACATGAAAACAATAGTCCAAATATAAATAGGGTAAATAATGATTAATCTTCGGCCTAGAAATTCAGAAGAAAACTGTTTTATATTATTTTAATAAATTATTTATGTATTTATTTATATAAAATATTTATAGGTTTCAGTTAACCTTTATTTCTCACCCACACAAGACAGACATGCTTGCAGAGGTTTTGAGGTCTCACACATATGCATACACTCACACAAATATATACACATACACACATAACACACACTCCCCTGAAACTAAAAGATAACATACACTTAACACACACATCTCATTCCGAGCAACTAATAAAACTATCAAAATGACGTAGGAGGGAATTCTAAGACTCATGAATTTCCCCAGTCTCTATCTGAAAAACAACTTAAAAGAGGCCGTTTGAACAACACAAGGACTGACCAAGATTTATGATAAAAACAAAAACAAATGAAAACTACAGATAAAGTTCACTTTCTTCAGAGACAGTCATTCACTCCTGTAGTTCACTGCTACTAAAAAAGAAGGGATTTTTTCTCTCCTGATGATGGCCATGCTGGCCGAAACTAGTCAAGAAACCTAACTGAAATAATAAAACAAAAAAATACTATTATAAAACCCAGCGTGTCTCAATTTTTTTTATTTTTGTATTGTTCTAAACATGTATATATATATATATATATATATATATATATATATATATATATATATATACAAAGAAATAATCACACATAGAATCAATAAAAGTATTAATGCGATTATTGGCGACATCCATTTTAGAAACATAATATATGCATTAAAATACTGTTAATCCATAAAATGAAGTGATCCTCGTCGATAAACTTGATGTCTGTAGTTTTCAGTTTATTTGATGTTAAAATGTTAGTACTTACGAATAGTCCTCTATTCATCATCAGGCATGTGTTTTTTCCTTATAAAATCAAAAACTTGAAGACGAAATACCTGTATGTCGACCGGAAGATGTTTTTTGAATATCTGCTATTATTGACGGTTGTGTAAGATCTCGGAACGTGCAAAGACGCAACGCTAAGTTTTTCAAAATTTTAAGTGAGAATTTTATTTAAATATTTCTTGTGATCTGTTAAATGTGTTAAATGTGTTATTTCTTTGTATGTAAATTATATGCTGCCTAATGTTTTATGTTTATAAAAAACTATCGATCCGCAGTACATAAAAATTCCTATAAAAAAACTACTACTAAGACATTACACTATATTATTGAACTATATACTTAGTTCATGACATAAAAACTGAATACACTTGTAAAATAGAATACGTGGATTTAATCGCATTAATATTTCTGATTGATTCTATGTGTGATTATTTCTTTGCATGTAAATTATATGCTGCCTAATGTTTTTATGTTATATATATATATATATATATATATATATATATATATATATATATATATATATATGTAATTGACTATTGGAAAAACGTTCATGAAAGTATAATGCTTCGAAAATTAACATCCAACTATGCATTTCCCTGATTAGGCTTTATCAGATCAAGGGCGAAAAAATGAGTTGCGTAGTGTGTATGCATTTTTCGATGTTTAAAATAATGAAATCTTATATTTTCCGAAGCATTATCAAATCTATTTTTAAACAAATCTATTTTCATGAAACGCTTCCAATTGTCAAAATTTAAAAAAACTTTGTCGGGATTACTATATCCTAATTTGAAAAAAACACACACACACACACACACACACACACACATATATATATATATATATATATATATATATATATATATATATGTGAAAATATATAGAAAATATGAAGGAACTGGTTAGGTAAACAATCCAAAGTCCCTTAGTATTTTAGTTATTATTTTTAAAAATAGTGCTCGATACAAAGTAGAGCATAAATATAATTATTCATTTAAAAATATGATTCCAAAACGCTACATAAAAAGTCTCATGTTTCAAAACAAGAGCCGAAAAATTTCAATATAATTATTTAAATTAAATTGAGTTAAAATAAGCTCTGTTCCATCTTCCCAAAAAATTTCGCTTGAAGATGGAACAAAGCTTATTTTAACTCCATTTAATTCAAATAATTATATTGAATTTTTTCTTTTGGTTTAGCACAAAAACATGGGACTTCTTATGTCGCGATTTGGAATCATATTTTTAAATAAATGAAAAATAAATATATATATATATATATATATATATATATATATATATATGAAGAAAAATATACAGAAAAAAACAAACAAAAAATTTTAATATGCAATTATGCGGTATTAATGTTAATATAAAGTTAACGTCGGACGTTTCGGTCTATTTTAGACCATCATCAGGACATATTCATAAAACATAATTAACATTAGAACATATAAAATTCAACATGAAAAAGACGATGGACATAAGAGCACAACAAATCCAAACAGATAACTGAAATTTTTATATAAGATCAGCGTTCCATTTAAATATGATCACGTCATCGTCACGTGGGCGATGTTGTGAAAACGTATTCGAAGATGATTTCCAAATATTAAAATATTAAACAAGCACGATTGAACTATTTTCTCATATAAACAGTTCAAGAAATCCCTTCCGTTGATATAGGAATACGCAGAGATCAATAGGTTCTTATATCTTCATGCAAGCTTGAAGTCCTCCACGTTACGAAGAAAATCAAAAATGATTTCAAAATAGTAGACAGGCACGATGGAACAATTTTAAACAGTTCGTCAATAAATCCTTTCCTTACTTTGCAAATAAATATTTTATTTAAATTTCGGCGTTGAGAACGAAAACAGTGTTCAATGTGGTAAAACAGAACTATAAAGTATGTATTAATAAATACGCATGTACCTACGTAAGTAAACATAGGTATATGTGTAATCACACACACACACAGACACACACACATATATATATATATATATATATTTATCTATACACATTACATTATGACAAAAGAATGTGCCTGAAGTCTGTATTGAACATGAAACTCCGAGTCGTACTTTAGACGTAATATATATATATATTATTCTTTTCATATTTTTTAAATATTTTAAAATATATATATATATATATATATATATATAGACTTTATTGTTACCGTAATTCTCTTTCTATATTATGGAAATACAATTGGTTGGGTAATTAAACCTTTATAATTTTAAATATTTCTTTAATATGTTCTCAATAAATGTGCTAATAATAATAGTAGTTAACTTTTATTAAGTCCCAAAACTATTTACTTAAAAAATTAAATATTTAAATTAATAACATTCATCATTTTTTAGACTTCTAAATTTCTATCAAGCATTGAAATCTATCTTTTACATAATTTTGTTAAAACAAAACTGCAGCCTCTTTCAATTCACTTCCCTCTCCCCCTCTCTCTTTGCCGTAACACTCATTTAGATATATCTGTATTACTGTCGTCTGTCTCCTCTCTTTTTTCCTTTCTTTTCTCCCCTCCTATTCCTACATATCATTTCCGTTAAGTTAACCGTCTAAATAGGTCAAGGTTCGGTCACTCGTCCTACCCCAATATAAAGCTTACTTAAGAGAGATATGAAATTAACCCCTCCCTATACTCTATATTGTCTCTGTAACTGCTACTCTCACCCCCTGTTAAATTACAAAAATTACACTACCCATCAATTTCTAATCCCAATTTTTCCTTTCATTTCGTAGTTGGAATTGTTACCTGATGATCCGGAGTCCTTCAAAAAGGATTTTGGTGAAATAAATTATTGTAATGGTACCTTAAAGTGGTCTGTTTTTCATTAAATATTAGCTCTGTATTCACATTGAGTTCTCTGGATTTCATCCTCCTTGGAATTACCCATTCGTTTTACCAAGTTCTTCATAATTTAATATATATATATATATATATATATATATATATATATATATATATATATATATATATATAGAGAGAGAGATACACTTAGTGAGCCAGACAAACCTACCTAGGTTTCACCTAAACGGATCGTCAGGAAAGTTTGGCTATCCGTTTAGGTGAAACCTCGGTAGGTTTGTCAACTCCTAAAATGTATCTAAATCTGCTCTACGGTTGTATTGAGCTCTTTTGTTAGTTAGTTGTTACTCGTATCGGGTTTTTTTCTTTGGGCTTCAGACCTGCATCTGTGCGATTTTTTTTTGTCGGCAGAAGTTCATGTTTGTAGCTCTTTCTTTTTTTTTAAAACATATTTTTTTTCCCTCGAGATTGATTTGATTAGCAAATCAAAAATTCAAGGGTTTTTCGAAACGAGTCTAGTTATCTATATTTATATGTATAAAGCTCTAGGTTATCCTATCGAGCACTGTTTAAAATCAACTAATATGGAACGCGTAGACATAGGTTATTCACTTAAAAACATACCCATACCTGACAGTCACTCATACAAGTTATGTTTATTAAGAAAAATAGAAAAAATTATCATAAATATGAGGTGGCGTGCATATTTTTGTTTAAATAACAAACCTAATAGAAAACCAACGAAAGCTATGGATTTAAGACCAATGCCCATCCTCCGTATATTAAGGAACTCAGTAACTTCGAATCGGAGTTAATCGGTATTATCAAAAAATTAAAATATAGAAAAATAAGGAATAATAACGTGCAACAACAAATTGCTAAAAATATAAAAGAAATAAAGGAAGCCAAGAATATTTACGTAAAAGCTGATAAATCTAAATTCTTATACAGAATGAGCCCCAATAATTACAAAAAAATACTACATAAGGAGGTAATAAAACATTATATAAAAGCTCCTAATAACATAGAGACTAAAATTAACAATGAGGCTAGCATCCTAATTAATAAATTTGAATTAGGAAATCGAGTTGAAAAAATAAAGCCCTAAACACTTGCTTTATCACCATAAAAAGATCATAAAAGTAACTTTATTAATAATCCGGAATATAGACTTATAAACCCTACTAAGACGGAATTAGGCAAAATAAGTAAAAAATAGTTCTGCAGGATATATGTAAATCATTTAGAACTTTCCTTAATATTAACCAATGGCAATCTACTAAGGATTGCATTAAATGGTTTGAAAATTACAATAAAAATAAAAAGTGCTCATTTATTAGGTATGATATTAAGGAGTATTATCCGTCTATTTCAGAGAAAACGCTAAACGAAGCCCTTAGCTTAGCTAAAGAATACATCCAAATTTCTGATGATAAAATAAATCTAATTAGACATTGTAGAAATACATTGCTATTTCACGATAATACATTATGGATAAAAAAAGAGAATATTAACGGTTTTGACAACCCTATGGGAGCGTTTAATGGGGCAGAGGTGTGCGAGATAGTAGGGTGTCTGCTGCTCCATGGGCTTAACGAATATATAAACTTTAATAACCATGGGTTGTACCGCGACGACGGTTTAATCATAGTGGACAATAGTAACCCTCAAAAATGTGACAACATTCGTAAAAAACTGCACTGGTTTTTAAAAAATTCGGATTTTATCTCGATATAGAAACCAATTTGAAAATTACCAACTATCTAGATATTACGTTGAATTTACAAAATGTCACAATATCCCCGTATAAAAAAGAAAATCAAGAACCCCAGTATTTACACAAAATCAAATCACCCAGCCCATATAAGGCATATTTCTAAAAATATTGGGTATAGACTTTCTACTAACTCCTCCAAAAGGGACATTTTTGAGGCCAACAAAATAAGTTATGAGCAAGCCTTAATTAAGAGTGGACATAAAAATAAATTAGAATATAGACAACCACAATATTACTTGGAATAAACATAATAGGCAAAAGAAAAATTTTGTGGTTTAATCCCCCTTTCAATTTAGCGGTAAAAACTAAAATTGGTAAGATATTTTTAATTTACTGGAACAACATTTCCCCCCAAAAAAACTGAGTTACATAAAATATTTAACAAAAACAATGTAAAACTTAGTTATTGTTGTATGCCGAACATAGGGACTATAATAAATGGATTGAATAAGAAAAAAACTAGGAATGATCCACGTAGTAATCCTCCTACTTGTAATTGTAGAAACAAAAACATCTGTCCATTACAGGGAAAATGCCAGCAGGAATGCGTGGTGTATCAAGTGAAAATTTACAAAAATACTGAGGATACTAACCCTAAAACATACATAGGTGCTACTCAGGATAAATTTAAAAAAAGATATTATAACCACACGAGTAGTTTTAAGAATGCAAAAATTAAACATAGTACCACGCTATCTACCTACGTATGGAAAACCAAACAAGAAGATAATATAGACCCCATCCTTAAATGGGAAATATTAAAAAAATGCCCAAAAAATATAAAGCAGGCCATAAATTTTTGCAAATTATGTGCTGAGGAGAAATTAGCCATAGCTTTATATGATCAACCTAACCAGCTATTAAACTCTAAAACTGAAATTCTCAATGTATGTAGACATAAAAATCTTGGCTACTAAATTAGACGTTTTCCGTTATTGACTTTCCACTGAGGATTTTTTTTTTTTTTTTTTTTGTTGAATAAATATTTATCCCCCACTTAGGTTGTTTTTGTTCGTTTTTTGTTTTTGTCGTGGTATGATTTTAGCTATCACCTATAAATATGTGTTTCTCTTTGCCTCGTTAGCCAAACTTTCCCTGACGATCCGTTTAGGTGAAACCTAGGTAGGTTTGTCTGGCTCACTAGGTGTATCTAGGTCTGCTCTACAGTTTGTATTGAGCTCTTTTTCTTAGTTAGTTGTTTACTCGTATCAGGGTTTTTCTTTTGGGCTTCAGACCTGCATCTGTGCGATTTTTTGTCGGCAGAAGTTCATGTTTGTATCTCTTTCTTTTTTAAAACCTTTTTTCCCTCGAGATTGATTTGATTAGCAAATCAAAAATTCGAGGAGTTTTTTCAAAACAGTCTAGTTATTATATTTATATATATATATATATATATATATATATATATATATATATATATATATATATATGAAAAGAAAAATACAGAAAAAACAAAATTCTGAATATGCATTATTAATGTTAAAATAAAGTCGACGTCGGACGTTTCGGTCTATTTAAGACCATCTTCATGGACATTTTCATTTAAACATAATTAACATTATAACTTATAACAATTTAACACAAAGACGATGGACATAAGAACCCAACTAATTCAAACAGATAACTCATGATATTATTATTCTCAAGTAATAATCGACGTTCTTATGGTTCTATTAATGTATATTCAAATTTTGTTTTTTTGTATTTTTTTTCATTATAATGGATTTATATCCATATATTTGCTTACATATATATATATATATATATATATATTTTTTAAATTATATATGACCATGTATGTTGGCTTAGGAAATGAAAAGTATTCCTTTTTGTGTGTGCATATACACACATATATGTGTGTGTATATACATACATATATATATATATATATATATATATATATATATATATATATATATATATATATATATATATATATATATATATATATATATATATATATATATATATATATACATATATATATATATATATATATATATACATATATATATATATATATATATATATATATATATTAATACATACATATATTATTCTTTTTTAAATAATTATTAATATATATATGTATGTATACGTATTATTTCTTAAAAAATATATTTTTTAAATTTCTATGACCATGTATACTGTCTTGGTAAAGGAAAGGGTATTCATATTGTATGTGTGTATATATATATATATATATATATATATATATATATATAGTCATCCATCCATATATATATATATATAGATATATATATATATACATAAATATACACACACACACACACACATATATATATATATATATATATATATATATATATATGTTGGACACAGATGCTTCGATATCGAATACTGCCCGTGGTTCTTCAGTTATTAGATGAAGGAGAACAGTTCTATTTTCAAGAACTTTTTCCTGCTTGTGTTGCTTTCTCTAAACACACAACAGTTCCAAGCAGATGGTGTCATTGTATCTCCATCAGCATTCATTCGATATACAAACCACTTGGTTCATTTAAAAGCGAAGTTTATGCCCAAGGAGCAAATAGAAACGCTTGGAATTGAGAGCCTTGTCATATAATCACGAAGTTTATATTAATTTTCAGCTGTACACCGAGATTTTGGACAATACGAAACGACAAACATTTTTTTCTTTTTTCTTCTTTCAAATATTCAAATCTATCATCGTTAAAACGTAGATATAAATAAAATATCTTTATATGATTTTCTTTTTAAATATTCAAAATAAGTTGATGTGTTCAACCCTATCTCTGGAGAATGCAAGCTTTGAGTCTAAGACATTTTGAACTCTTCAAATAAAGTGAATTTTGTCCCTTCTTTATATTATAAGTATATTATAATATTTAGATGTGGTGATGCTTGCCACTCAGTCTCTCGACGATGTTTGCGGAGAAAAGATAGATAGATAGATAGATTGAGAAAGGAGTAAGATAGATAAACATATAGATAGAAAGATATGAATAAATTGAGATAAATAGATAGACATGAACAGACATAGATAGATAGATAGATAGATAGATAGATAGATAGATAGATAGATAGATAGAAAACGGAACGGGATAGATAGATAGATAGATAGATAGATAGATAGATAGATAGATAGAAGCGATCATGAACTTTTCAAGTAATTCGTTGTTTAAATATAAACACGTAATATCACTGTGAAACGATATTTTAATCCAATTAAATTTATTTTAAAACGGTTTAAATATGTACAAATCCAAATTCATGTCATTTACGTCAGCATTTTCATACCTATCTATCTATCTATCTATCTATCTATCTATCTATCTATCTATCTATCTATCCATCTCAGTCTATTCCTATCTATCTATCTCAGTCTATTCCTATCTATCTATCTATCTATCTATCTATCTATCTATCTCTGTTTACATCTATTTCAGTCTGTTCACATCTATCTATCTATCTATCTATCTATCTATCTATCTCAGTCCGTTATCTTTTTTCTGTCTATCTATCTATCTATCTATCTATCTATCTATCTATCTATCTATCTATCTATCTCAGTCTGTTCATATCTATTTCAGTGTGTTCACATGTATCTATCTATCGCAGTTTCTTCATATCTATCTATCTATCTATCTATCTATCTATCTATCTATCTATCTATTTATCTATCTATCTTAGTCTATTCCTATCTATGTATCTATCCATCTCAGTCTATAAGCAATAAAGAGTGAGTGTAAAATGAAAAAAAAAAAACAACGTAAAAGTCACATAGCCACAATACTACACGAACCCACAGACCTGCAGACTGGCGCACATGCATTAAGAAAAGGAATCTTGCACCAATGCAAAGTGCATATAAAAATGAAAAATCGAGAAGTATAAGACATACCCTTTGCCAAATACTGGGTATGAAGATGAACTGTATCTGCGTCCTCGGTAAGACGATAGACTACGTCCGAGCCCTGGGTAAGACGATAAACAATATCCGCGTCCTGGGGAAGACGATAAACTACGTCCGCGCCCTTGATAAGACGATAAACAATATCCGCGTCCTGGGGAAGACGTTAAACTACGTCCGCGTCCTGGGGAAGACGATAACCTACATCCGCGCCCTGGGGAAGACGATAAACTACATCCGCGCCCTGAGTAAGACGATAAACAACATCCGCGTCCTGGGGAAGACGATAAACAACATCCGCGCCCTGAGTAAGACGATAAACTGCATCCGCGTCCTGGGGAAGACGATAAAATACGTCCGCGTTCTGGATATGATGACAAACAAGGCCTCTGATCTGTTTTTGAGGAGCGTGGAGCCACCTCTTAACTTCTGGTGTTCCCAGGTCCACCCTGAACCGGGGTTGTAGCGTCTATTAGGGTCCCAGCTATGGGTAAATAGTTAACTCCCAAACTGTGCTCAAAACGCTATGAAAGTGTAAAAATATGTTTTAATACCAGAAATACCTTGTAAAAATGATTACCAGCAATAAATGTTTGAAGAAAAAAAAAAACAATAAAATATTACCAGCTATAAATTATTGATAAAAGAAAAAAAATTACCAGCAAATCATTTTTGAAAAAAATTATTACGAGCATTAAGATCTTGTCGGCATTAAATAACCCATTGAGGTTTAATATGCCACAAAACAAACCAAATTGTACATTTTTTTGGGGAAAAAAAAACTGTTACCAGCTGTACATTTAAAAAAAAATACTTCTGAAAAAAATATTACCAGCAATATAAATTTTGTCGGCATTAAATAACCCATTGTGGTTGATATGCCGTAAAACAAACCAAACCAAACCAATGTTTGTAAAATTAATTGAAACAATCCCTTTAGTTTTTTTCTTTCACCACACAATTAATTTCAGACCAATGGAGTGACAGGGTGTAATAAATTTCTATTTTTTCCTCAGATTAGGTCATTTGCTGGGTGTGCAGTAATATGAATCTATTTTCGGGGCGTATGATGAAATTTGTTTGGCCTTGAAAAATATTGCGTCATCCGTCATTGCATCAGATTTTGATTATACCCAGAAATTATTGTCTCGACTGTCGATTAGTTGTCCTACGGCCATTGTCCGCGATGGACTTTACTTCAAGGAAACATACGAAAATTGTAACGCTGCTAGAACACACTGACAATGAGCAAATCAAAGTACTATAGACTGGTCTGGAAACTCCTGATTTAAATCCAATCGTGAATTTGTGGTCAATTTGCAAAGAACTATTTCGTGGGATGGACAGACGAAGTACTAACACGTGCACTGGGTCATGTTTTATTGGAAAAATACGAATAAAAATTAAATAATAATGGAATTATTCGTTTTGTTTCAATTAATTTGCACAAAGGTGTAGGTGATCATGGCTCTCCACGCCTTCCTTTATAATAAATTTGCACAAAGGTGTATGTTTAGAAAGAATTTAAAATGATATTTTAAAACGATTTTTATTGATAATTTAAAATTGATGTCATTTTAAATCGGCTTTTAAAAAAATCCAAATAAAAATCAATTGCCTTGTTTGCGGGGGGGGGGGAAATGAGTGAAAAAAAATTAAAGTTTGAATTTTTTTTTCGATTTTTTCAGTTGTCATTGATATGCAAGTATGTCGCGACATTTTTGATTGGAAGTAAAAAACACTGCTTTAGAAATACGCATCTTACTGTGGCAAAACTAAGTCTATTCATATAACGATAGGGATTCTGGGAAATAAGTTTTAATTTAATCTCCAAAAACGCCGTGTTTAAATTATTTTTATTAATTAAATTTTCTTAATTTACTTTTTTTTTATCTCCAAGAATCGTCTACAGATTTTCTTTTAGAGTTAATTTCATTGTTTTCTCTTTTAGACTGCTACTTTTTTCAACTTTCTTTTAACCACCTGAGCGCCATCTTTGTTTTTACATTTTACCGTTCACTGAGTTCGTTGCCCTCATTTTAAAAGCAGTTTCCAATTGCCGCGTCACTCAACAAAACGTCTGCTGATGGTTGACAAAATACTGATAGTTTGTAGTGTTGAATAGTCCCGACGTTAGGTATAGAAAGGCCGAAAATTTGTCCAGTAAATAAAATCGATTATTCGGAAGAGAAATTATCAATATATATATATATATATATATATATATATATATATATATATATATATAAACGCACCCATTGGCGTGGGAGTGTGTTGGTGGATGCTTTTAATGTTTTAAAAATTATTTCTAGCGTTTTGTTCATGAAATATGTGATGCAGACACTTGTCACGAAATTGTCACCGTTCTGTTGGTGAGTGGTCACCTTAAACGCTCACCATCTCAGGCTGATACTCGACCGGCCTTGAAAAACCACTCAAGTAATCAGTGTTCGATATTTAGTTAAAACTTCGTAGTAGGTGTCTATATTTCTGAGATGACATCCATTAAAACATGTCACGTGGAACTAGAACAGTCTACCCCAGTGAGCGAAATAAAGGGTTCAGTTCGATATTCCAACCACCTGAAGAAGGCCGGAGCGTATAACGGCCGAAACGTTGTAAATAAATATGGCGACAAAGATGAGGACAATAGTCCGAATAATGTAAATAATGTTCGTAGTAGATTTGGTGAAATTCATGAAATATGTGAGGCAAACACGGGTAACGAAATCGTCAGCGTTTTTCTATAGTAAGAAATAACTTCCATTCGGACAGATTTTTCCCAAGAGCTGCTGCTTTGTGGAACAGACTCCCATGAAGATACTTCCCAGATTATTATAATCTTCGTGTCCAAGTCTCGTGTTATCCATTACCTTTCTTGCATAATCTTATGAACTTTACTTTTTTTCCATCTTTCACACTCAACAGTATGACAGTATTTCTACCTTTCCAAACAGGACGACCATTGCCACGTCTCAAATCTCCTTGTATTCCATTTATAAGGAAGAAGTTCCACTCGAACATTTTCTCCCTAAGAACTGCTATTTTTCCTAATCACTAAAATCTTGGTGTCTTCAAATCTCCGGTTAGCTTTCTTGCATAAATTGATCAACTTCTCTTCTTTCCATTTTCCACGCTTATGCAACATCTTTCTTTAGTAGCTTTGGGGTATTGTATTTGGGTAACATTAGTATAAAAAAAATGAATAATGAATCTTTCTGTTATATAAGAATAAAGTGTTTCTGCCAACACTTGAGTTTGAACGTAGATCGCCAGTGAGCAAACACAGTCGATCCCATTATTGAATTAAGTAGACAACGTGACCATAGATAAATCGCATAAGTAGGGAGTCGCGTGACGTCCAATTGATCGTTATTTCTAGTCTATCCTCTATTACTATTCTGATCGTCATTTCTAGTCTATCCTCTTTTACTATACGAACCGCTATTCTCTACTCTATTCACTATATTATTTCTCTATTCAGATTACTATTCGGTGATTACTACTCGAGCGAGTATTATCAAGCAAGTACGATTAGTGCGAGTGATATTCGAAGGCGTCTGACACCAGTATTGTTCAACGGTGTTACTATAGTTGTATCTGCGATTACAAAGTTTCTACTACACGAAAGTGGTAACGACTATTCGTTGGCATCACAAAAGTGGTAATGAGTGTTCGTTGACATCACAAAACATTCCATTTTAACTGCGATGAAAGACAAGAAAAAAACATATACCCGTGACGCTTTTTAGAAAAAGAAAGGTTACATAAGAAAGAAAGAGATGATAATGCTCTCATACGTTTAATGTCTGCTTCAGTAGGATAGAAAACCACATCAGTTTTGGATCTTTTCATTTGTACGCTCTTACTTCTTTAGGGGCAGGGTGGAGTAATGTGTGAATCCTCTTCTCTTCTCTTCTTCTTATCTATCTATCTATCTATCTATCTATCTATTTGTTATACCATAATACCTATTCTATTGTAATAGACTCTCCCACAGATAGTAAGTAGTAGTAGCAATGGCCAGTTGGGCTCAGTGGTGTTGAGCGAGTCAGTCGATGTCGGACATTGGAGTATCAACCATCACAACTAGATTGCTGCGTCATTAACTCTTATTTCAAGTTCTTAACGATTTGTACGTCGAACCTAATTTAGGACGACTTATTGAAATACAAGCCTCCACCGTGAAAACTACTCTACAACACTATTTGAGGCATGAACCGCGTGATCTATGGCTCACCACAAGGTGTGCGGCTCTACTAAAAACTTTCAAGATAATAGTGATTATTTTCGTAGTAGGTACCTCGGTTATCTTCACTACGGTACACTATATACATAAGCATGTACCTTAGAAATGGTAGGAAAGTTGTAGTTTTGAGAAAAGATTTTTTCATAATTAAAAAATTGAAATCTTCGTATAATATTATCACAATTGATAGTCAGATTATGACATGTTGATGTGTGGGATTTATTTTTAATTTATTCATTTGAAAATGAAAACATTTCTTTTTAAGAGAAAAATATTTCTTATGAAAATTTCCTATTTCAAAAGCAAAAGATGTTTACACATATCATCTTCCTTAGTGAAAATCGCCAATGGTTTAAACTGCTGAGAATGTTACTTTCCCCGAAATTTTACAAAATTCAAGAATGTATGAGAGAGTATGTGAGAGAACAAGTGAGACAGAAACAAAATCAAATTTATGAAACGTTATTTTGATTATGTAGTTAAGCAGGCCATTCGGAAAGAGCAAATGTGCCAAAGGTGGCCCGGTCAGGCCCAAAATAGAGAACTGCTGCCATATATAGGCAGGAGCTGCCCGGTCTTCACATTCTACTCTCGACAGAATCCAGAAGAATCCCCGCGTCCTTGTGGGTGATGAATTATTTTCCACACCTGCAACAGCTTTCTCACAGACGAAACGTCGCTACTCTATCGCTCTTTCTATGGAAAGTGTTAAGATAAAATACACTACACTTCCACCAGTTCTGTATAGCTGGCCACTCGTATTCGAGTACACATGTCTACTAAGTCGGCTAGCCAATCCCTATTGCAGACGCTTGCTCAGGCGTATTTGTGTTTATTCAAAACACACAGAGCCAACCTGTGTTTTATACTGCAACTATGCTGAGCAGACCTTTGTTACAGTTTCTTGGGGAGACCGTATCTAGCGTGATCAACAATTTGAAGAGGGTCAGCACGCTTAAAACCCTCGGCCACGATGAATTGTGCATTCGTGCTACCTAATTTCACTCACAAGGCTTGCGTCAACCCATGGTATGGTTTTCAGGCACTTTCCAAATGTGCCGCATGTTAGGATCGACCCCTACAGTCCGATAACACCAGGACGTCTCCTTCCCGAAAAATCGTGAGATTCGAACCCGGGTATCATTGTCAGATTGCGTACGTTATAACCCCTCGGCCACCTGCCTCACCAATTCTAAATCTCACAGCAATGACCCACCATGCCACGCCTTGTAGCGAACCATCCTTATTTCCTTCGTTTTCCGTTGATGAGATGTAAATTCCACTCGAGCGACATCTCCCCACAAACCACTTCTTTGTGAAAGCGAGGATGCATCTCCCATCATTACATTCTTAATCTTTATCTTCTATACATATCTGCATAAGCTGTGCCTTTTGCTCTGTAACCCTCTACCTCGAGTGGTCCTTGGGCCTTATACAAGTTGAACATCATTGTAAAAAAACAAAAAAGATTCAACTGTTCACACACAGGGATCATTTTTTATCTAGTTTGTCCAGGCAATAAGTCACGTTTTCCTTAAATGTTTACATATTTATTGTTATATTTTCTCATTTGAGGAAACTTCAACTAATATGGCGACGCTATTTCTCGCCTAATATTTCCCTTCAACAATTGGTTATCCGCAACAAATGTAACCTGGACAGAGTAGTGTAACACAAACAAAACTATATTTATTTCAGTCGCCATCTTGCTTCAATCGCCAGCGGCCACCCACTGCCATCTTTTTTAGGTACCATCGTGTTTTCTCTCGTTCGTCTCTCGCCATATTTTTTCGTCTTCCGTCAGTCGCCATCTTGTTTTCATTCCTTTTTTTTTCAGCCCCTATCTTGTATTTATTCCTTCAGCCATCATTCCTTGTTCGTTATTTCCAGCGACCTTCATGCCTTTTTTCCCTTTTAGTAGTCGCCATCTTGTCTACTCCCGTTCTTCAGCATCCATCTTTATTTTTTCTTTCTTCAACCCGTCTTTTCACACTTTTTTTTTTTATCTCAAAGCAAATACAACAGATCATTTTTTCCGACCCATTTTTGCCCTAACAAGGTAGAAATCTCATAAAAACAGCCCCACCTCCATTTCGTTCGCCTTCCATTTTGTGCTTGATTTGGTCAATCTTCTTGCGAGATGCAAATGAATATGGCGAAGCCAGTATCCTGCGGGCACTCGTCTTCTTTTTTGTCCCTTTTCAACAAGGGCAAAGAGTTCTGATATTATATTTGAACACTATAACGCTCGATTCTGAGAAGACGGAAAGTGCATTATAGAACTCACTGTCGTTTTGATAGAAACACTTTTGTAACAGCTAAACCCGAAGGCAAAATGATATGCACACAAACTATATATATATATATATATATATATATATATATATATATATCGAGAGGAGGAGAGAGAGCGAGAACAAGGGATAGATTAAATTCCTTACACTATACTAGATTTTACCTCCTAAGTCAATCTTTTCATAATAAAATTCGAGATAATCAAGCAACGGTTGTAGAATTTTCAGAATGTACTTATTTGATAAATATACCACATGAGGGTGTGCGGGTGGCGTAATGGATATCAGTATTCAAAATGGAAGCCGGGTTCAAATGCAGTTTTAAACTGTTACTGTCACGTCCACAGTAATGCTCTTAGGTGCTACAAGAAACCGCCTTTTTCCACACTCAAAGGTTAAATAGTAGAGTACATTGGCTACTCTACACATACACACACGCACACGCACACACACGCACACGCACACACACACACACACGCACACACGCACACGCACACACACACACACGCACACACACACGCACACACACACGCACACACACACACCTATATATATATATATATATATATGTTAAGACATGGCTCGTTATACAGTTTAGACATATTCTGTCTTCTCATTTCCGTTAAGATGCTTTCATAACCTCGAATAACTTTTTGAATATCATTAATGTAAGACGAGACAAAATCGCCGTGTTTATACATATTTGTTTTATTACCAAGTACTTTCGACATATCCATCTAATCATCAAGTTATTTTTTATAATATATTCAATACTATAGTATCCATTATTGTCAAACAAATTGTTGCGTTAACTGCAAGTTAATTTTTTTACAGATGGAGTGAGGATAGCTATAATATTCATTTTATTATAAACAATTCCCTAATGAGGACATGAATATCGCTTTTTTTCCCTGGGCCGAAGTTCCAAATCAGGCCGAAAATTAAGTTGTTCAAATTACAAACTCTGCGGAACTTCAAAACCTCACGTTATGAAACTTCTACTTTACCTCTGTTTCCTTGACATTTTGAAGAACTAAAATTGATTTCCTAAATTCATAAAGATTTGGAGATATTTTAAACTGAATTTCAAACAAAATTTTTTAAATTCAAAGTTTTCTCCGTTGCTTTAAGCTCAATATGAAATAAAAAAATTTTGAATCACTATTTTCTTTCCACTTATTTTAAAATTTGAATTTTGAACTGTTCCACTTCATCCGGACACAAATCCCAGTGTTGAATGTTCAAGCACCAGATGATTCCAAGAAGTTATAATATGTCTATACGGAGCAAGCGTGACCAGAGTTAGATGGGTTTCAGACACACAGACGAAAAAAGAGACTTTACCGTTTATTTATTTCGATATATTGGCTTTATAGAATCTCTATCGATAAAAGGCAGGATGTGTGTGTGTGTGTATGTGTGTGTGCGTGTGTGTGTGTGTGTGTGTGTGTGTGTAACGGATGCACGGCCTCAATTTACGACGGATTTGCACCAAAATTTAATGCACATGCTCCAAGTTAGTGGGAAGCCTAAGACCGACATTGCATTTTCCAACTCCCATCGATAGTGGAAATAATCGATTTTTTCATGCTTCTACGGCACTTTTCATGTAGTTTGCGACCATTTTCTACTGGCCAGAGTGAGAGCCTATAGCTGACTGTCACGAATAGGCAGGAAGATTCTATTGGCCAGCGTGAGAGCCAACAGCTGACTGACATGAATGTTAACTAGCCTGCAAAAAAAAATCGATCGCTGCATTCGTCACAAGTAGGAAAATTTAAATCTGCACGGCACTTTACTATAATTGGCACATTCGCTTGCTTAAACTCAACGTTGATTCTGATTCCGCAGAACTGGGTTGGGTGTGAAAAAGTATTTGTTGTTAACATTCCTTTTTCATTCGGTTTTTCCAGTTACGAGTCCTTTTTTAAAGCTGATCGTTTTGTGTTCATTTTTAGTTCTTTTCTTCGTAACAGATTTAATGTTTAGTATAGAGCTTAGAAATAATTCGCAATGTGAGATAGGCAAGAAGTAAGGCATGTAGCAACATGAGCACGGCAAAAGGGCACTCCTTTAAAGTCAAGGAAGGACAAAAATATTTTAAGTCAAGTGATAGCTATTGCTGTATGAGTCGTACGATTTTTGAATCAAGCACGGGCAACGCCGGGCCATGCTGCTAGTAAATAAATATAAACAAAAAAGAAATCAACAAAAGGTATTATTTTGAAAAATCAAACGAAAAAGACAATAATAAAGGTTTTAAAACTTCGGATAGGTTTACTGTACCCTACCAATTTGTCTTGCCAGAATAAATCTTGCACATTTATAAATCTACCATTCATCCGTGCATTATATAAGACATTTTAGCGTCATTTTGCTGCAAAAGCACATTGATTTGGAAATTCTTGCAAAAATCAAATAATTGTCGCTTCTTAATGAAACTGTCAAGACAAATTCACAAATGAATGTTAATTATTTTCAAAAGGTGTCTTTTCTCAGAATATCCCGGTAAAAATATTTTTACATCAGTTAGCCCCTCCTCAATTATTTAATTTTTCAATTGTTTAATTTTTATGAAATCTTTTGCAAGTTTTAATGTTCATATTAGTTATAAGCACAAGTTCTTGGTGAATTTAAATCATTAATTTCTTTTGTAATACGGGATCCACAGTTACATAAAATCTGGTCTGAATCGTAAAATAAAAATGCAATAAAACTAAGACAGTAATCTAGAAAAGCTTTTAATTTCTTTTATGAATAAAAATATATAAGGGACATTAACAATATACCGCCAGTTACCTAAAATTAGATTACTTAGAATATTTTTTAAAATTTTAAAAATTACTGAATAGTTAATATATATATATATATATATATATATATATATATATATATATATACATATATACATACATATACATATATATAAATACATATATATATAATATATATATTATATAAATACATACATACATATTACATATATACACATATACATATATATATATTTTATATACATATATATTATATATATATATATATATATATATATATATATACATATATATATTATATATATACATATATATATATATTATATAATATGTATATTATATGTATATATATATATATATATATATATATATATATGTATGCATGTATATACACTGCGTGCCAAATTATTATCGAAATAACTTTTTTCTAATATTTCAAAAACCATCCAATCAATTCACACAAAATTTTCACACAATGTTGGCAATGTTGCGTAATCACTGAAATTTTCGTACAGATCTGCGCAATGTAAACAAACTGGCGCCATATTTGTTATCAGCACAGTGATTTGAGCGTGCCAAAGTATTAAAAAGTTTTAGTAAAATTCCCAGAATTGAGCAAACAAAACGTTTATTAATGTTGAACGTGAATGTTTATGATCAAAAGAAGCTAATAAATAAGAAAATCAAACAAATAAAAACAGATACAAACAAAGGCACAGTTTTAGTTAATAGGGAATGTGCTTTCCCTGTTTTGAAATTACTTGAAAAAGTCGACGATCCATAGAATTCGTTAATTGTAGGATGTCATCTGCTGTAATGCCGCGAGATATGTCAAGAATGGCTTCCCACAACTCAGCGTTGCTCCTGAATTGTCGATTGGGTTCAAATCCGGAGAATTTGCTGGCCACTTCATTTTTCGAGGTCCATCGAAGCCTAACTGTTTCAAATATTCAGTAGTCTTGTGAGCAGCGTGTGAGGGAGCATTATCTTGCATAAAAAAGCAATGAAGGCAACTCTTTGCCTTTTTATCCACGGTTCAAGATGCTCCTTCATAAATGCTATGTATGCACCAGCAGTCATTTTGATGCCATCTGGTACTCTCCATGGGCCCACTAATCTATTTCCAATAATACCACCCCAGATCATTATGCCTCTACCGCCTTGTTGGCGTCTAAAACAATGATGGCGATTCTGTCCGTTCATTACCCAGCCTTTGCACCATCTATCTGGCCCATCAAGTGTTGCTCGAGTTTCGACTGTGAACAAAACTTTAGAGAAGTCAATCTTCATATTGTCCTCGGCCCATTTCAATCGATTTTGAATGTGATTTCTCGTCAGCAGAGGCTGCGATACAGGTTTGACTGTTGTTGCTATTTCCCTCAGATACCGACACCGAGTACTTTTAGACACAGTAGGATCCCCAATACGACTGAAAAGCTCTTGACTGGTAAGTCCAGGGTTCTTCGTGGCCTCTCGTTTAAGTCGTGACATGAAACGACGTAAAATAACCCTCGGCTTGCCTTTATATGCCCTTTTGCGTACTTGTGTAGGGTCGGCGGTGAATTGTTCACTGTTTGATGACACTTCCCTATCATTTTGAAAATTTCTAGGATAGTTTTACTTATTGAGAGTTCTGAGGTAATAGTTTTCTTTTCAGCATAATAATTCTTTTCTAATAATTTGGCACGCTCAAATCACCGTGCTGATAACAAATATGGCGCCAGTTTGTTTACATTGCGCAGATCAGTACGAAAATTTCAGTGATTACGCAGATTAGTGTTGCCAACATTGTGTGAAAATTTTGTTTGAATTGATTGCACGGTTTTGAAATATTAGAAAAAAAGTTATCTCGATAATAATATGGCACGCAGTGTATATTATATATATACCTATATATATATATATATATATATATATATATATATAAATACATATATATATATATATATATATTCACGTTTCATTAAATAATATAGACAAGTGTTGTCTATTTATTTTATGTAAACTCTTTTCATAACGTCTAATAAGTTTAATAACATTATAATTGAACGAAGAAAGAAATTCACAATATTGATCCATATTTTTTTTTAATACAATCTAAGCTTTCGGCTTACATAAGCCATTATCAAAGATGTCAGTTACAACATATTAAACAATATACAAACAAGACAGTGATGATAGTCTGTCATTGTTTACATAGATGATTTCTAAGTAACGATAAACACCTGCATATAAGACGCTAGAAGCGTAAATCTCATGACGTCACACATGACCACGCGAGAGTGAATTGGAGAAGTATGAAGTATGGAAAACCGTTGGCACAAACCAATGGCCTCCGTCACCAACTACAGACATTTAATGATATTTGTAGAGATTCCATATTTGATTTTGTTTAGGTTGGGTTTCAACTGTTTGATGTATAATGCTTCAAGGATTTTTAGTTTTTGTCTATTGTTTTCATGTCGAAGTATAATTGTGTTTTCGACAAGTATTTTACGGAATTGTCTGTGCGGGCAGGCATGTTGTTTGAAATGCCTAAAAATGAAAAGCCACTAGTACGTAAGGGGTTACAGAGGATTTGGAGCGAGAGCAGGTAGAAATGATAGAGGGAAGGATGAGGAGAAGGATAGTGGATAGATCAAGACAACTGGAGATGTCGATTGACATTACATTTGAAAAGTAGTAGGTGCTCATCTTATATTCGTCAATTTTCTTACATATATGTCGCCTCAAGAAAATATCTCTAAACATAAATCTATCGAGATAGTTATCAACGTCTCATAAAAACACCCACATCCACGTTAAAAATGCGTATCTGCGGTATTTTAAACAAAAAGTAATATTTGTTTCAAATTAATTAATCTTTACATCAGTTAATCTTCCTGAAACAATAGGAGAAAAGGAAATAAAACATAGACTAGGCTACGCTAGATGCAGTTCTGCCCAACATCACAAATACCAACAAAGCTAAAACACTAAACAAAAAAAACACGAGTCGTGTTTTTAAATAGTCTCGTTAGAACGAGACTTCAATGTGGAAATCAGGAATGGCGCTAAATCTGTTCAGAAATATCTAAATAGTGACCTGTATTTTTTTTTAATTGGAATCCCCCCAAGTAAGGCAGTAATGCCACTAAAACACAAGGGGTTACAAGGAGTGGAAGAATTAGGAACAGAAACATTAATGATGAGCAGAAAGAGAAGAGAGTAATCAGGTGAACAGTAGTTTGAAGATAATAATGATTTAGTGATACAAGTCTTACTAATTAACCCATAGATGAGGGGAGAAGTGGTGGATTCATACCCAATCAGAATTTGATAAACAAGAAATTATAACGTGGGTATAAAGTGAGGGATCAATTCTGTATATCTATATATAAACTGATCCCTCACTTTGTGGCCAGGGTATTTTCTATACATTTATATTCCAGAGAATGTAAATAAATCTAAAAGACCTGTGTAGCTAATCAGTATTTCATTGATTGATTGATTCGTTTTCTACGGCTTATCAACAAATAAGAAAAGTCTAAAGCGGTTATAAAGTGGGGGATCATTTCTATATTATAATCAATATATAACATGATCCCTCACTTTGTGGCCACGATAGTTTCTATACATTTATATCCCAGAGAATGTAAATAATTCTAAAAGACATGCCTATGTAAATAATCAGGATTTCATTGATTGACTGATTCGTTTTCTACGGCTTATCAGCAAACAAGAAATTAAAATGTGGATATAATGTGGGGGATCAATTCTATAATACAATCAACATAAAACTGATCCCTCACTTTGTGGCCCCGGTAGATTCTGTACATTTATATTCCAGAGAATGTAAATAAATCTAAAAGACATGCCTGTCCATCTAATCAGTATTTCATTAATTCATTTTCTACGGCTTATTGACAAGAAATCATAATGTGGTTATAAAATGAGTGATCAATTCTATATTACAATCAACATATAAACTAATCCCTCACTTTGTGGTCACAGTAGTTTTAGATTCTAAGGATATTTTTTTTTAATTGGAATCACCCAAAGTAAGGCAGTAATGCCACTAAAACACAAGGGGTTACGAGGACTGGAAGAATTAGTAACAGAAACATTAATAATGAGCAAAAAAAGAAGAGAGTCGAGCCGGAAGGGTGTTCAACAAACGAGAAGTCCGAGAGAAGAAACTGTTAGCATAGAACTTACGGATAGATCTAGTCAGCTCAACTGTAAATGGATGAGATCTCGACGCCAGTCTAGTACATAAAATTCAAAAACTCTAGGTATCTTAACGAAGAGCGATATTTATTCCGCTTTTATACAGAAATGTGGCACAAGGCCAAAATGTGGAATGGGGGAAAGGGACGGGTTTCTTCTGTCTTAAAATTAAACTTAGCTGACCCAAATATTACCACAATATTCCTTGCACGAAAACAACGAATTCTTACACCACATTCTTACAACATTCACCATAATACCTCATGGTCTCTATGAAAATCCTAAATAGTCCCCATATGTACAATTCGTTGTCTGTGGGGGGAGGGAATAAAATAACAATAGGATTATTTGTAAAAATTACAAAATGTGGCACAAGGTAAAAATGGGGAATGGGGATATAAAGTGGGGGATCAATTCTATATTACAATCAACATAAAACTGACCCCTCACTTTGTGGCCCCGGTAGTTTTTATGATAACATAAAAATAATGAGCTAGCCACAAACATTGATCCAAACATACCACAATATTTCTTACCCTATTTACAACATTCACCATAATATCTCATTGTCTCTATGAAAATTCTAACTTGTCCTCATATGCACAATTCATTGTCTATAGTGGGGTGAATAAAATATCCATATCGAAGAGCTCATTCGAATAATTACCATGAAAGTATTTATAGAAAAGACACAGGGTGACAAACTATAGGTAGTGGGAAAGTGACTGAAGCCAATATGCCAGATCAGGACCAATAATATTGCTGATTCTTCTTTGGATCTTATGAAGGAGCTCCAGGTAAATAGCAGGGGCACCGGACCATATGTGGCAGCAATATTCTAAGTATGGACGAATGGTAGACTTATAGATGCAAGATAGATTCTGGAGAGGAAAAATGTCTTGTACGACACAGTGAACCAACTTTCTTAGCAGCTGATCTAGCAATGGATTCAATATAGTCTTTCCACTTCATATCTGCAGAGAACGTGAGGCCCAGAAGGCTCAACGAGTCATTTTCCTGGGGGTTAGAATCAGCTATGCTGACGGAAGTCAGAGAGTAGTCTTTCAGATGATTAATGGAGAGAAATTTAGTTTTAGAGGCGTTAAAATTAACAAGCCATCTTTTCCCAAAGTTAACGTCGGAGTTGAGGCTTTGAAGATCGTAACCACATTCTCAGATCAATGCTTAAAAATGGCTTCGTGTGAGTGAAGCCTAGGGTATTGGTGAAGACCCTACTACTTATAAACAGACTCTACAAAATCACAAAGACCTGTACCAAATACCACATCACTTGAGAACTGTCAATAACAACAACAGTTTAAATTGGTATCACATGTAACTCGAAGAGAAAATAATGACCTAATTAAGATGTTGACATTGCACACTACTTCACATAAAAGGTTAGGAAGGAAACTCCCACCAATACTAGAAAGAGCGATAATAGGTATTGGTTTTGGGAACCCTGTTTACCTAAAAATTTTCAAACGTTAATATTCCAATCAACTCGGCCAATGAATGTCGAATATTTCCTTATAAGGAAACGGTTAATATTACCATTATCATTATCATTGCGGTTCCTCAGTGGTCTCCCAACAAAATACAGACTTTGGTCATATTCGGTGATCAGCTAGGAAGCAGAGACGTGACGATAAAGGACTTAGAAATTTGGTTGGTTTGTTTTGGTTTATTTTATTTTACGGTATATCAACCTCAATGTGTTATTTAATGCCGACAAGATTTTTAGGCTAGGTTTGTATGAATAGAATATGTGTTCTTTGTAAGAAATCAGTTTCTAGATCAGGTTTCATTGACGTATTTTTCTAAAGAGGGTTTTTGTTGAGAGCCTGGTTTGGTTTATTATGTTTTATAGCATATCAACACCTCAATGGGTTATTTAATGCCGACATTTCTAGGATAGGTTCGTATGAATAGAATATGTATTCTTTGTAAGAAATCAGTTTCTAGATCAGGTTTAATTGATGTACATTTGTAAAGAGGGATTTTGTCGAGAGTCTGTTTTTTCTTTTTTTTTTGTATTACGGCATTTTTTTCCCAAAAATGTATTGCTGGTAATATTTTTTCCTCAAAAATCTATTGCTGGTAATAATTTTTCCTCCAAAATTTTATTGCTGATATTAAAACCTATTTTTTTTCACATTCATAGTGTATTGACCTCCGTTTGGGGGTTAACTTTTTGCCCATAGCTGGGACCCTAACAGGTGCTACCACTCCGAGTCAGGGTGAACCTGTTAACACCAGAAATTAAGAGGTGGTTCCACGCTCCTCAAAAACTCCTGAACAGAGGCCTTGCTGCTGGATGTAGTTTATCGTCTTACCGAGGACACGGATGTAATTTATACTCATACCCAGGACGGTAGAAATTTGTTACTTGTTATATTGACTGGGTCGGTATTAGGTATGGGAGGATTGAATTTTCTGAAGAAGAGAGAAAAGAGAATTCGAAGAAAGAACGAAAGAACTGTATCGATTGCCACCAAAATAAATAAACAAGTCGTCCATAAAAGGTTGCGAGACAAGCGTAGATACCTTTGTGCAAACAGTAAGATATTTTACGCTAATTCCTTATCTTATTTACAAACTACGGACGTAATATTTTCGGTAGAGGTGTATTTTTTTCTCTGTTTATTTTGCATGATAAAAATCTTCTCGGTGACACTTGCTGGTATGGTATAGTTGCTGGAACAAAGAACAAGTCACACTTGAAACGAAGTCAGTGAAAGAAAAAAAAAAGCTAAGTTGGAATAAAATGTATAATCCTCAGCGAGTAACGTAGCGTAATTGTTCGTGTATAACACGCTCTAGTGTATAATACTTAGCCTAATATTGGACTATGAAATTATGGGAAAGATAACTTGTGCCGTGGAATCTAAAGGGTGTTTCATTCAGACGAATTATATATAAGGGTGCTCCATAAAGAGGGATTATATATAAGGGTGTTTCATTAAGACGGATCGAAATCAGCAGAAACTAAATCAGTGTTATTATTGAAAATTTATTCATTTCTCTATTGGATCATGTTATTTAAGTCATAGCAATGATGTGTGAAAAATAATATCTCCCCAAATGTCCGCCAAATCTGAAAGAAAAAGAAAAGAAATCATTAGTCGCTTAAAATTAATTCACATTTAAAATCGGTCAAAGTTATTTGGACACTCTTCATATATATATATATATATATATATATATATATATATATATATATATATATATGATGCATACATATATATATATATATATAGAGAGAGAGAGAGAGAGAGTGATAGATATAGATAACTAGACTCGTTTTGAAAAACCCTCGAATTTTTGATTTGCTAATCAAATCAATCTCGAGGGAAAAAAGTTTTAAAAAGAAAGACCTACAAACATGAACTTCTGCCGACAAAAATCGCACAGATGCAGGTCTGAAGCCCAAAAAAAAAAACCCTGATACGAGTAACAACTAACTAACAAAAAGAGCTCAATACAACCGTAGAGCCGACCCTAGAGCGATCCGTTTAGGTGAAACCTAGGTAGGTTTGTCTGGCTCACTAGGTGTATCTATCTATATATATATATATATATATATATATATATATATATATATATATATATAATGTATATTTATAAAGGGTGTTTCATTAAAACGGATCAAAGTCAGCAGTAAATAAATTAGTGTTACTGGTGAAAATTTATTTATTTCTCTATTGGATCATGTTATTTAAGTCATGGCAATTACGTAGGAAAAATAATATCGCCCAAATATCTTCCAAATCGGAAATAAAAATAAAAATCATTAGACACTTAAATTTAATTCACATGAAAATCGATCCAAGTTATTGGAACACCCATTATGAGGAGAAAGATCGCGCTTAAAGACACTGTTCGTTTGGCTTCTTCGTGGTTCTGTTGGTTAAGGCACGTCGGACCTAACGATTGTTGCCCTCTGACCAGGGGTACACAGGTTCGAATCCAGCTGGTGAACTTATTTCTTCCTTTCTTACATTTTCAGGCTAGTAGATAAATAAATAAATATACTATTTCATAAATAAACGGAGCATCTACTTAAATATAAGTATCCACTAAAAATAACGGATTGATAAATAAAAATCCATTTCAAATTTAGAAAAATAATCTACACACACACACACACACACACATACACATATATATATATAATTATTTATTTAAAAATATGATTCCAAATCGCTACATAAGAGGTCTCATGTTTCAAAACAAGAGCCGAAAAATTCAATATAATCCTTTAAATTAAATTGAGTTGAGATTAAAAAGGGCTCCGTTCCATCTTCAAGCGAAATTTTTGTTGGAATAACGTATATCTGAAATTTACTTGTTTTAAAAATTGAAATCAAAATCTCCATGGTAACAGCAAGGGCGAATTGTTTAAATTGGGTAGGCGAGTGTAGGGTGTTAATGATAAGTAGCGGTATAGAGATACTTTCAAGGTGTCAAGTCGGGGAAAGGTGGGGTGTCAAAAATGAAACGGAAGATGTATTAGCCATCGTCTAGTTTGCTTGTCTATGGAGATTTATTTTATTTTATTTTATTTTATTATGAAAGGGAATTGTGCATATAAAAAAAGAAAAACTTTCGTAACTTTCGTATATATATATATATGTTAAATTTCTCCATCAAGTTTTGGTTGTTTGTTTTATTTTTTTTATTATCTTTTTTATTTTTTTCAATATAGTTGTGACAAATTTTATGTTGAGTTTAAAACAACCAGCCAAAACTTAAAGGAGAAATTTACTCTATCAAATGCATTAATTGCTAGAATATATATATATATATATATATATATATATATATATATATATATATATATGTATGTATGTTTGTATGTATGTATGTATGTATATTATAGTAAAAAGAAAGAACAGTAAGATATATGATCCGATTATAATTAGAGTAAAAATAATATTTTAAAATTCTAGTTCAATATAACGTATTCTAACCCAAACTCTGTTTTTGGAAAGAATCTTTATGTATACAAGAACGAATTTATGCCGAAAAACCTTTTGTCGTTAATATAAAAAAAAAAACAGACAACATGCGTTGAACGGATGTCAAAATTCTATGAAAAATGCACCCCTACCCTACCTAGACTTAACCTCTTCTTCGAACGTAACTCATAATTGATACAATAATAGTTAATAAAAATGAACACGTGACCGCCCCTGTGTAAATGATCGGATTTCTCTGTATCCTTGGAAATAAGAAATTATGAATTGTATGTGCTTTTAAATCTCAGTAAATTTAAAAATAAGTTATTCTAAAATTCGCTTGAAGATGAAACAGGACTAATGCTTTTAATTTAATTATTTAATTAAATCTGAAGTTTTTTGAAACATGGTAATTCCTGTGTAGCGAAGGAACCATATTTTTTAAATCAGTTAATTTATAATATATATATATATATATATATATATATATATATATATATATATATATATAATTTAGTCTAACATTCGCCCCACACTCTCATACTTACACTCTCTCTAAATTTTATTTTTTATTCACGGAGTTGTTTTTTCTGTTTTTTTTTTTGAATTTGTAGGTCTGATGAATTGATCGTATTTACGATTCCAATGGAATAAATTATGACCATGGAATATTAGTGTTTAAGCCTTTTTATTATATCCTTACTCTGTCCTGATCATTGAGTTCTACCTGGATTCTATGCTCTTGAATAATTTTTATACAAATATATATGTATGTATGTATATATATTTATATATTTTAGATATATGATTGCATATGTATGTGTATATTTACCACTAATATTATCTATCTATCTATCTATATATCTATCTATCTATCTATCTCTCTCTCTCTCTCTCTATATATATATATATATATATATATATATATATATATATATATATATTGTTCAATTGTTAAATTAAATATCAAACCTTTGTATCTTATCTTTAAGTTGAAATAATGACCCCTCTTGCTGTTGTGGTATCCTAATGGCTCATTTTTAAACTTATTCACCGTTCTTTTAATGACACAAAACGATTTTAACCTTTTCCTTTTTTTAACTGAATAACTCAAAGGATTTTTCAGTCATACTTACGAAAACAAATGTGTCAAGTTGGCTAAACGTCATATCTGAAAAACATGGAAAAAACAAACACAATTAGTTTAGTGTTTGTTTTTTGTTGTTTTTGTTTTATTTTAGATATTAAACCTTTTTTGGGGATGAACAATTATCGCCTGCTTTTTACACTATTTGGATTTTTTCTGTTACACCTGATATATATATATATATATATATATATATATATATATATATATATATATATATATATATATATATAGGAATAGAAAGAGGTTGGAGAAGGGTAAAAGAATGGAAGGGAAAAGTGTAAGAAGAAAAGACGCGAAGAGACAGAAAAGAGATACAAATATAATGAGAGAGAAAGGGAGAGAGGTAAAGAAGAAAGATACGAAAGTCAGTAAACAATGAGGAGGAAAATGAAGAAAAAGAAGAGGAGGAGGAGGTGGAAGAAGAAGAAGAAGAAGAAGAAGAAGAAGAAGAAGAAGAAGAAGAAGAAGAAGAAAATAAGAAAGAATGCAAAGAGAAGAAAATGTTGACAAATTAGAAAAAGAAAAAGAATGAGGAAAAGGTGAATGAAAAAAAAGAAAGAAACAAAGAAAGAAAGAAGGAAAGAAAGAAAGGAAAACAGAAAGAAAGAAAAAAGAGAGGAGAGGGTGGGCGTGTTTAAGAAAAGCAACAGAGAGAGAGAAAAAATCGGGAACAGATGAGAAGGAGATGAAAATTTAGAGAGGCACAAATGAAGGAGGAGGAAGTGAGGAAAATTTAAAGGAAGCAGAGAAGAAAGAGGAGGAAGGGAAGAGGAAATTTTAAAGAAGGCAGAGGAGGAGGAAGAGAGGAAAATTTTGGAAGAGTCAGAGAAGGAGGATAGGAAAATTTTGCAGGAGGAAGAGGAGAAGGAGGAGGCGAGGAAAATTTAGAGGAAGCAAAGAAGAAGGAGTTAGAGAAGGAGAAGAAAATTTAGAGGAGAAAGAGAAGAAGGAAGGGAGGAAAATTTAGAGACGGTAGAGAAAGAGGAGGAGGATAGGAAAATTTAGAGGCGGCGGGGGAAAAGGAGAAGATTTGAAGAAAAGTTTAGAGGAAGTAGAGAATAAAGGGAAGAAGAAGAAAATTGAGAGGAGGCAGAGAAGAAGGAGGAGGAGGAGGAGAGGAAAATTTAGAGGAGGCAGAGAAGAAGGAGGAGGAGGAGAGGAGAATTTAGTGGAGGCAGAGAAGAAGGAGCAGGAGGAGAGGAAAATTTAGAGGAAGCAGAGAAGAAGGAGGAGGAGGAGAGGAGAATTTAGTGGAGGCAGAGAAGAAGGAGGAGGAGGAGAGGAGAATTTAGTGGAGGCAGAGAAGGAGGTGGAGGAGAGGAAAATTTAGAGGAGGCTGAGAAGAAGGTTGAGGCGAGAAAATTTAGAGGAAGCAGAGAAGGAGGAGGAGAATAAAATGTAAAGGAGGAAGAGAATAAGGAAGAGGATAAGGAAGAGAGGAAAATTTAGAGGAGGCGGAGAAGAAGGAGGAGGTGGAGAGGAGAATTTAGTGGGGGCAGAGAAGGAGGAGGAGGAGGAGAGGAAAATTTAGTGGGGGCAGAGAAAAAGAAGGTTGAGGCGAGAAAATTTAGATGAAGCAGAGAAGGATGAGGAGAATAAAATGTAAAGGAGGAAGAGAATAAGGAAGAGAGGAAAATTTAGAGGAGGTAGAGAAGAAGAAAGAAGAGGAGGATGAGAGGAATATTTAGAGGAGGAAGAGAAAATGGATGACGTAAGGAGAAAGATGAAGAGAAAAAAGGAAGGGGACTAAAGAAGAAAGAGAATGTAAAGAAGACATAAGCGAAGAAAAAGAAAAAGAAAAAAGAGAGAGAAAGATGTGGAAGGCATGATTAAAGAAAGAAAACGAAAAAGAAGACAGAAAGAGAATGAGGTACAGAAGAAGAAGAAGAAAAAGAAAAGAAGAAAAAGAAGAAGAAAAAAGAAGAAAAAGAAGACGAAAAAATAAAAGAGAAGAATGAAGATGATACTATCAATGAGAATATGAAAGCTAATAATTATGTCGATTTTGGTAATAAACTCAGAAGCAGACTATTCTAAACCATTGAAACTATAAACCTTGGCTTCAAAAAGGTAGATAACCCCACAATAAATAAATATGGCGGCCACTGATTTACCTAAAAGTCAACTAAGCTAAAAAACGCTTTTTTAAAAGAGACAAAAGAAAGAAAAAGTTGTAAAGAAAGATATCTAAGCCGATAACCAAAGTTATATATATATATATACATACATATATATATATATATATATATATATATATATATATATATGTAAAAAAAAAAATTAAAGTCTCTCATCGCTTTATGATCTCGCGATTTCTCTCGTTTTCTCGCATTTGCTCCAATTACACGAGATCGGCAGAAAAAGAGTGATTTGATAAGACGGGGCGTTGACTTCAATTCAATTTTATTTTATTTGCCTTCGGAAGAAGATAAAAGTACAAAAGACGGCGAATTTTGTTTTGTGACCGTCTCGGCGACATGATGCGAGGTGAAAAAATTGTTTAACGTTGTTAGAATGTCTGGTGCTTGAACGTGACGTAAGAGAAACTCCCAGTGCACATCGCCTTTGGTAAACGTGGCTACAAACGCGCCCCCCCACCCCGGGGCATCGCAGATTTTACAAGGAACCAGTGACAGTAAATCCTTTGACAGATTCATACCAGCATTTGTCTACACGCAAACACACCCACGTATATATATATATATATATATATATATATATATATATATATATATATATATATATATATATTTAAACATAAATAAAAATGTCTTTAATAAATAAATTGTCGGACCTCGTCCATTTCTTAACATATATATATATATATATATAATTATTTTTTATAAAAAAAAATAAATTATAACATAAGTATGTTATAAAATCACTACAAAAATAGCCATTTTGTTTAATGGAAGAGGGTATATGTTTGATAATGGTTGGAATTAGGATGCACGTATAATGGGTTGGAATTAACCTTCACATATGGTTGGAAAATGTTGTTAGCAAGATCTAGGGTGACATCTAGAAAATCCACTTGTCTAACATTAGTAGTAACTATTGTCCTAAGACCTAAATCCTTAAATACCCTATAGATCATTTTCCTAATACGGTCTACCTTAATTTTAGTCGAGTTTTTAACAACTAAGATCCATCATCTCTATATAATCCTACACTATCTGAATCTAGACAATCGAAGGCACTTAAATTATATAAAAGAAATAATCCAACCAAGTCCGAAGCTTCAGCAGAATCCAAAAAACCCATGGAAATGTCAAAATTGTTGTTGCAAGACTTTTTGGTCCACTGTTCATCCTTGTAAATCAGAACAGAATTTCGGCATTTCATGGTGGTGTGTGTGTGTGTGTGTGTGTGTGTGTGTGTGTGTGTGTGTGTGTTTCCCAAGCCTTGTGAGTGAAATTGGATAGACGGAACTCTTGGGGGCCCTCGATAGCTGTCCTAGCACAAAGCAACAAGTCATCGTGGCCGAGGGCTTCAGTGTGCTGGCCATGTTCACATTGTTGATCACGCTAGATAACAAACTCTCTCCCCGATACTGTAATTAAGGTCTGCTCAGCATAGTTACCGTATAAAAGATATATACAGGTTGGCTCTGTAGGCTTTGAGCAAACACAAATGCGCCTTAGCGAACGTCTGCAATAGAGATTGGCTAGCCACCCTAATAGACGTGTACCCTTGAATACGAGTGGCCAGCTATTATATATATATATATATATATATATATATATATATATATGTATGTATATATACACACATTAAGAATTGGACAAAGTCCGACAATTTATTAAAGACATTTTTATGTTTAACATTCTTTTTATAGATACAAATATTTAAGCAAATGCTCTGTTTATAATAAACAGTATTAAACAACATTTACCGGCCTGAATGTCCGAGAAATTTTCATAGAAAATATTCGTCCTTTGACACGATTCGAACCTGCATCCTATACGGAACCGTCATTTACGCTGACGTGCCTTAATGGATATATAAGCAGTAAATTCGACCTTTCCTACCGAACGCTCCTTTGTGTAAATGACGGTTCCGTATAGGATGCAGGTTCGAATCCTGTCAAAGGACGAATATTTTCTATGAAAAACATTCAGGCCGGTAAATGTTATTTATTACTGTTTATTATAAACAGAGCATTTACTTAAATACTTGTATCTATAAAAAGAATGTTAAACATAAAAATGTCTTTAATATATTAGGATGATTTAAGATAGTCGTAATTAAGTAATTCATCGAGTGTAGAAGAAAGATCAAGAGAAAGCACTGAACGGCTGTTTCGTCCTATATTTGGGAATCATCAGCAGTACGCATCCACTACTGAGAATTGAAACACAGGTTATCAGGCAAACGTCATACCAACTGCACCAACGGGCCTCGGTGACACAGAGGTATCGCATTAGACTCGAGATAGCGCCGCTCGATCAAATATTCCGTGGTGGAACTCATCCGAGATTCCCTTAGTCATAGAACTGTGATCCTCCCCCACGAGCCACGACTACCATCCCAAAGCTGCTCCTGTTCAAGCAAGGATGTATAAGTGATAGAAATTATTAGGAGAATTTGAGATAATCATATATATATATATATATATAGTGATGCAGAAATTCCTCACACATACATCTCCCAGAAAAAAATTACATATAATGATAAGATATTAGATAGGTGTGGAAGGTATTTCTGTCGCTCACTGTACGCTCACACACACACAGACACACACACACACACACAAATATATATATATATATATATAATATGTATCCATGTAAAATGAGAATGAATAGAATCAAATTTCGATTTTCGTAACATTCAATTTAAAAGAGGGCTCAATACAAAATTTGTGCAATATTCTTTATTTTAGAATATTACAATATATATATATATATATATATATATATATATATATATATATATATATATATATATTATTGTAAAATGACCAACAACAGAATTTTAAATTAATATGAACAGAAATATATTTAATAGTAAAACTACCAACAATACATTTTATCTGTAGTCAAGGCATACAATTGCTTTCATGATATATTTAATTGAAACTATAAAATTGTCTTCAAAATATTAAGTTTTCGGTATTAAATAACCCATAGAGGTGTTGATATGCCGTTAAATGAAATCAACTAAACAAACATCAAAGATATCTTTCATGACATTAATTCATATAATATCCTACAATTTCTTAAAGAAACCAATTTGTATTCTAAAATATGAATTCAACAAAACTACAACCTGAAACACACATATCACTGTCTCTAGTAATTATGTCCACACAAATATGTATATGCATAAAAGCTGAGTATTATCTACCATGTATTCAGTTGTGAAAGCAGAATAACGTATATCACATTTTTATTTCAAAGTCCCCTCCCACTAAATTAAATTTCAGCATTAAAAGACCCATATAGGAGTTGATATGCCGTTAAACAAACCAATCAATCAATAGAATTTTAAAGTCATATGACCTACAACACATATTTATAGTAAAATGATCAACAATACATTTTATCCGTAGTTGAAGGCATGCAATTCCTTTCGAAATATAATTAATTGAAACTATAAAGTTGTCTTCAAAATATTAAGTTTTCGGCATTAAATAACCCATAGAGGTGTTGATATGCCGCTAAACAAAATCAAACAAACAACCTACATGAAAGAATTCTTTCATGACATTAGTCCATATAATATCCGACAATTTATTAAAGAAATCAAACTGTATTCCAAAATATAACTTCAACAAAACTACAAAATAAAGTACACGTATCATCGCCTCTAGTTTGGTTTGGTTTGGTTTGTTTTACGGCATATCAACCTCAATGGGTTATTTAATGCCGACAGAATTTTTATTGCTGGTAATATGTTTTTCTTCAAAGATATATTCCTGGGAATATTTTTCCTTGAAGAAAACTATAGCTGGTCATATTTTTTTCAAAGAATCTATAACTTTTTGTATTGCTGGTATTTTTTTTTTTTTTTAAGTATTGCTGATAATGATTTTTCCTTCAAATATTATTGTTGGTAATGACTTTTTTATTACAAAGTATTTATGGTAATAAAACCTATTTTTACACAAGTTTCGGTGTTAACTATTTGCCCATAGCTGGGACCCTAACATGTGCTACCACTCCTTGTCGGGATGGATCTGGGAACTCCAGCAATTAACAGGTGGTTTCTCACTTTCTGTTGGACGTAGTTTATCGTCTTACCCAGTGCGCGGATGTAGTTTATCATCATACCCAGGACGACCTGCCTAATTAATTATATCCACACAAACATGTATATACACAAAAGCTGAGTATCATCTACCATGTACTCAATTGCGAAAACAGAATAACATATTTTTATTACTTCAAACCTCGCAAGAAAATTTAATTTCGGCATTAAATGACCCATGAGGAGTTGATATGCCATTAAACAAACAAAAAAACGTACACCTTAAGATAATTTTTGAAAGGTATGAATCCTTCTCTTTTCTACCCAACTATGAGTTAAATAGCAGAACAGACTTGCCATTCTAGCCTTGGTTGGTAACCAGTCTAGAAGGATAAAACCCGTACTGTTAGCTCCTCATATGTTGAAAGAACGACAGAAGAGGCCACTATATATAAACACAGAGAGAAAAGTCCCGATTTTGTTTGCCATACATGCTTTCAGCCCATCTAGACCTGCCAGTAACAAGACGTTTGCTAGGATGACAGTCTTCCAGGGAGAGGTAGGTTCATGACTTTTCAAGAATATTGAGAAAAGAAAAAAAAAGGCGTTTTCAGTCGTGATTGGAACGCGATTCGCTTAAATTGGTTTTCGATCGGCCATTTTTGAACGCGGGGACATTTTCTATAGTTTTGTACAAGCATTGAATATATTCATAAATCTGTCGCCCACAAGGCATATTGAAAATAATAATAATAATAATAATAATAATAATAATAATAATAATAAAACTTATGCAAAAATAGTGCGAAATTCGTTATTGATCCTTCCAAAGGTTCATACATACATCCCCGCTCTTACTCGGGGGAAAAAAAGGGCAAACGAATGAGACCCTAATCACTAGCTACTTTTGAAAGCAGACAATAAGTTTCCTTATACCAATCAATTTTATGAATCATCCGGGGTTACTAACTATTTTTTTTATTTTGGCTTTTCTTTATGTCATAGCAAACCATTTCTTTCTCTCGAAGAGTATAGATTTCTTGCTAACAGAACTATTGGGGTTTGCTCTTAATACAAATGGACTTATCTTGCCCCTGACCATAAAAATCTAGAAATCGCTGTGCAATTTTCACCCCTCACCGGAATTTTTTTTTTTTTTCATATATATATATATATATATATATATATATATATATATATATATATATATATATATATATATGTATGTATGAATTTAACAATACGAATGTATTTGTTCCGAGAAAAAGCAAGGTAGCTTTTTTTTTCTAATAATAAAAAATAAAATGAAGAAATGGGAAAAAAAATGAAAGAATTTGAATGATCAACACGCGTTTCTTTGAAATTGGCTTTCAAAACCGGATTCCGAAAAATACCTTCGTTGTCTATAAATTGTCGACAGGGGGATGCTCCATAGATGATAATATAACAAAAAGCAAAAGCCTGAATTTCATCCTTGTTTTTTTTTTCTTTCTTTTTTTTTTTTTTAACCGTTTCTTTCTTCTCACCCCCACCCTATAAGGAACAGAACTGGCTAATGAAACCGACGTTTCCCGACTACGAAATAGGTTTTGCCGTTGTCGCTTTTCACTAGGGCAGAGAACTGCTTTAAAAATATAGCCACCTGATGCTAATCTTATTAACTCTACAGATGACCCCTTTTTGTTTTTATTTGCTTTAGCATATATTTTTTGTCTATTTATATTCGCTATCAGGTATCCCATATATCGTTCTTTGATCAGTGAAGGGAAAACGGTTGATTGCATTAGGATTATATATAGATGATTGAAAACCTTTTTTTTTTTTTTTGTTCTGATACGATTTTTTTTTATCCGTGGGGGGGTGTAGTGGGGAAGAGAAAGCGAGCAAGTTGTCCGATGGGGCACCTTTTCGTTCTATAGCATGGAGATATACCGTTCGCCGACTCTGGAAAAAGAAAATGGCCGATTTGAATATAATCAATCAGCAGATAATACCAAGAAATACAAAATAAGATGACTCCATAACAGGTTTTATTCGTCGTTGATTGGTAAGGGCGGAGGTTTTGGCAATATATCTCATAATCGGCACCTCCTCTGTTGCTTCTGATGTCCTTGGTTGCCCTTGCTGCCTTCCCATGTTTTTATCCCTCTGTGTTCCTTTCTTTATATTTTATTCTCCTTCCATTTTCAGTTTTATTCCACTATTTTAATTTCGTACCTTTCATTTTTACTTTTCTTTCTTTTCATCTCTTTTTTGTTTATTCGTTTAATTTCCTTCATTCTCTTTCTTTATTTCATTCTTTTTTTCATTGAAACATTTTCTTCTTCATTCTTTCTTTATTTTTCATTTTCCTTCATACTTTGTTTTTCTTTCTTTTTTCTTATTTTCTTTCATTTACGATATTCTTTCTTTTCTAGTTTTCCTTCTTTCTTTCTTTCTTTCTTTCCTTCTTTCTTTCTTTCTTTTTCTAGTATATATATTTTATCGTTCTTTCATTAACAATTTTTCTTTCTTTTTTCTTTTCGTTTTCTTTTCCTCTTTCTTTCTTTCTTTCTTTCTTTCTTTCTTTCTTTCTTTCTTATTTTCTTATTTTTCATTTTCCTTGATTTTTTTTCTTATTTCTTTTTTTCTTTCCTTTACGATATTCTTTCTTTTCTAGTTTTCCTTCTTTCTTTCCCTTTTCTTTTTTTTTCGTGCCTATATTTTAATTCATTCTTTTATTTACAATTTTTCTTTCCATTTTCGTTCTTTTGTACTGTTCCGTTTTCCTACTTTTTTCTTTCTTTCTTTTTTCTTTCTTTCTTTTTTCTTTCTTTCATTTATTGATTTTCCTTTTTTCCTTTCTTTCTAGGAGGCATTTACTCTGTATTTAAATCGGTTTCTTTCTATTTTTTTACTTTCGTCATTTTTTCTAATTTAAATTTTTACTGTTCGCTTCTTTCTTTCTTTCTTTCTTTCTTTTCTTTTTCATTCTTTCTTTCTTTCTTTCATTCTTTATTTTTTCTTTCATTTATTCATTTTCCTTTTTTCTTTGAGGCATTTACTCAATCTCTATTTAAATCATTTTCCTCCTATTTTTTGCTTTCATCATTTTTTCTAATTTAATTTTTTACTGTTGTCTTCTTTCTTTCTTTCTTTCTTTCTTTCTTTCTTTCTTTGCTTTTTTCTTCTTTCTTTCTTTCATTCCTTCTTTCTTTTTTCTTTCATTCTTCCAGTTTTTCTTTTTTCATTGTCTTTCTTTCATTCATTCATTCTTTCTTTCTTTCAATCTTTCTTTCTTTCATTCTTTTTTCTCTCATTTTTTCTTTCTTTCCTACTTTCTTTCTTTCTTTCTTTCTTTCTTTATTTATTTTTTGTGTCTAGTTGCTGAACAGTAACCTGTCCCTCGGGATATAAGACAAAGGTTGATACTTGGCGGGGTTCTTTTGATGGAAAATCCTGCAAAAGACAAATTCACTTTCCATGGCAAAAATGCGATTTATTCTTTTTTTTTACCCTGTATAAAGCCTAGGGGCCACTCAAGGTAGAGGTTAACATTAAGAGACAGTTTATACGGATAGGAAAGAACGATAACGGTTAACTCTAGACTTGAACAGGTTAAGATTGTAGTGATCGGGGAAACACCTTCTTGGGAATTTGATTGGAACTTACTTCCTGCCGATGGAATACGGGGGGAATGTAGGTGATTTGATACTTTGTAAGTGGCATGGCGGGCCCTCGCCCTGAAGGTTAGACCTGACGGAACTATTAGATGTAGTTCGTCCGAGCACTTTTCATGAAAGTAACGATAGAGCAAAGAGTGAGAGAGAGAGAGAGAGTGAGAGGGGGAGGGAGAGGGAGAGAGAGAGGTTGGAGGATGGAAAATAATTCTTCTACTACAAGGAATCAGAGACGCTTTTGAACTCTATCAAGACTGGAACGTGAAGTCTGGGCCGGTCCTAGCCAAATATGGCAACAGTACTCCATTTTTGGCCTGATCTGGTTCTTATCAAGGTAGAGGATATTATGACGAGTCAAATACTTACTGGAGTGGTAAAAGAAGCCGATCATTTTTTGTTCTGCACTTTAGTATATACGAGTTCCACTTGGGGTCTGGTATGACTTTGAGGCCCAATGGTCTCGCAAGGTACGGAGACACCCCAAAGGGATATCCGTTTGTCGTGAATGGCGGTAGTTCGGTGTTAATATTTTCACTTTTTCTTTTTTTTCTGCTTTTCTTTTTCTTTTGTTCTTCTTTTTCTGATTATTCTTTTTCTTATATTAAAACTGTTTCTTATTTTCTTTTGTGAAACTTTCATTTCCTTCGCCATCTTTTGTAGTCTTTCAGAAGACGTTTCTCACTCAATCCACTAAAACATCTCTCCTACGCTTATCGTGTTTTCCACCTCCCCAACCTTCTTCTTCTTCTTCTTCTTCTTCTTCTTCTTCTTCTTCTTCTTCTTCTTCTTCTTTCTGCTAATATTTCTTTTGGCTTCCATTTCTAATCTACATTCGGTCTTCTTCTACTTCTACGTCGTCGTCGTCTTCTCATTCCACTTCTTCTTCTTCCTTCTTCTTCTTCTTCTTCTTCTTCTTCTTCTTCTTCTTCTATTTAATTGTCGTCTTCTCATTCCACTTCTTCTTCTTCCTTTTCTTCTTCTTCTTCTTCTACGTCGTCGTCGTCTTCTCATTCCACTTCTTCTTCTTCCTTTTTTTTCTTCTTCTTCTTCTTCTTCTTCTTCTTCTTCTTCTTCTTATTCTTCTTCTTCTTCGATGTAATTGTCTTCTTCTCATTCCACTTCTTCTTCCCTTCCTTCTTCTTCTTCTACGTCGTCGTTGTCTTCTCATTCCACTTCTTCCTTTTCTTCTTCTTCTTCCTTTTCTTCTTCGTCTTCTTCTTCTTCTATGTAATTGTCGTCTTCTCATTCCACTTTTTCTTCTTCTTTTTCTTCTTCTTCTTCTTTCTGCTAATATTTCTTTTTGCTTCAATTTCTCGTCTACACTCGCTCTTTCTTCTTTTTCTTTTCCATCTTCTTTTTGTCCTTCTCCTCATCCTTCTTCAACATCATCATAGTCTTTTTCTTCTACTACTATTACCTATCCTTCTCCTCCTTCTTTTACGTCGTCGTCGTCTTCTCAGTCCACTTCTTCTTCTTCTTCTTCCTTTTCTTCTTCTTCTTCTTCCTTTTCTTCTTCTTCTTCTTCTTCTCATTTTCCAGTATTTTCATCCGTTATATTTTGTTTCTTTTCCGTCTTTCTTTCATTTCGATTAATTTTCTCATATTTTTCCTTTTCCTAATCTTTTTCTTTCTTTCTCCTCTTCTCGTTCTTTTTGTTTTTATATTTTCTTGTTTTGTTTTTCTTTTTTTTTTCTTTTTCTTATCCTTCTCCTCCTCCTTCTACGTCGTCGTCGTCTTCTCATTCCACTTCTTCTTCTTCCTTTTCGTCTTCTTCTTCCTTTTCTTCTTCTTCGTCTTCTTCTTCTTCTATGTAATTGTAGTCTTCTCATTCCACTTCTTCTTCCTTTTCTTCTTCTTCTTCTTCTACGTCGTCGTCGTCGTCGTGTTCTCATTCCACTTCTTCTTCTTCCTTTTCTTCTTCTTCTTCTTCTTCTTCCTTTTCTTCTTCTTCGTCTTCTTCTTCTTCTTCTTCTATGTAATTGTCGTCTTCTCATTCCACTTCTTCTTCCTTTTCTTCTTCTTCTTCTACGTCGTCTTCTCATTCCACTTCTTCTTCTTCTTCTTCTTCTTCTTCTTCTTCTTCTTCTTCTTCGTCATCTTCTCCTTGTTCGGTTTCTTTTTCTGCAACTACATTTTCGTTTTCTTCTAAGTACTTTTCATTTACTTCTTCTTTTTCATTACCCCCCTCTCTCTCTCTCTCTGTCCATCTTTTCTCCCCACCTCTTTTGTGTTCTTTTTTCCCCTCCCTGTCGCTATCTCTCCACATCGTCACCGCCGCTTCCCCTAGTGACCCCTCCCCTCATATCTCTTCTGCTCCGGCCACAATGACATCAAATATGTATGTTGATTACTAGAAAAACGTGTGCCTTTTTCCAAAAGCCGAATTATTTTGATTATCATCAGAGTAGCAAGCAGATGCAAGCACAATATGGAATCATGAAATACATTTCAACCCTACCCTAACATCTCGCACCTCACCCTCGTGTCTGCTTCATTCCACCCCCACCCACAACCTGCCAAAAGATTGCGGGGATAAAACTGTAATGTTCGCGGTCTGGTTATTGTCAATCTTGTAACAAAGTGAATGGCCCCAGAAACAGCTGATTTTCGGCATCTGGTCATTGATACTCTAATGTCCATCACGCTAGAAGTCGATACACTACACCTTCGATAATTCGCACATCCATTTTCCGGAATTCGGTTACCCGGATGCGAAATGAAACGAAAAAATGTAATCATCAGAATTAAATCCACTCTAATAAAATCATTTTGAGAATTTAGACATGCTAATGGCAATAACTGCCGTTTCCATATAAGGAAAGATTCATTCCCCGAGCAGCTAATAATAATTTATAATATTTCATCTCACAGAATCGCTTTCAGAATTTTGGAATGCTAATAGCAATCATTTCATAATTTTTCTTAATCATTTCCCCCCAAGCAAGGTAATAAAGCCACTAAGGCACAAAGAGTTACTGAGTGTGAAAGAATAAGAAAAAGAGAAGCATTATCATAAAAGAAGAGGAATCAAGAAAAGATTAGATAACGATTGACATTGCCTTCGAAGTTTTGAAGGACAAAGCTTCCTGGAGAGTATGAGCCGAGAGAGAGAGAGAGAGAGAGAGAGAGAGAGAGAGACAGAGAGAGAGAGAGTTCTACAACCGAGAAGTGCGAGAGAAGAAAACGTTGACATAGAAACTACGGTTATAGTTAGAAATGCATTTGATTACTGTATAGTAGTTTGTTAGGGCCAGAAATAAAGACACAAAGAGAGGGATTGAGTTAAACAAATATATTAACAGTAATACAAACATATAAAACGAGAGTGTTACAGCAAGAATGTTCGGTCCGATTGTCAGAGATGACTGCTGGAAACTTCCATCTCCAAAAGGCAGTACCTGCTCCTACTTATAGCAGGGAGAGTCCATGCATGTGTGAATAAATTAACTTAAAAATTTTATAATTTTAGCTACATGACGAATCTTTGTTGGTGCAAATCTATCTATCTATCTATCTATCTATCTATCTATCTATCTATCTATCTATAATCTCTCTCTCTCTCTCTCTCTCTCTCTCTCTCTATCTACCTATCTATCTATCTATCTATCTATCTATCTCAGTCTTTATGCATTTACTTCACTTCCTCTCTCTCTCTCTATCTCTCTCTCTCTCTCTCTCTCTCTCTCTCTATATATATATATATATATATATATATATATATATATATATATATATATATATGTTGTGGCCTTGTTAGGGCCAGAAATAAAGACACAAAGAGAGGGCTTGAGTTAAACAAATACATTAGCAGAAACAGTAATACAAACATATAAAACGAGAGTGTTACAGCAAGAATGTTCGGTCCGACTGTCAGAGCTGACTGCTGGAAACTTTTATCTCCAAAAGGCAGTACCTGCTCCTACTTATAGCAGGAGAGTCCATGCGTGTGGGAATAAATTAACATAATAATTAGTAAAATAAATTAGAAAGGAGTTTATTATGAAAATGCATTGGAAAGGGATTTTATGATGAAAATGCATCAGAAAGAGGATTTTATTATGAAAATGCATTGGAAAGGGATTTTATGATGAAAATACATTGGAAAGTGTGTTGTGACCTTGTTAGGGTCAGAAATAAACACACAGAGAGATGAATTGAGTTGACAGCTGGAAACTTCCCACCAAAAGGCAGTACCTGCTCCTATTTATAGCTGGGAGAGGCCATGCCTGCGTGAGTAAATTACCAAAACAGACATGTTTAGAGTTATTTGAAGACGTATTATGTTCATTTTTATTTATAATATTCCCAAAAGCTCGTCTAATTGTTCATCAACGATGTAATTAGGAATATCATTATTCATGAAGGTCTGTTTAATATTTTTTTTATTCAGTATATAAAATCTTTCTTGTTGAAGATATATATATATATATATATATATATATATATATATAGCTTTTATAATTTGTAGGTCTGATGAATTGATCGTATTTACGATTCCAATGGAATAAATTATGACCATGGAATATTAGTCTTTAATTTTTTTTATATATATATATATATATATATATATATATATATATATATATATATATATATATATTGTGTGTATTTAGCAGCATATTTTTCATTTATACACGTTTCATTAAATAATATAGACAAGTGTTGTCTATTTATTTTATGTAAACAAAATCAATTATAGCATGTCTACAAATATTCTAAAATGTCTATAATTTCTATAATTGTAACAGAAGCCATTGGTTTATACCAACGGCTTTCCTTATTTCATTCTACAATTCCTCTCGTGTAGTCATGTGTGACGTCATGAGATGCGGTATGATTTTTGCTTCTAGCGTCTTATATGCGCGTGTTTATCGTTGCTTAGTAATCCACTATGTAAACAATGACAGACTATCATCACTGTCGTGTCCGTATATCGTTTAATATGTTTGTGATTTATATCTTTGATAATGGCTTAAGTAAGCCGAAAGCTTTAGGATTATATTAAAAATAATGGATAAATATTGTGAATTTCTTTCTTCGTTTAATGATAATGTTATCAAACTTATCAGAAGATACGAAAAAATTTTATAAAAAATAAATAGACAATAACTTGTCTATATTATTTAATGAAACGTGTATAAATATATATATATATATATATATATATATATATATATATATATGTGTGTGTGTGTGTGTGTATAACGTCATCCACAGACAGACTGTTTCGCTCTTTCACAGCTCATCAGTGTGGCTAGACATCCGGTTGCCTTTAACTAGGATCGAAACCCGACTGATTCGAGTGTTCTAAATTATTTATATTTTTATACATTATGCACTCTCTCCCAGAAACAGTAACTAGAAGTTCTTTGTTTATTGTCGGTAATGAGAATAGCCAGTGATTACAATTTATTTAATAGATAGATTCAGGATAGATAAATTTTAGGAAAGGTGACAATAATTGGGCATACTTTGAGGATCGAACGCAGTATTATTGATCTACAAGACAATCTAACACGCATGCACAAAATTATAGAGAATTTATATATACACATACACAGACGTGTGTCTGTGTGCGTGTCTATGTGTGTGTTGTATTATTCCGAAAAGTGTATGATAATGTGAAGTGTCGAGTGAATAGAAGAGGTCGGTTCGGGTCTTATATCTCCGTCCCTTTAGGTCAGTCGATAGTGTCAGAACGAGTTTCTCTTCATTTTTATTTCGGTATGAGAAAGGAAAGTCGCCATCTTTTTATGCCAGACCATATGCGCATGCGCCGAATTCTTTACTGCGGCTTCCGTTGAGCGAATATTTCCGGTGAAAAAAAAATACAAAACATTGTAAAATTTAATTATACTTCTAAAATTATTATTATTATTATTATTATTATTATTATTATATTTTTGTATTTTTTTTACTTGTCATCAATAATTTTTTTTTTCAAATTTTTATTTGCATTTACACCAGTCATCTTCTGTTTTCAAAGCTAAAAGACCAAAAACGAAAGAGTAAAAAGAAAAAGAGGAGAAAAAAGAACAAATGTAATTAAAGGAGAAGTAACAAAAGGAAAAAGAACGATGGGATCAGAAAGAGAGAAGGAAAATGAAGAAGGAAATTTTGGATAGTGAAGGAAAGAAAAGAAGAAAAAAAAACACTAGAGTAAACAAAAAAGAGAGGGAATGAAAGAGGGAAGGAATGAAAGAGAGAAGGAATGAAAGTAATAATTATATAACCATAATATATGTCTGTCTATATCTCTGATATGAGGTATTATGATTACTTGCATTATTTACATTATTCGGAATGTCATCCTCATCTTCATTGCCATATTCACAACGTTTCGGCCGTTGTACGCTCCGGCCTTTATGTCTATGTCTCTCTATGTATCAGTCTATATCTCTGAGTTGAGGTATTATGATTACTTGCATTATTTACATTATTCGGACTGTTATCCTCATCTTCATTGCCATATTCACAACGTTTCGGCCTCTATATCTCTGAGATGAGGTATTATGATTCAAACATTTGCATTATTTACATTATTCTGAGATTATCCTCATCTTCATTGTTATATTCACAACGTTTCGGCCTCTATATCTCATGAGATGAATATATTGATTACGTTTGCATTATTTAATTATTCGGACTGTTATCTCATGTCATTGCCATATTCATCATTTTTGTTATATCGATGAGATGAGGTATTATGATTACTTGCATTATTTTCATTATTCTTGTTATCCCATCCATCTTCATTGCCATATTCACAACGTTTCTATGCCTCTATATATCTCTGAGTTGAGGTATTATGATTACTTTTGCATTATTTACATTATTCGGACTGTTATCCCTCATCTTCATTGCCATATTTCAAACGTTTCGGCCTCTCGGCCTGCATTGAGGTATTATGATTACTTGCATTATTTCGCCCACTTATTCGGACTGTTATCCCATCTTCATTGCCATATTCACAGTTGTTTGTCTATATCTCTGAGATGAGGTATTATGATTATTTTGCATTATTTACATTATTCGACTGTTATCCTCATCTCATTGCCATATTCACAACGTTTCGGCCTCTATATCTCTGGAGATGGTATTATGATTACTTCATTATTTACATTATTGACTGTTATCCCTCATCTTCATTTATATTCACAACGTTTCGGCCTCATATATCAGTGAGATGAGGTATTATGATTACTTTGCATTATTTACATTATTTTTTTGTTATCCCTCATCTTCATTGCCATATTCACAACGTTTCGGCCTCTATATCGATGAGATGAGGTATTATGATTACCCGCATTATTTATATTATTCGATTTTATCTCTTCATTGCCATATTCACAACGTTTCGGCCTCTATATCGATGAGATGAGGGTATTATGATTACGCATTATTTCATTATTCGGACTGTTATCCCCATCTTCATTGCCATATTCACAACGTTTCGGCCTCTATATCGATGAGATGAGGTATTATGATTACGTGCATTATTTTATTTATTATTTCGTTATCCTCATCTTCATTGCCGATTCACAATTTACTATATCGATGAGATTAAAATGATTGATTATTGCATTATTTACAATTCGACGTCGTTTCCTCATCTTCATTGCCATATTACAATATTTCTTGGCCCTCTATCTGATGAGATGAGGTATTATGATTACTTGCATTATTTACATTATTCGGACTGTTATCCTCATCTTCATTGCCATATTCTAACGTTTTGTCCTCTATATCGACGAGATTATGATTACTGCATTATTTCGATTATTCGTCTGTTATCCTCATATTTCATTGCCATATTCGGACGTTTCGGCGGCTATATCTCTGAGATGTTTATTATGATTCATTGCAAAAATATTTACATTATTCGGACTATTATCCCTCATCTTCATTCCATATTATAACTTTTCTATTTCTCTACTATAAATATATGGAGATGAGGTATTGTGTATTAGCTCTATTTATCTAAAAAATATTTGACTGTTATCCTCATTTTCACATATGGATCAGGTGTTTTTAAAAATTCATACTTAGTGTTAGACCGAGCTTATTATTACGCCTCTGTGTTGTTAACCATTTTGCCATTTTCCCAACGATTATAATATGTTATATCTCTGACAAAAAAAATTATGTTTTTGTTGAATATTATTCGTTAACACGTGATTGCCACTATACGCCATATTGACAAACTGGAAATTTATATGGCAGATGAGTTTCCAGAAAAAAAAAATGAACCCTTTAACTATGTCTTCATTGCCAAATTTATTCATATATTATACGTTTATATATATATATCTCTATAGAGTTGAGGAAGAACGCTTTAGATATTTTGTTACTAAATTAGTCCATCATGTTGATTCTATATCACAATTTTATATCTTATATCGCTGAGATGAGGGTTTATGAGAACCTATGTTATTTCATATTCGGACTGTTATCCTCATCTTGACCCATATTCACAACGTTTCTGTCTCGCTATATGTCTGAGATTTTGTATCTGTTTATATCTAAGCGATGACTTTGGCATTACGTATTCATATTCATATATATATTCACAACGTTTCGGCCTCTATACTGAGATGAGGGATTATGATTATAATTTTATTTACATCTTCATTGCCATACTCACAATGTTTCGGCCTTCTATATCTGTCTGAGATGATGAGGATTGGATTACTTACGTATTTACATTATTCGACTGTTATCCTTATCTCATATATATATATAACAATGTTTCGGCCTCTATATATGGATTATGGTTACTTGCATTATTTACATTATTCGGACTCTTATCCTCATCTTATTGCCATATTCACAACGTTGGGGCCTCAGTATATGAGTCAGGAGGCGTACATTATTTATATTATTAAAATTCCTCGGCCATATTCACAAATTACGGCCTTTATATTTAGATTATATTAGAAAGTATTATCTTCATTGGACTGTTGTCCATATTCACAAACGTTTCGGCCTCTATATCGCTGAGATGATGATTCCTTCAGTATCTGTTTAGATTAAGATGATCCTTATGTTCATTTTTACATTATTCATCTTTGTCGGACATATTTATTTATCCATTATTCATAGGCTTCATATGCCATATTCACAATACTTCGTTCTCTATATCTCTGAGATGATGTTATGGTTCCACGCATTATTTACAATGGACATTATCCTCTTTAAAGCCATTCAAACGTTTTGGCCACTATATTAGTAAGATGAGGTATTATGCTTACTGCATTATTTACATTATTCACACTGTTATCCCTTTTATCTTCATTACCATATTCACAACGTTTCGGCCTCTATATCGATGAGATGAGCGTATTATGATTAAATGCATTATTTACATTATTCGACACTGTTATCCTCATCTTCATTGGAATATTCACAATATATCGCTTTTCCTGGGTATTATGATTGACGCAAGGCATTATTCACACTGTTATCCTCATCTTTTTGATATTCGTTTTCCTTCTATATCGCTGAGATGAGGTATTATGATTAGGAAAATTATTTACATTATCTACACTGGACTTCACGTGCCATATTCCAACGTTTCTGAGGCTTTATATCTGAGTTGAGGTATTATGATTAAATGTTTATTTACATTATTCGTACTATTTTATCCCCATCTTCATATAAATATGCACAACGTTTCTATATTCTGAGATGGACCCTTCTTATGATTACGCATTATTTAAATTATTAAACAATGTTATCCTCGTTTGTTGACATATTTCACAATGTTTCGGCCTCTATATCGCTGAGATGAGGTATTATGATTACGTGCATTATTTAAATTATTAACCGAGGATCCTCATCTTCATTGCCATATTCACAACGTTTCGTCCTCTATATCTGTGTAGATGAGGTAGTTGGATTACGTGCATTATTTAAATTATTCGGCGTCTATTTCCAAATATTTGTCATCAAATTTGCCTCACATCGTTTCGCCTCTATATCATGAGATGAGGTATTTATGATTATTTATTATTTCATTGTGTGTGTTGTCCCTCATCTTCAATGAAATATTTACAACGTTTCGGCCTTTAGATCGCACTGGATTTTTAGATTGAGACAGACATTATTTAAATTATTCAGGATTGTCGTGTGTTTCATCTTCATTGCCATATTCACAACGTGTTTCGATTTCTTAGTTGCAGTAATCTGAGATGAGGTATTATGATTACTTGAAATTCTTTAAATTATTCGTTTGTTATCCAAAGGAATATTTTTTGGCATATTCGTAACGTTTCGGCCTAATCCTTCTGAGATGAAAATTATGATTACTTGCATTATTTACATTATTCGACTGTTTCCTCATATTCAAAAAATTTCCATAAATCATTTAAATCGTTTATTGGTTACTTGCACAAAAGAAAGGATGAGAACTGAGAAAAGTTATGCCATATTTAAAACTAAAGGGACTGTAATAGAAAATCACCTCCATTGCCATACGTCAGGACCTTTTTATATCTCATTTTGAGATGAGGTATTATGATTACTTTAAATTATTTAAATTTATTCGACTATTTATCTCATCTTCATTGAAATATTATCTCGTCTATTTCTGAGATGAGGGATCCCAGATTAATTGCATTATTTTCAATTATTCGACTGTTACACCTTCATTGCCATATTCACAACGTTTCGGCCTCAAATTGAGATGAGGTATTATATATCACTATTTAAATTATTCGAGATGAATTGTCCTCATCTTCATCAAAATATTTATTTTAACGTTTCGGGCCTGGTCTATATTTCTGAGATGAGGTATTATGTGCATTCATTTACTATTATTCGGACCGTTATCCCCATCTTAAAAATAGAAATTCACAACGTTAAATTCTATATCTCTGAGATGAGGGATTATGATTACTTGCATTATTTCCATTATTCGGACTGTTATCCCCATCTTCAAAGAAAATATATTCACAACGTTTCTGTGCCTAAAAGAATCCTCTATATCTCTGAGATGAGGTATTATGGTTACTGCAATTTTACATTATTCACACTGTTATCCTCATCTTCATTGCCATATTCACAACGTTTCGGCCTCTATATCGCTGAGATGCCTTGATTACGTGCATTATTTACATTCAAGATGAGGTATCCCATCTTCATTGCCATTATTTAAAACGTTTCGGCCTTCCATATTGATGAGGTATTATGATTAATGGGTGCATTATTTACATTATTCAACTGAGAATCGGCATCTGAAATTGCCATGTTCTATATTGAGATGAGGTATTATGATTAGTGCATTATTTACATTATTCAACGCGTTATCCTCATCTTCATTGCCATTTTCACAACAACGTTTCGGGAAATATATCTGCTGAGATGATGGTACAGTGGATTACTTGCATTATTTATGCATTAAAAACTGGTAATATCATCTTCATTGCCATATTCACAACGTTTCGGCCTTTAGGCCTGAGTTGAGCTATTATATCTGACACTATTTACATTATAGATCTTATTGCCATCCTCATTGCCATATTCACAACGTTAATGGCATTATATGACTGAAATGAGTTATTCTGATTACGTGCATTTTTTTCATTATTCACATGTTTCCTCATTTCATTGCCATATTCACAACGTTTCCTCTATGGCATGAGATGAGATTTATGATTACTTGCATTATTTACATTATTCGACTGTTATCCCCATTTTCATTGCCATATTCAGTTCTTAATTGAATTCATTCTATATCTGCTGAGATGAGGTAAAATGATTACTTGCATTATTTACATTATTCAAAAGGTTATCCTCATTTCATTGCCATATTCACAACGAAAAGGTTATATCGATGAGATGAGGTATTATGATTACTTGCATTATTTAAAATTATTTGAATTGTTATCTCATCTTCATTGCCATATTCACAAGTTTCGGCCTGATTATATCGCTGAGATTTATGATTACGCATTATTTACATTATTATTCGGACTGTTATCCTCATCTTCATTGCTATATTTACAACGTTTCGGCCTCTATATTTGAGATGAGGTATTATGATTACTTGCATTATTTACATTATTCGACTGTTATCCTCATCTTCATTGCCATATTCACAACGTTTTGACCCTATATTTGAGATGAGGTATTATGGTTACTTGCATTATTTATATTATTCGACTGTTATCCTCATCTTCATTGCCATAGGTACAACGGTATATTTTGAGATGAGGTATTATGATTATTTGCATTATTTACATTATTCGGACTGTTATCCTCATCTTTGTTATATTCACAACGTTTCGGCCTCTATATCTTCTGAGATGAGGTATTATGATTATTTATTATTTACATTATTCGACTGTTATCCCCATCTTCATTGCCATATTCACAACGTTTCGGCCTCTATATCGCTGAGATTTTATTATGATTACTTATATTATTTACATTATTTGACTGTTATCCTCATCTTCATTGCCATATTCACAACGTTTCGGCCTCTATATATCTGAGATGAGGTATTATGATTATTTGCATTATTTATATTATTTGGACTGTTATCCCATCTTCATGCCATATTTCACAACGTTTCGGCCTCTATATCTCTGAGATGAGGTATTATGATTATTTGCATTATTTATATTATTTGGACTGTTATCCTCATCTTCATTGCCATATTCACAATGTTTCGGCCGTTATATCTCTGAGTTATTATGATTATTTGCATTATTTTACATTATTCGGACTGTTATCCATCTTTCATTGGTATATGATTACAACGTTTCGGCCTATATATCGCTGAGATGAGGCATTATGATTATTTGCATTTTTTACATTATTGGACTGTTATCCTCATCTTCATTGCCATATTCACAACGTTTCCGGCCTCTAGGGCTCTGAGTTGAGGTATTATGATTCTTGCATATCTATAATTATTTGACTGTTATCCTCATCTCATTGCCATATTCACAACGTTTCGGCTTATATCGGAGATGAGGTATTATTATTTGCCATATTTACATTATTTTGACTGTTATCCTCATCTTCATTGTCTATATTCACAACGTTTCGGCCTCTATATCTCTTGAGATGAGGTATTATGATTATTTGCATTATTTACATTATTTGACTGTTATCCTCATCTTCATTGCTATATTCACAACGTTTTGGGCCTCTATATCGCTGAGATGAGGTATTATGATTATATTGCATTATTTTACATTATTCGACTGTTATCCTTATCTTCATTGCCATATTCACAATGTTTGGCCTCTATATCGCTGAGATGAGGTATTATGATTATCTGTCATTATTTGGACTGTTATCTCATCTTTTGCATTACAACGTTTCGACTGTATACATCTCTGAGATGAGGGTATTATGATTCTTGCATTATTTCATTATTCGACTGTTATCCCCATCTTCATTGCCATATTCACAACGTTTATCTATATCGCTGAGATGAGGGATTATGATTATTTATATTATTTACATTATTCGACTGTTATCCCTCATCTTCATTGCCATATTCATAACGTTTCTATATATCTGTCTATATCTCTGAGATGAGGTATTATGATTATTTGCATTATTTACATTATTTGGACTGTTATCCCTCATCTTCATTGCCATATTCACAAAACGTTTCCCATGTCTCTATATATCGCTGGAGATGAGGTATTATGATTATTTGCATTATTTACATTATTTGGACTGTTATCCTCATCTTCATTCATATTCATAACGTTTCGGCCTCTATATCGGTGAGATGAGGTATTTATGATTACGTGCATTATTTACATTATTTGATCGTTATCCTCATCTTCATTGCCATATCCACAACGTTCGGCCTCTATATATTCTGAGATGAGGTATTATGATTACGTGCATTATTTACATTATTTGACTGTTATCCTCATCTTCATTGCTATATTCACAACGTTTTGGCTCTATATCGCTGAGATTTGGGGTCGGTGATTACTTGCATTATTTACATTATGAGACACTGTTACATCTTCATTGCCATATTCACAACGTTTCGGCCTCTATATCCTGGAGATGAGGTATTATGATTTGCATTATTTTACATTATTTACCGTTATCCTCATCTTCATGTCCATATTCACAACGTTTCGGCCTTATATCTCTGAGATGAGGGATTATGATTATTTGCATTATTTACATTATTTGGACTGTTATCCTCATCTTCATTGCCATATTCACAACGTTTCGGCCTCTATATTTCGAGATGAGGTATTATGGTTACTTGCATATTTACATTATTCGATGTTATCCTCATCTATCTGCCATATTCACAACGTTTTGGCCTCTATTATCGAGATGAGGTATGATTACTTGCATTATTTACATTATTCGGACTGTTATCCTCATCTTCATTGCCATATTCACAACGTTTCGGCCTCTATATTTCGAGATGAGGGATTATGATTATTTGCATTATTTAATTTGGACTGTTATCCTCATCTTCATTGCTATATATTCACAACGTTTGGTCTCTATATCCTTGAGATGAGGTATTATGGTTACTTGCATTATTTACATTATTTGGACTGTTATCCCCTCATCTTCATTGCCATATTCAACGTTTTTGGCCTCTATATCGCTGAGATGAGGTATTATGATTACGTGCATTATTGGATCTGTTATCATCTTCATTGCTATATTCACAACGTTTTGGCCTCTATATCTGAGATGAGGTATTATTATTGCATTATTTACATTATTCACACTGTTATCCCTCATCTTCATTGCCTATATTCACAATGTTTCGGCCTTTATATCGCTGAGATGAGGTATTATGATTACTTGCATTATTTACATTATTTGACTGTTATCCTCATCTTCATTGCCATATTCACAACGTTTCGGCCTCTATATCGCTGAGATGAGGTATTATGATTACGCATTATTTACATTATTTGACTGTTATCCTCATCTTCATTGCCATATTCACAATCGGTTTATATGAGATGAGGGATTATGATTATTTGCATTATTTACATTATTTGGATTGTTATCCCATCTTCATTGCCATATTCACAACGTTTTGGCTGTATATTCTGAGATGAGGTATTATGGTTACTTGCATTATTTATATTATTTATACTGTTATCCTCATCTTCAATATATTCACAACGTTTTATATTTATATATCGCTGAGATGAGGTATTATGATCATTGCATTATTTACATTCGTTATCCTCATCTTCATTGCCATATTCACAACGTTTTGGTCTCTATATCGCTGAGATGAGGTATTATGATTACTTGCATTATTTACATTATTTGACTGTTATCCTCATCTTCATTGCCATATTCACAACGTTTCGGCCTCTATATCGATGAGATGAGGTATTATGATTATTTGCATTATTTATATTATTCGACTGTTATCCTCATCTTCATTGCCATATTCACAACGTTTCGGCCTCTATTTGAGATGAGGTATTATGATTACGTGCATTATTTACATTATTTGGACTGTTATCCTCATCTTCATTGCCATATTCACAACGTTTCTGCCTCTATATCTCTGAGTTGAGGTATTATGATTACTTGCATTATTTACATTATTCGACTGTTATCTCATCTTCATTGCCATATTCACAACGTTTCGGCCTCTATATCGCTGAGATGAGGTATTATGATTATTTGCATTATTTACATTATTCGGACTGTTATCCTCATCTTCATTGCCATATTCACAACGTTTCGGCCTCTATATTTGAGATGAGGTATTATGATTACTTGCATTATTTACATTATTCTGTTATCCTCATCTTCATTGCCATATTCACAACGTTTCGGTTTATATTTCCTCTGAGATGAGGTATTATGATTACTTGCATTATTTACATTATTCAGACTGTTATCCTCATCTTCATTGCCATATTCACAACGTTTCGGCCTCTATATCGCTGAGATGAGGTATTATGATTACGTGCATTATTTACATTATTCACACTGTTATCCTCATCTTCATTGCCATATTCACAACGTTTCGGCCTCTATATCGCTGAGATGAGGTATTATGATTACGTGCATTATTTACATTATTCGGACTGTTATCCTCATCTTCATTGCCATATTCACAACGTTTCGGCCTCTATATCGATGAGATGAGGTATTATGATTACTTGCATTATTTACATTATTGGACTGTTATCCCTCATCTTCATTGCCATATTCACAACGTTTTCTATATCGATGAGATGAGGTATTATGATTACTGCATTATTTACATTATTCGACTGTTATCCTCATCTTCATTGCCATATTCACAACGTTTCGGCCTCTATATCGATGAGATGAGGTATGATTACGTGCATTATTTACATTATTTGACTGTTATCCCCATCTTCATTGCCATATTCACAACGTTTCGGCCTATATCGATGAGATGAGGTATTATGATTACTTGCATTATTTACATTATTCGACTGTTATCCCCATCTTCATTGCCATATTCACAACGTTTCGGCCTCTATATTCTGAGATGAGGTATTATGATTTTGCATTATTTTACATTATTCGGACTGTTATCCTCGTCTTCATTGCGATATTCACAACCTTTTGCATGGTTACAAACTATAAAACCTAAACTGAACTTGAAATATTGTGTAATCAGCTCTAGTTTTTTCTAAAATACTTGGTATGATAGTGATTTTCCAAGCGTGGACTGATGACACAAGGCCGAATGTATAGGGCACCCAGTGAAGACCGAGCTCACTTCACTGTAAGTGTTCTAACTAGACAGCTTGTTAACCATTACAACGCCTCGATTTGCCCATTTGATTATAATATAATGAATAATCTGCTGACAAAAAGCAATTTTCGATTTTGTTGAATACGCCCCTCCCCGTCGAACACGTCATCGCCAGTGTTTTACAAGAGATTAGGGAAAGTATTGTATAATTCAGTGGTTTCCACGTTTTCCCCAGTGAACCCTTTTTAACTATGTCTGAATGAAATGCACCACCCTTTGCAAAATTGTCTGACTCAAAGGGCGATCTTTTTATTCATATATATATATATATATATATATATATATATATAGAGAGAGAGAGAGAGAGAGAGAGAGAGAGATATTTAGTTACTAAAAATGTTTTGGCAATCCGTATGTTGTTTTATATGTCTCTATATATCTGTCTATATCTCTGAGATGAGTTATTATGATTACCTGTATTATTTTACATTATTCGGACTGTTATCCTCATCTTCATTGCCATATTCATAACGTTTCGGCCGTTGTACGCCCGGCCTTTATGTCTATGTGTTTCTATGTATCTGTCTATATCTCTGAGATGAGGTATTATAATTACTTCCATTATTTGCATTATTCAATTCTGTTATCTCATCTTCATTGCCATATTCATAAACGTTTCGGCCTCTATATCGCTGAGATGAGGTATTATGATTATTTTTGCATTATTTCATTATTCGGACTGTTATCCCTCATCTTCATTGCCATACTCACAACGTTTCGGCCTCTATATCGATGAGATGAGGTATTATGATTACTTGCATTATTTACATTATTCGACTGTTATCCTCATCTTCATTGCTATATTCACAACGTTTCGGCCCTATATTTCATGAGGGATTATGATTTTTGCATTATTTACATTATTCGACTTTTATCCTCATCTTCATTGCCATATTTCGGCCTCTATATCGATGAGATGAGGATTATGATTTATTTACATTATTGGACTCCCAGAGCTAATAAATTAATGAAAACAGACCATTTAATATTCCATTATAATAATTTATTTCATCAGAGCCCTTTTAAGGAACGCTGGATCATCAGATTGTTAGGTTATCTGATGACCCAGCGTACCTTTAAAGTGCTCTGGTGAAATAAATTATTATAATGGAACCTCTTTCTTTAAATATATATACTAGCAGCATGACTCGGCGTTGCCTGTGGTTGATTCAAAAATCGTACTACTCATACAGCAATCGCTATCACTTGACTTAAAATATTTTTACCCTTCCTTGCCTTTAAAGGAGTGCCCTTTGTCGTGCTGATGTTGCTACATGCTTTTTCTTGCCTATCTCACAGTGCAATTTTTTTTCTAAAACTCTATACTAAACATTAAATCTGTTACGAAAAAAAGAACTAAGCAAAATGAACACAAAACAATCAGCTTTAAAAAAAGGACTCGTAACTGGAAAACCGAATGAAAAAAAGAATGTTAATACCCGGACCCAATTCTGCGGAATCAGAATCAACGTTGAGTTTAAGCAAGCGAATGAGCCAATTGGAGTAAAGTGCCATGCAGATTTAAATTTTTTCCCACTTGTGACGAATACAGCTATCGATTTTTTTTGCATGCTAGCATAGTTAACATTCGTGTCAGTCAGCTGTTGGCTCTCACACTGGCCAATAGAATCTTCCTGCCTATTTGTGGCAGCCAGCTATAGGCTCTCCACTCGCCAGTAGAAAATGGCCACAAACTACATGAAAACTGCCGTAGAAGCATGAAAAAAACCCATTATTTCCATTATCGATGGGAGTTGGGAAATGCAAAGTCGGTTTTGGCCTTCCCAACTTGGAGCATGTGCATGTAAATTTGGTTGTCGAAAATTTTGTGCATTCGTTACACACACATCCTGCCATATATATATACACACATATTTTCATAGAGGAGTTTGTTTTTATTGTTTTATTGTACTTATAATAGGCTCAAATTCTCTGTTCCTACCTGAAATTCACCCCCCTGCTCTGATGAAGATCCCCTTGGATCTTCTTTTTTCAGGCACACTGTATTTATCAATTGGTGGTAGTAGACATCATCTAAAGGCAGATTTGTTTTTTTCAGTCAATCCTTTCTGTTCACGAAAGCCTTGATTTCATAATTTGATAGATTTCAAATAAATAGGTGTTTGTTTTAATTTGATACATAAATTTGTTGTGAAATTTGATTGGAATCAGATGTTTCATATTGATGAAACTCACAAGACAATTACTCAAGTGTCTGGCAATGCACAAGGCTCATGATTTTCAAGCTTATTACACATGTTCTTATTTGATGTATGGAGCTTATTGCAATTAAGAGTGCACTTTGCAGCAGAGGTTAATGGTTCTTTGAACTAGTGTCATTGTTGTTCAGCTATTTGCATTACATGCAATATAGCCTGAAGAAGATGATAGCACCATGTATTTCAGTCTTTAAACTTTTCTCAAGATGCACTGATAATAACAAATCAAGGCTGAAATGCTTTGAACGTTGATAAACATTTCAATCTTGAATAGCTTTTCATTTTGAATGTTTGCTTTTTGTTTGTTTGTTAGTTTTCAAATTGTTTTATGTTTTAAAAAACAAACAAAACTTGTGCTTAGTAGTTTTATTTCTGATTCATTATTAATTCTTCTTTTCATTACAAGAAACTGAGGAAATTATTGTGTATGACAGTGATTCTCCACGTTTTTTTCTCAGTGAACTCTTTTCACTATATGTCAGAATTAAATGCACCACCCTTTCCAAAATTGTCTGACTCAAAAGGGGCACTCCAAATAATATGCATATATTATTGAAGATCTTTATTCTATATATATATATATATATATATATATATATATATATATATATATATATATATATGAAGAAATATAGTCTTAAGGTGAGCTATATTTATGGGATAAAGTGCTCAATATCAAAGATAAAGTGTGTAAATATAAAGTGAACATAGAAGGTAACACTTAGAGGCGACAGTCTGTTTCATGCTATATGCAATCATCAGGCCACGTGTGCTGTTATTTTTCTCGGCTATTTATATATATACGGGTCAGTGGTGCATTGTGGGTAGTCTATTTTGTCGGTTATTTTACCGGAAGTCGTTTATATAGAATTTCCTTTCAACCTTTGGAAGTAAAGTCTGATGATCTAGAGCCCTTTAAAAGGGCTGTGGTGAAATAATTTATTACATGGAACCTTAAAGTGGTCTGTTTTTATTCAAACATATATATATATATATATATATATATATATATATAAGCAAATATATGGATATAGATCCGATAGTATGAAGAAAAATATACGGAAAAAACAAAGAATAATCCTAATATGCAATTATGCTGTTATAATGTTAATATAATGTAAAGATTTCAGTTATCTGTTTGGATTGGTCTTGCTCTTATGTCCATTGTCTAATTCATGTTTAATTGGATATGGTCTAATGTTAATTATGTTTTATGAATATGTTCTGAAGATGGTCTATTAGACCGAAACGTCTGACGTTGACATTATATTAACATTAAAACAGCATAATTGCATATTGGGATTTTGTTGTTTTTTTTTCCGTATATTTTTATATATATATATATATATATATATATATATATATATATATACTAGGAAGGTAGGGAGTAATGCGTTGGTTAATGTATTTTGTTAGCTGATATACAGGAGTTGGAATTTGTGATATGTTAGGACGGAGAGGATAGTTAAGCTTATGTGTTTTTATAGTGCCGTATATGTAACCAGGTCTATAATCAGCAACAATTCTAGGGAGTTTTAAAGAGTTCTGTTCAGCATTATTAACATTAATAAGTTTATAAAGCTTTGATTTTAGTTGGTTGGTCGGGCTCGTGTTTAGTTTTTTTTTAATTTTATGTGATCATTGAGTATGTGGTCAAGTTTTTTCTTGTAATTCAAAACTTGACCACATACTCCATGAAATTTCAAAAAACAAATTTAATAAGAACCCCAGCAACTATGTCAGAACGTCATGCAACCCCCTTTCTAAGATTGTCCGACTCAAAAGGGACATTCCAAATAACATGCATACATTATTAAAGATCTTCATTCTTTTCTATATATATATATATATATATATATATATATATAACACAGGCATAACATTATCTTATTTAAGTTTTGGTATATGGGAGGTAATTTAATTAGATTTTGGTTGTTGTATTTTTATCCTGCGACTAAATATTTTTTTACGTAAACATTCATTAATAATTCGACAGGTTAGTGTTTCTACATTGTTCCTGAGCATTTTTTAAACAGCCATTTTAGTGATTGTTTCCTTATATATATATATATATATATATATATATATATATATATATATATATATATATATATATATATATATATATATATATATATATATATATTAAATCAGTTAATTTATAATATTAATATATATATGGATTATTTTTATCACTGAGCTTTTTACAAATTCAATAGCAATAGAAAATTTTGAACTGTTTCTCTTGTGAAAAAATGGATAGAGGTTCGATTCCTGACGGAGGCACAATATTTCTTTAGTAAGACTTCCCAATCTAGGCCGGTTGTTATTAATTTCACTCTTTAAGAAAATAAAAAAAAACTGAGACAGCAAGTCATTTTTACTCACTAAAATGAACGTTTAGAGTAATGAGAAAGTTGCAAATAAAAAAAACTGTCTCTATACCCAAATTTCAGTTAAAATAAATGTTCTTCCTTTATTCAGGAATGATATTGAAATAATGGTCAAATTCCTTGTTATTATGCAAAAGTTCATCAGATTAAGATACAAAAGGCAGGTGGTTCCAAGAAGAACGTATAAGTTGAAAACCCGTACAGAACTTTTTTCGGTTAGCGTACATTCTCTGTAAATATCTACCCGGAGGTTTAGATTTGGTTACCACACACAACCAGCCAAGAATCAACATCTGTTTTCGGCTTTCTGATAACTCACCATTCTTGTTCTGTGAGGCATGATTATTTCAAACAATTTGGCATTTGTCGGCATCGGTTTGGTGAGGAAAGTGTACAGAACTAATGGAAAATATTTGTTACAGACAGGAGATTATTTGACTAAGATGTCGAATTCTATTAGGATTCGGGAATGGTGTGGAGAGACATGACATATTTTAATAGGAACGATATATATATATATATATATATATATATATATATATATATATATATATATATATATATATATATGTGTGTGTGGTCTATATATATACATATTTATGTAGACACACATACACACACACATATATATAGGAATGAGAAGAGGGAGAGATATATATGAATACATTGAGATAGATAGATAGGATAATGTAACAGACATAGATAGATATTAACAGACATAGATAGATAGATAGATAGATAGATAGATAGATATTAACAAACATTGATAGATATTAAATAGATAGATAGATATTAACATAGATAGATAGATATGAAATTACATTGATAGATAGATATGAAATCACATAGATAGTTTGCAACAGACGAGATTATTTAACTAAGATGCAGAATTCTGCGTTGTGCCTTGATCTTCTATATTTTAATTGGAACCATATATATATATATATATATATATATATATATATATATATATATAAAAGGAACAGTAAGATATATAATCCGGTGTTCTTATAGATATTTTATTTTTACAAAATAGTGCTCAATGTAAATTTACAGAGCATTAATATTATAAATTAATTGATTTAAAATTTGTTTTTTTCCGCTACACAGTTCTAACCATGTTTCAAAAATGGAAGCTAAAAGTCCCGAATTTAATTTTCTAATTAAATTAAAAACATTAGTTCTATTTCATCCTCAAGCGAATTTTGGAGTAACTTTTAAAATTACTGGGTTTTAAATACACAGCTAAAACAAAATTCATGTTTCCAAGGTTACAGATAAATCTATTTTTCTAGATAGGTTTGTCTAGGTGTTCAATATGTCTATATTTTAATGTATCAGTTATTGTTACTTTTTCATTGAAAAATACACCCCTACCCACTACCAAAAGTGAGAAAAGGACTGAATATACGCTCATCTGTATCGAAATCGGTAAAAGCACGTCAGGCTATATGACGATTCCGTATAGGATACAGGTTCAATTCCTGTCGGAGGACGCATATTTTCTATGACAATTTCTCGGACATTCAGGACGGTAAATGTTGTTAATACTGTTTACTATAAACAGAGTATTTACTTAAATATTTTTATCTATAAAAAAGTGTGTATAAACATAAAATGTCTTATATATATATATATATATATATATATATATATATATATATATATATATATATATATCACCCCATGCAAGGCAGCAAAACCACTGAGAGAGAAAGGGTTATTGGGTGCGGGCGAATTAGGAACAGGAACATTAATAATGAGCGGGAAAAGGAAAGAGTAATCAAGCGGACAGTAGATAGTGATTGACATTGCATTTAGATATTTGCAGATTAAAGTTGGCTGGAAATCATGAACCCTGATCAACAAGCGAGACGTGCCCCAGAAGAAACTGTTAGCTTAGAATTTATGGCTACATCTAGCCAGCTCAACTGTAAATTGATGAGATCTCGACGCCAAATTCGCATTTAAATTCGCGGTTAAAATTCATTCAGACTAGGTATCTTAACGAAGAGCGATATTTATTTGTAATTATTTACAAAATGTGGCACAAAACCAAAATGGGGAATAGGAGAAAAGGACGCTTTTTGACTGTCGTAACTTTTAACATAGCTAGCCACAAACACTGACCCAAACATACAATACTATTCCTTACACGAAAACAACGCATTCTTACATACCTTTCTTACTACATTCACCATAATACCTCATTGTCTCTTTGAAAGTACAAAATCGTTCCTACATTCGGATCCGCCCTACGATTACAAAATGATAATGATGATAGTTTTGAGAGGTCATTAAAATTCAAGTATTTCTTCAGACAAAGTTTTTTTTCGGATATAAATCAGATAAGGGAAGCCAAGAAGAACAAAAAAAATTCGCTGATTTTTTATTAGTTGCTGGTATTGTATATTAATACTTTGTCAACACTTGTAACGCAAAACCTGACTATAAAAGTAAGCATGAACATAAAATTAATTACAATATACTTTTAAAAGAATCAAGTTTACTTTCGTTTCTTTTTTAATACGGCAGTAGTAGCAGGCGCATAAGTCAACGTTATTTATTACCTCCCTTTGGTATGTTTTACTATATGATAAAGTTATTATGCATTTGTATATCTATATCTATAAAACACAAGATGTCTTCGTGTATGCTATTCATGCACGTCTACATTTCGTGACTGATTTCGATGAAATTGTACACACATGTTGCAAATTTACCAAATTAGATCAAGACTCACGTTTCAATCTCTCCCCCCCAACTGGGTTTGCTAGAAAAATCGAATAAAACTGAATGTGGCTACGACATTTTGAAAAAAAAAAGGTAAAGTTACACGCGAACAAAATTTTTCCTGGATGAGCTGATGTTCTTTGCACTTAATACAAAACATAGCTCATGTTACGATAGTTTTCCTGCAACATTGGCTTAACACAAAATGGACAGGTATGACTGGACCAGAATTGCTAATGTCTGCCGTTGATAGACCGTTGTGGAAAAGAGTGTGGCTTCTCCATTCGGATCCGCCCTACGCTTACAAAAGTCAAGGGGATGATTATTACAGATATAGTTTTAAAATGATCAAGTTTGCTTTCGTTCGTTCTTTAACACAGGAGTAGTAGTTGTAGCAACAGTCGCATAAGTCAACGTTATTTATTACCTCCCTTTAGTAAGTTTTATTACATCATAAAATCATTTTGAGGCAAACATTTAGCAAACAATTTTGCTATGCTTTTGTATATCTATATCTATATAACACATGAGTTTCTTGGAATGTTTATATATATATATATACTATAAAAGACGCTGACGTCCGTTAGATTACATTATTCGGACAATTTTCCTCATCTTTGTCGCCATATTTATTACAACGTTTCGGCCGTTGTACGCTCCGGCCTTCTTCAGATGGTTGGAATGTCGAACTTAACCCTTTATTTCACTCACTGGGGTAGACTGTTCTTGTTCCACGTGCCATGTTTAATGAATGTCTTGTTAATTCCCCTCTCCGAGTTCTCCACTGCCTTAACCAGGTATTGAACTCAGTTTTTTACCAGTGCTCATGTTGCAACTTTTGTTGTTATTATCGCTTTTCTCTGGTACTCCTTATTACTGGTTATATTATATTCATTTCTATGCTTGGTCGGCGCAGGAGATTTTTGTGGCCTAGCATATGTGCTGATTCCTTAAGTTTACGATTTTTCTAATGGTCTTCTTTGTCTATGATCTCAACCTGTTTTTTTTTTACCTTAAAAAAATATAACAACAAATTATTTCATAGTTTAAAATATTGAAAGTGTCACCTTTGAAATTGGTAATATCTACACTAGTGCACTTTGTTTTTTATCACAATATTTGTCTGGAGTGTTCTTCGGACTTTCTCATTAATTACTACATGTTCAAAAGTTATCTAAATTAGGATTTCCCAGCCTGGGTGATTTCAGTTCTTGAAAATTGTTGATGATATAAGATTTTGTGTATTAAAAAGGTATTTTAACATATGCTTCCCACCAAAAGAACATACACAAAGAAACTGTATATAAAAAAAAACAGGCAGCTAAATAGAAATAACTTGGTCATATTCCTAGATGAGCTAGAAATACCCCCCCGCAAACAAGGAATATTTTGGTATGTTCTATAATTTTGAGAAGGGACATTAACATTCAAATAGTTCTTCAAACGAAATAACATTTTTCGTGTATAAGTCAGATAAGGAAAGACTAAGAACAACAAAAGAAATTCGCTGATGTTTGACTTTTTAAGATGTTTTTGTATTGTTTTCAATACAAATAGAAACGTTTTTCATCAGCTATCTTCATGATGTCATCAGTTCACAAATGAGAGTTGTCTTCAATGGCCATTCCTCTTGATCATATTACATAAAGGCATGTGTTCCCCAGGTCCGTCTCAGCCTACGTTGTTTTCTAATTTGTGACTCCAGGACTGAAATAAGATATGTTAGAGAGAGCGATGATCATTTTAAATCATTTGGAAAATGATACTGTAATATATATATATATATATATAATTATTTTAAAAAAATATGATTCCTTCGCTACATAAGAGTTCTCATGTTTCAAAAACCTCAATATAATTATTAAAATTAAATTGAGTTAGGCCCTGTTTCATCCTCAAAGCGAAAATTTAGGAATAATTTTTTAAATTTTTAAATTTTCGCATATTCGCAAATAAGCATGTTCATTCTAAGAGATAATTTTTTATCCAAAATTAATCACTATAGGAACGTCTGGGGCATCCATTTTGATGACAATGGGGTCTAAGAGAACTACTTAAATAATTTTTATCCATATATGAGTCACCTTCTTTGAAACGGAAAAGGTCACAATTTTGAAAATAATTTTAATTTGAGATAGGGTGTTTTTTAAAATAAAATCAAATTTTAAATTCACTTCCCTTTTTTTTTCGTTTCACCATTTTTGAGACTGATTGAATATCTGAAGATCCAGAGAAAAATTCTCTGGTAAAATAAATTATTACAATGGAGCCTTTAAATTTGTCTGTTTTTCATTTGAATTAAATTATTCGCTCGGACTTAACATTGAGCTCTCAGGATTTAATCCATTTTTAGATTATCCATACGGATTACGAAGATTTTCGTTACTATATATATCTAAATTCCAATAAGATATCGCTAAATCATTTCTATGAAACAACGGTTACACATATATATATATATATATATATATATATGTGTGTGTGTGTGTGTGTGTGTGTGTGTATTAAATAATATATACATATATATATTAAATAATATAGACAAGTTATATATATATATATATAATGAATAATATAGACAAGTTTTGTCTATATATTTTCGATAAATTGCTTCATATTGTCGAATA
>CAHIKZ030001224.1:0-17500 GCA_903632075.3 Acanthosepion pharaonis
TCGATAATAGCTCTCCACAACTTTCTATCCTTTTTAAAAGGATGGGAAGTTATAGAAAACAGAAAAGTACAATCAACTCTTCCCTCTCTAGGAAGACAACAGACCGTGGAGGATGAGGGTGCAATCTTCGCCTCCGGAAGAAAACCTACTGTGGGCTGCTTGTAAGCTGAACGACTTATCTGTTTGATCGTCTCTGCTAGCCTCGCCGCCTCAGGCTGCTATCATTCCGACCAAATTTATTTCAGACAAAATTTGCTGAAAGCCCATCACTATTCTCAGTTAACGGTCACGATTTACACTACCATATCGCCATTATTAACGCCAGGGTTAACGATAAAACTGTCACTTAAGTTCTGTTATCGATTTCTCGGCATCGATAATACAATACTCGGTCAATACCAAGAATAATGGGCGACTGTCTTGACTATTCAAATTGTGGTAGGCACGTTTCTACGCCAAATGGCGCAGAGATAGGATTCATGATTTTCTTCAATAATGTCGATCCTTTTCTGAATTTGGAGCGTGTCTGTGCTGATGTTTAAAATAATCTATGATCTTTTCACCCATCTTTAAAGATAACTTCTGGCGGCGGATAAAAGTTGAATACAAATAAAAAACGATTTAGTTGTGAAAGACAAAATTATTTAGTTTCTTTGCGAAAAATGACGAATCAAACGAATTCTAGGAAACGAGGAATCTGAATATACAATACGAAAAGGTTAACATAAAATCTAAATTGATGTCCATAAATCTTGGACAAAAACAACAGAGAGAATTCAAAAAAATATCTGCATTAACTGAAACGCGGGGCAGCTTTCCAAGAATACCTCGGATTAAAAAGGAATACACAAGATGAACGACAGTCCTGAGTTTAATAAATTTAACTTAGGAAACGAGGTATCTGAACATACAATAGGGAGTACTAGCTCAATACTAGTATTCTTTGGTTTAGATTGGTTTGGATTATTTTCTTTAACGGCATATCAACCTCAATGGGTTATTTAATGCCGACAACATTTTTAGGATAGATTCGTATCAATAGAATATGTATTCTTTGGTTTAGATTGGTTTGGTTTTATTTTGTTTTACGGCATATCAACCTCAATGGGTTATTTAAAGCCGACAACATTTTTAGGATAGATTCGTATGAATAGAATATGTATTCTTTGGATTAGATTGGTTTGGATTATTTTCTTTAACGGCATATCAACCTCAATGGGTTATTTAATGCCGACAACATTTTTAGGATAGATTCGTATGAATAGAATATGTATTCTTTGGTTTAGATTGGTTTGGATTATTTTCTTTAACGGCATATCAACCTCAATGGGTTATTTAATGCCGACAACATTTTTAGGATAGATTCGTATGAATAGAATATGTATTATTTGGTTTAGATTGCTTTGGTTTATTTTGTTTTACGGCATATCAACCTCAATGGGTTATTTAATGCCGACAACATTTTTAGAATAGATTCGCATGAATGGAATATGTATTCTTTGGTTTAGATTGGTTTGGTTTATTTTGTTTAACGGCATATAAACCTCAATGGGTTATTTAATGCCAACAACATTTTTAGGATAGATTCTTATGAATAAAATATGTATTCTTTGATTTAGATTGGTTTGATTTATTTTGTTTTACGGCATATCAACCTCAATGGGTTATTTAATGCCGACAACATTTTTAGGATAGTTTCGTATTAATAGAATATGTATTCTTTGATTTAGATTGGTTTGGTTTATTTTGTTTTACAGCACATCAACCTCAATGGGTTATTTAATGCCGACAACATTTTTAGGATAGATTCGTATGAATAGAATATGTATTCTTTGGTTTAGATTGGTTTGGTTTATTTTGTTTTACGGCATATCAACCTCAATGGGTTATTTAATGCCCACGACATTTTTATTGCTGTTAATATTTTTTTCTTCAAAAATGTATTGCTGGTAATCTTTCCTTCCAAATTTTATTGCTGGTATTAAAACCTATTTTTACACTTTTATGGTTTTTTTAACGCCCGTTTGGGCAGGGGGGGGGGCAACTATTTGGCCATACCTGCGACCCTAACTTGTGCTACCACCCCGGGTCAGGGTGGACCTGGGAACAGCAGCATTTGAGAGGTGGATGTAGTTTATCGTCTTACCCAGGAAGACCGCAAATTGATACAGAACATTGAGGACTGGTGCTACACAATCACAAATGGCTACTCTACCAAATAACAGAAACCACATTACATGAGGACTTTCAACAACTACAATGGAATAGTACATGTAACTCGTAAAAAATATAACGACATAATCCGGGTGTTAACCCTCCACACCACCCGAAACAAAAAGTTAAGACGGATAATCCCATCAATATTGGAAAGAGTGATAATAACTTGAGAAACCTATATTCTTGAAAAATTGTTTTAAGAGAAAGATTTTATAAATTTGAAACGACACTGGCTGCTCGGCTAATGAATGCAAAATGTTTCCTTATAAGGAAAGTGTTAATATTAGCCTAACTATTAGCGTTTAACTTTTAACGTAAAATATTTTAAATTCATAATCGACACACAAATCGCATAGCAGATATGATCAGGTTTATTTCGACTTGAAGGCACACTGCAAATCAGTAAGACTTGTCGTCTGCAGCAACTTTGTAAATAGCACTTATCAGTCCTCTGCTAGCTCACGAACGTAATGCGGATTCTCTAATGATGGAATCTTTTTGATAGTTCTTGTTGTTTAGTCTGTATAGTATGGTTATTTGTCCAGATTTCTATTAATGTTATTCTTCCATTTGATATTGATGACAAAACCCATTACCAGTGATATTAACTGTCTGTTTTGAAAGCTATTAACTTGTGATGCCTAACTCCGATATTAATATCAATTCCTTTTTTCATGGAGTCGACATACGCCAATGTTATAACTTATCAACTTCCAGAGCCAATAATTCTTGCTTTTCTTTCCTTTTTTTCTTTTCTTCCGAAGTCCTCTAAAATTAAATGTCCCCATGGCAAAATCTATAGATGAAATTGGAGACATTTACAAAGTTTTAAATAAGAAGTTGTCACGTTGGCAACTGGAGATGTCTTTACCTTTTCTGACAATTTACAGAAAGACACTGAAATATCATATTTCAAAATATGTATATACGTCAATTTTATCCAGAAAACCTATTTTTGTGTCAGTTTAGCGTGCGGTCTGCCTGCAATTTTACATTTCAATGTGCAGCCTGTCTCCATTACAAGTACTTTAGGAGATTAAAAACAAATTGAATAATGATTTATCATTAATGACACAGGCTTAATCATACAAATTATAAACATCAGAATCATAATAATAAAAAAGGCCAAATAGTAAAGGAATGGTCGTCATTATGATGGAATTCATTGGAGCTATAGTGGATCTGTTCTGTTAATTGGTCCCAAAATAAAAAGAATTGTAGTTGTTCTGAAATATTTGTAGAAAAGACGCAAATTCATAAGGAAAATGGCTCTTTCTTGATTAATGCATAATCTACCCTCGTAAATCCCGCAGCTCGTTGAGGACGATCCATGCAGGCATGTTACCGTTATGAAGCGGCAGAGCTTTGAGACACTTGGATGTTCTGTCGATGAAGAGGCATTACTCAAAGGGATTCTGGCCGATTCTAATTGTCTCGAAGCGAGCGCTCACATTGTGACAGAAGCAAAGCCCATCCTGACGGGTGAAAAACTTGAAAAACACTGGTGACGCTCTCTCTAACCTGTGACTTGCACACTTTCATCTAACAAATTCTACTGCTTGAGCCTCGACGTCAATGGCTCAGCATTGGACTTTGTAAGACCGAGATCTCTGGTCAGGTCTTTGAGGTCTTTTTGGTTCGGGTAGTAAGGGTTTCTCTTCTCAGATGTGCATCTGAAATCGGTACCAATGACGTCATCCTCTTCGGAATTACTGTTCTCTTCTGAAGACGTTTACTCTTTCTTTGGAGGAATGACCCTGGGGAGTTCAGGACAATGTGGCCCTGGGGCGATGGATGATTTGGTCTGGATATATGGTAGCAGGCGCATTCTTGCCAGCTCGACGTTTGCAAGAGTCCACCATGCAGAAGAAGCTATTGCTTGAGCGGTCAATTAGTTACCTCCAAATTCGTGGTATTGCTAATTTCATGGCAAATTTTATCAAAGAGAACATTTTCGCTCTAGTTTTGATAATTTCACCACATGCATAGCAAAATGCCTCTTGATGTCATCTGTGACAAATGCATCTATCAACGACGACTTGTCTGCACTTGCACAGCTAGAAGCGAACTGAACTGTTGAGCTTACGCTCCCTGTGTTTATACTGCGATCTGTGTTGCCAGAACGTTCTCGAAATTATTGAAATTTTTAGAAACTGTTCGAAACTTCGTGAAGCTTCTGAAAAATTCTTTGACTTTTGGAGCGGTAGCACTTGTTTCCTTTTGTTCCGATAGAAACCTGGGATATAATTATTGCACAGGTATATACTGAAGATTATATTGAACTGTTCATAATCTCAAATTTGTTTGTTTCTTTATGCTTCTCTAACATGTTTGGTTAATACATTTATTAATTGTTGCTTGTTTGATTTCCATCTTTTGTTGTCCTTTTTTTTATCCGGATTCACATGAGTTCGCCAAATACTTTTGGCGGAATAATTCTACCCGGAGCCGTAAAATGATAATGCATTTCATAGCAGTTTACAAAATTCTTTAAGGCCGATGCATTTCGCAAAATGTTGGTTTGGTTTGTTTTTACGGCATATCAACCTCATTGAGTTATTTAAAACCGACAAGATTTTTATTGCTGGTAATATTTTTATTTTTCAAAAATGTACAGCGGGTAATAATTTTTCCCAAAAATTATTGCTGGTATTAAAGCCTATTTTTATACTTTCGTAGTGTTTTGACCTCTTTTTTTGGTAGTGGGGGGTAACTATTTGCGCATAGCTAGGATCCTGACAGGTACTATCACCCCCGGTCAGAGTGAACCTGGGAACACCAGCAATTAAGAGGTGGTGCTCCTCAAAAACTCCTGATCATAGGCCTTGCTCTCGGATATAGTTTATAGTCTTACCCAGTACGGCAAAATATTGGTCAACTCTAACTGTAATGATTAGCAATTTAATTTCGCACGCGGTCCCTACTCTAGTAAAGTCTATCCCTATTAAAGGCACATCCTTCCCTGCCCCCCCCCCATTAGAATGTCTGATAGTCAACTTCTCGAGAGCACCTCTTTCCTTCCGCTCGGTCTCACGTTGACTACTGACCTGAGATGGAACAAATACATTGAGTCAATTGCATCGTCACCGTGAGGAAAGTTGGCTCTCTGTGCCGCGCCAGGAAATTTTTCTCCCTGGAATCGATACTTCAAATATACAAATCAACCATTCGCCCTTGCATGGAGTATTTCTGCTATATATGGTCTGGGGCACCTTCTGTTTACCTCGGAGTTCTTGACAAGATCCAGAGACGGATATGTAATATAATTGGCCCTGATCTGGCGTCTCGTCTACAGTCACTCTCTCACAGACGCGCCGTCGCCTCTCTCTGTCTTTTCTACAAATACTTTCATGGTAATTGCTCCGATGAGCTGCTTTCACTGGTTTCACTGAATTCAAGCGCCCTACGAGGCTGGCATCCCGCTCCCACCCTTACACTGTAGAAACTTTTAAATGGAGCCGTCTCTTCTACTCCAATAGCTTCATACCTCGCACCTCTCGCCTGTGGAACACCCTTCCCTATTACTGTTTCCCTGAGAGCTATAATCTCCAACTATTCAAATGTAATGTCAATCGACATCTCCAGTTACCTTGATCTATCCACTATCCTTCTCCTCATCCTTTCTTCTATCACTCCTATCTGTTCTCACTCCAAATCTTCTGCAACCCCCTGCATCCTAGTGGCTTCACGCCTTGCTGTCATTGTCTCAGACTAAGTTTAGCCTTTTTATTACCGAAGTAAAAGGTAAAAACATACAAATTTATTTGTTTTAAAATAATTTACTACAAAGATTAAAGGTAATGTTTGCGTCTGCTCGAATGTTGGTTTGAATCTGAAATTGAGATCTGGTTGAATTTTTATGGAGATTCTATTCTGTTTGTAAAGAAATAGTAAGCTGGGACTAAATAATTCGAAAGACGACCAGATCACCGCTTTGGGCTAAAATAGAAAAAAATTTAGTAATCTATTGATAAAACAAATCAAGATAGAAAAACGAAATTCAAAAATAAAATAGTCGGAAATTTTTAAAAATACATTTAATCGAAATTGACAAACAGCAGGAGTGAATCAAAAAATGTTGAGAAGGAGAAAGGAATAACAAAAAAAAAAAAAAAAAAAAAAAAAAAAAAAAGTCAAGCACATCCAAAAACTAACCGAAAGTTGGCGAAACGAAACAAGCCCATCCAAAATTAGCGAAACGAAACAAACCCATGGAATATTATTAGCGAAACGAAATGTTGGAAATGACAGAAACGTGTCAAACTATAGCAAAGTCATTTACGTGATAATAGAAAAGGACAATAGTTGAGAAATAAAAATAAAACGGAACAAGAAATGGAGAAATGGAAGTCAGGAATAGAAGAAAATTCTAGAGACATAAGAAGATAATTCTTATCTCCATGGAAAAAATCGCATTGGAAAGAAAATCTCACTATTGTTGTGTGAAAAAAAAGAAAAAAGAAAATTAGATTAAATTTAATACTTGCTGTAGGCTTTTCTTTTTCGGTTTTGTTTATATAATACTAATACATAATATTTCAAGTATGGATTCTCCAGTCGATTTCGACGTATGAAAGCCAAAAAGTTCAGTTTACGACTGAACCGCGAGCCTACCCACGCGAATGATTTAATAATCCTGGTGAATGTAAAGCCAATAACACTTTATAGTTTTCTGTGGATTGTTTTTACTTTTATTGTTTCTTCTTTTTAAATGTGACATATTGCGATAGCAGTAGTTTTGCAAGGGAAAGAGATATATGATCCTGGACGGAAATTTACAGAGAGACTTAGCTTTAAATTTCTGGTATTCAATGTATCTAGATGCACAGCTTAGCTGAATGAAGTTAACTTTCTAGCATTTGTGTTTTCATTGCTATTCTTTAATAAAATAACCTGCATTATAACAATATTAGTGTTCTGCTTATATATATATATATATATATATATATATATAGATAGATAGATAGATAGATAGATAGAGAGAGAGAGAGAGAGAGAGATAATATTAGTGGTAAATATACATACATATGCAAAATATATAAATACCCATACAAGTATATTTTTTGAATAAAAATTCCAAGAGGAAGAATCCAGTAGAACTCAATGTCCAGGACAGAGTAAGGATATAATAAAAAGGCTTTAACACTAATATTCCATGGTCATAATTTATTCCATTGGAATCGTAAATACGATCCAATTCATCTGACCTACAAATTCAAAAAGAAAACAGAAAAAACAAATCCGGAAATAAAAATAGAATTTAGGGAGAGTGTAAGTATGAGAGTGTGGTACGAATTTTAGAGCTAAAGAGAGTTGTAACAGACGAGAGAATGTGGGAGATTAAAACTTAACAGAGAGGAGTTTTAGAGAGGTGGGTTAAAGACGGTTTAAGTGAGAGAAATATGAATGTTGTCGGATGTCTAATACATTAAAGATGTAACCGGAAAGGATACATTTTGTGGTGACATACACACATAATAGACGATCTAATCTTAAAGATCAAAAGAGGGAGGGAGGGAGAGGAAAAGAAAAGAAAAAGGGATGGGGAGAGAGAGATGGGGCGGAGGAAACTAAAACTGAAGGGCATTTACTGAAAGGGCCGCTGTGTAATTAAGAAAATTTGACAAAATTAATATCGACTACAGGTTACAAATCAAATATAAACATAAAAAATAAATAAAACGATTATCTAATCTAGCAAGGACCTATATTTTTATGTTCAAAAACACATGCGTGTACACACAGACACAATAGCATATACACGTACATACATACATATAGGCGTATAACCACATACACACATATATATATACTCATGTACACACATACACATATATCCACACATACACACACACACATATATATATATATATATACACACACATATACATATTCTCACATACATATATATACATACGCATACAAACACACATACACACACACACACACACACACACACACATATATATATATATATATAATTTATTCGAAAATTATAACATAAAAATAGCCATTTTGTTTCAGCCATCACTTGCTAAAATTAAATTTTCGTAAATTTAATTTTGCCGTTAGACATTTGAACTAGTTTATCTACAGCACACTTTTATATCGTTATAATGGGGCCTCACATCAGCGAGGGGGGGGGCGGCGTGCAACTGATACCGTTGAGATGAAGGCCCCGAAACGGTGCACATTCTCTCCTGATGACCCTAGTTTAAATATAAATTCGAGAGGAACACATCAAAATTCAGAGAAGTCATATGCCGTAGAGAAGCTCGGTGGATGTTTCATTGGCATGAGGAGCATTACACATTCAGTTCGCTTCAGGTGAGTTTCAATTACTTTCCAGTAATTTCCTTCTTCGAAAATTATAACATAAAAATAGCCATTTTGTTTCAGCCATCACTTGCTAAGACATCAAAACTGTTGAAACAAAATGGCCATTTTTGTAGTGATTTTATAACATATTTATGATATAATTTTTGAATAAATTATATTTGCTCTACTATGTATTGAGCACGCTTTTAAGTATAGTATTTTTCGTCATTGGAATTTATTCCGTATACACCGATCCTATACTTATATATATATATAAGCGAAAAGGATAATTGATCACGACATCGTACACGTAACCACATCCACGCAGACGGGAGCACGCGCACGTACGACATATCCGCATAGACGCGTGCATGGGTGCACGCGCACAGTTGCAAAACCTAAGTTAAAAAAATTTACACTAATGATAAAGATAAAAAAAAAACAGAAACATATAAGCAGTAAATTGCTGATACCGTTGAAGAGTGGACAGACAGCTCCGCCTACGAATCTCTGAAGTAGGGATTGCTGAAAGCAACATCAATCTGCTAAGTGCTAAACTTTTACTCATATATATATATATATATATATATATATATATATATGTTTGGCATGGCTTGATTTGTTTTATGCCATATCAACCTCAATGTGCACAAAATTTTTATTTTTTTCAAAAACATGATATTACGCTCTAATTTAATCGTATCTTCTTTCACACTTCTCGCCTGTGGAACTCTTTTCTGGCTTCTTGCTTACCAGTCAACTGTGAGATTAAAACATTTAAGTGCAATGTCAATCGTTTGAATTTCACAATGACAAGCCATTTTCATTGGTACCCCTACTGCATGAATTTAAGCGCGCTACTAGGTTGGCATCTTGGTCCCACCCTTTCACTGTCGAAATGGTTAGATGTAACAACAACTTCTTAACTCGCACTTCCCGACAGTGGAACTCTCTTCCTCTTACTTGCTTCCCTGATAACTATAATCTTCAAATATTCAAATGTAATGTCAATCGATATCTTCTAATGCGTTGATTTTGATCTCCGCCCTTCTCTTTATCCCTTCCTCAAACACTCCCCTCTTTACTCTTACTTTCACTCTCTGTAACCCATTGGTTGCTAGTGGCACCTCCGCCTTGCTTGGGGTGAAATGCTCCAAAAAAAAAACAAAACAAAAAAAAGAACCTATTATGGTAAACGAGTTCTTCATATATGAGACACAAATGTCGAAACTCAAAGAAAAACATCTCAGAACAATATTTTATTTTCTAATTATTGTTTAATTATTGTTTTGTCTATGACAAGAAGATACGTTTGGTTTTGCTTTGGGTTTGGGTTTAGTTTGTTTTACGGCATATCAACACTTCAGTGGGTTATTTAATACCAACAAGATTTTTAGAATAGATTCATATGAACAGAATATGTATTTTCTGTAAGAAATCAATTTGTAAATCAGGTTTCAATTAACGTATTTTGTTAAAGAGGGTTTTTGTCGAGAGTCAAATGTATTGCTAGTAATATTTGTTTTCCAAAATATATTACTGTTATTTTTACTATAAAAATGTATTTTTATAGTTTCATAGTGTCTTGGCCTCAGTTTGGGGGTTAAATATTTGCCCATAGTTGGGACCCTAACAAGTGCTACTACCCTGGGTCAGGGTTGACTTTGGAACAATAGGTGATTCGGCGCTAAAAATCTCCCGATCAGAGACCTTACTGTCGGATGTAGTGTATCTTCATACCCAGGACGACTTTAATTTTGTATTGAGTTACATTGAGCACGTAGCTAATCCAAAAATCCTGTTTTACCTGTAATTTTTCTTTTTTTTTTTTAAATGTGTTTCTGGTAATAATTTTTTTCAAAAATGTATTGTTATTTTTACAATAAAAATCTACTTTTATTCTTTCATTTTGTAGCAAAACATTTTTTTTCCATAGCTGGGGCCCTAACTGGTGAACGTGGAAACAACAACAATTAAAAGGTCGTTCCTCGTTCCTACCCCCGCGCACCGATCTGCGGCCTTGCTGCTGGATGTAGTTAATCGTCATACCCAGGACGGACTTGGTTTGGCATGGGTTGTTTAACGTCATATCACACTCCCTATGGTCATTTAATGCTGAAATTTTCCCTTATCTTTTTAAAATATATTATTTGTTTCTAAAAATGTACTGCTGGTAATTTTTTTAATGTATTTTTATTAGGACATTCAATAAGTTCTCGCTGTTTTCCAACAGATGACGTTCCCAGAACTGCGTGCGTGTAGTTTCAGATGGTAACGAATTTATAAGGAAGTACTATAAGCAAGCTTGAAATTCAGTGTAGGTCATTTTGCTGAAGTGTAAACAACTTTGTCTTTCATAGCGTTAAACATGTCGGAAAGTGTATTCGCAGGGAATTTTACTGCACCACTTTATTCAAAAGAAATCTGTGGCTGAAACACAGAGAATTCTTGTTGGGTCTTACGGCGACCATGCTCTGTCGGAAACAACACGCTGAGATTGGTTTAGACGCTTCAAAAAAAATGATTTAGAAGACTCATGTCATGCGCAAGCTGAACTTGCAGAATGATTAGGAGATTATCACGCAATAGTTTGGATCTGAGGCCTTGCTGCTGGATGTAGTTTATCGTCAGACCCAGGACGGGTTTGCTTTGGTATGGTTTGTTTAACGGCATATCACACTTCCTATGGTCATTTCTTGTGAACTATAATATATTTTTTGTTTCCAAAAATGTACTGTTGCTAATTTTTTTCTGATATAGTTTCATATTTTCATGTTTGGATCCAAGTTTGGTGGCTCAGTATTTGATCATAGTTGGGACCCTAACAGGCGTTACCACCCCGGATCAGGATGGACCTGGGAACAACAGCAGTTAAGAGGTGGCTCGATCCACCTCAAACCGCCCGATCAAGGTTCTTGCTGCCGGATGTAGTTTATCGTCTTACCCAGGACGCGAATGTAGTTTATCGCCATAAAGAAGAACGGAGATAGGAACCTTTTTAAACAATGGTAACGGCAACATCAACCGTTTACTTATAAAGAAAATTTGGCATTTCTTGAGCGAGTAGTTTGTGCTGGTGTTGCTTGAAAATTGTAAAATATTACTATTTAAACAAATTATCAAGTCCAGTAGCTGTTGTTGCCCTTTCTAGTAATGATAGGAGCTTCCTTCCTTGCCTTTTGCTTGCGGCTACAAAAGAAAGTTTACCTTATTCTAATGCACAAGGGGAATTATAATTCTTACATATGCGTGTGTATATTTGATGAGGGTGGCATAAAAAATTAATTAATAAAAGGGGTGTTGAAAAATTAAACGATCAACCAAAATGAATGACCTGGAATATTTAAAGGAATATGCTTTCAGTATACCCTCAGATATGCTGAAAGGTGTTAGATTTAAAGAAAAAGGGTCAAATTTTATGATTAGGATCGAACCGATCCCATTTCCATTAATATATATATATATATATATATATATATATATATATATATATTGCGCTTAAACATGAAGTAGACTCTTGCCGCTGAGTGTTCACTTCTGTCCTTTACATACATACATACATACATACAAAAATATATATATATATATATATATATATATATATATATATATATATATATAAAGATTTTTTTATGTTTATACATTTTTTTTATGAAAATGTCTTAAAATAATTGTCGGACTTAGTCGATTTCATAATATATATATATATATATATATATATATATATATATATATGGTCAGGTGGTCCCAGCAGCGAGAGTCTGATTTAGGCTTAAACTCAATGGTCAAGACATATGCGTTATGTTTTGCTTGACTATTTTTATATGCAGGTTGGCTGTTTTATAATTCTAACGGTTATTTTGGTGGGCGGTAACCGTTATGTTTCGAATTATTCTAGGATCTCTTGAGTGGAAATAATTGTGGATCCGGTGAGCTGAGTTCGAATTCCAGTCGAGATGGTTATGCTATCCTTGGGAAAGTTATGAATCCATCTCCCGCTCCACCTTCTCTATGGGTTAAACTGCAGGATAAACAAAATAATTCAGCCTTTGTTGGCAACCAGTCTAGGAGAAGGACAACTCTGAATTCAAAACCGGTTAGGCATGGAGCTATCAACTCCATACTTACTACAGAAACCGTAGCAACAACGACCTGCACGTTAAGAATTGTGGTCCCATACTCAAAATTCAGAGTGTATGGGACTTGAGATGTGAGTGAGTTTCAAACTGACAATGAAAACTAAGAAAAATAATTGACATTTTAGAATCACATTTTTATCTATTTGATTGTATAATTAAGAAAAAAGTTATTAGGCTTTCTAAAAATATCTAAGTTTGGTTTGATTCCTTTTTTTTTACGGTATATCAACCTCAACGGGTTATTTAATGCCGACAAGATTTTTATTGCTGGAAATATTTTTTTTTTTCAAATATATATTTCTGGCAATATTTTTTCTTCAAAAATATGTTGTTAATATTTTTTTTCAAAAATGTATTGCTGGTAATAATATATTGCAGGTGATAATTTTTTCTTCAATGGTAATTTTTTTACAAAAACTTATTGGTGGTATCAAAACGTATTTTTACAATTTCATAGTGTTTTCACCCCAGTTTGGGGCTTGACTATTTGCCCATAGCTGGAACCCTAACAGGTGCTACCACCCCGGATCAGGGTGGACCTGGGAACACCAACAATTAAGAGGATGGTTCCGCGCTCCTCAAAACCTTCTAATCAGAGGCCTGTTTATCGTCTTACCCAGGACGTGGATGTAGTTTATCGTCTTGCCAGGTCGTAAAAATATCTAAGTCTATGTGATAAGAGCTATTAAAGATTAAGGACTAATAATTTTTTTCTAAATTTTAGAAGCATTCGCCCCACGAAAAAAAAACACATGTGATTTTAAAATGTCAATTCTTGTATTTTGCGCAAATCATGAATACTGTTCCTAAATATATTAACATATTTATAACCCATTAGATTTTGATTTTTGCTATCGGTGGCTTGTACGAAAAAATATGCGAGGTTAAAAAGTAATTTAAAAACTACTTTGGCACAGAATATTTTAAAGCAAGCCACACACATTAATTTCTTCCTATCTTTTTTTCTAATACCACAATCATCGCTTGATCTCCATATATATACACAGATGAAGTTCTCATTATTTGAAACACTAAACTAGACAAGGATGTGCGGCTAACGTAAAAGTGATGTGGAGAATGGAAGTTCGAATCCCAACCGAATCTGCTGTGTTCACTTTTTTTTTATAAATACCTTCGGAAAAAGGCATGAATCTATTTGTCCCTATCGACCCATGAATAAAATACTATGTAGGGTATCAGCCAGTCAAAGAAAAGCCCAACTGTGATTTCAAAATCGTCGAGAAGGCAACGAGAAACCATATTTTGCATGAAGCCATAGAATGATACAGATAATAAAGAGAAGGAGTCCGTGGAGAGCCATGATCATCGAAATATTATTTGTAAACTCTAAGATCTGAATTAATTGGTTGAAGATCCTGGAAGGTATTTACTTGATTCCCACAACATCAAGATGTGACACAAGGTCGTTTAACGTGGGAGACCCGAGTGTTTCCACTCAAAAGGCCATCGGTCAAAATTTGGTCATAGCTTGTCCAAGCTGGTCAGAGCCTAGTCAAAGCTGGTCATGACTTGTTCTAACAGGTTCAGGCCGGAGCCAGTCCAAGCTAGTCAAAGCCTTGATCGAATCTCAGCCATAGGCCAAGAAACGATCCAATATTTGTCAAAACCCCCGGCCGAAAAAATCCTGGAAGTAAGCATAACATTCTTTGTAATGTTATCCATTAATTTTCGGTGAGTGTATTGCGTCAGAGGTTAAAATTAGCATATGACTTATTGGCATTTCACTCTCCGCAATCACGGACTTCACTCCCCCATAGATAATACGCACTCATTGTAACCATAAAATACAGAGCTTTTCATCTTTAAAAGTGATTTTTCAAAAAAGATCACAGAATTACCTTTAAAATATTCATGGAAATTTAGAAAATTAAATTAATTTCAAAGTAATCCAGAAGTTTTTTCTCGTCTGAGTCCATCTTTTATATCTGCAAATCTATCATTTGTCCTTGCATTGAATATTGTTGCCATATATGGTCTGGTGCCCCCGTTGTTCATCTCGAGGTCCTCGACAAAATCCAGAGACGGATATGCAATGTGATAGGTCCTGATCTGGCATCTCGACTGCAGTCACTTTCTCACAGACGTGATATGGCTTCCCTCTGTCTTTTCTACAAAGATTTTTATGGCAACTGATCTGACGAGATATTTTCACTGGTTCCCCAACTGCATGAAATTAACCATGCTACTAGGTTGGCATCTCAGTCCTATCCTTTTACAGTCGAAACAATTAAATGTAACTGCCTCTTCTACTCCAATAGCTTCTTCTCTCGCACTTCCCGTCAGTGGAACTTTCTTCATCTCACTTGCTTCACTGATAACTATAATCTTCAAATATTCAAATGTAATGTCAATAGACATCTTCCGATGCTTGGGGTGAAATGCTTAAAAAAAAATTAATATCTCTTATTTATAATCCTAGGTTATATGTTATTACTAGAAATGTCGTTGGATGCACGTGTTTGAGTAGACACCTTGTCTTTTAAACCGTGCAGGTAGACGTGAATTACACTACCTAAAAAATGGTGATTTATATTCAAAACGTGTGTATCCACTAAATATAGCGTTTATAGAAATAACATAAAAAGATTACAAAGATTGAATTGCGCCAATCTACAAATTGGGGAGGGCCAGGTGGCCTACATTGAAGGCTGAATTTTTTATCTCTCTTTTTTTTTATCTAGATTAGAACATAAACGACTGGCGTTGGTGGAAGTTAGACAACGCTCTTAGCCATCAAGCAGAAATAAACTCCAACAATTATTGATCTTATCCAGGGTAAAAATTCCCGGGGCTTAAAAAAAAAAAAAAAAAAAAAAACTTAAAGGAAATCTTAAAAATGGAGTGTAGAGTAAAATCTTTAATAGTAAAGTGTCTCAATAGTGTTTTCGTTTTTCTTCAAAGCTTTACTCGGAAGCTTATTTCATTTAAGGACTACCTATAACTCCACTATTATTATTATTATTGGTACTGCACATTGATGTAGTCAGTGGAAATTCTTCTCTTGGCGCATGGTATCAACAGAATTCGTCACAACTAAAGAACTTTTCAAAAGATGGTAGTTTTCTGGAAATGTAGAAACTTGGTCTCAATTACAATTTTTCCGAAGCACACTTTCATTTCTCTAATTGTTGTTCCAAGTGCAACTATTACTACTGGAATTACAGTTGTGTTCCATAGCTTCTTAATCGTCCAAGCCAGATGATATTATTTTTCAATGTTTTCAGTTTGCAGTTCATTCTTGTATCATTGGGAAGAACAAATTGAATAATTTGACAATTGTTATTCTCTTTGTGTATAACAAGAAGGTCGGGTATTCGTGCTTCACAAGAAATCCTATAATATCTGCCATTACTTCCACTGCGTCTGGCTGAAGTTCATACTGCTTTTCAACCACATTGAAACCGATTTTTCGGGCATACTCTCCTCAGTAAATTCTCTCCCTAATGAATTCTCGTCGCAATGAATTCATTCCCAATGAATAGTATTGTGAAAATTGTTCGAAATGCAAAATTCTTTATTGCAATAAAAAAGGAAAAGAAATACACAAATGATAATTATTCGAAATACAAATATCGTTAATAAAAAAAAATTAGTAATAAAAAATCCTTATAACCTTAAGTTATATGAAACAGCCCGTAAATAGTCAACTACTAAAGAATATTTATCAAAAGATGCCTCCATTTTTTTAAAATTTTCCATTTACGCTGCAGTATTTCTTGGCGCTCTTGATATTTTGGCAACATGTTCTTACTTTTGCAATATGAATTTCTTCCAAGTCTTGATCTCTTTTAAGCGTCTAAGAATTTCCATATCGTGGGATGATAGGATTGCTGCAAAAAAGCCCAATTCCATCCTTCTAGGGCGTTATTAGTTCTAGGTAAAGCAGCATTGAATCTCTCCAAGCAACACCACATTCGAATTTCAAACAGATATTTCAAATAATTATCATTTAAAATAATTGTCCTTTCGATTAATTTTCATTCAAACAATTTACAATTCGTAAAAATGTTTTTCGAAAAATTATTTTCAAAAAATTATTTTCGAACACTATTCACATAATCCAATGAATTCTCTTACCAATCCATGCTGTTGCTTTCTGTACCAATTTGGGACGTTCAGCGAGTATGGGTCTATCTGTCCTTTCAACTCGTCCACACATCCTGCATTTGTTTTATTCTTTTGATTTGTCTCTCCTGCTTTAGATTCTGATGGCACGTTCATGTGATGCCCATAATATTAACTTTCTTTCTCTCTTTATATAACAATCTTTGTACAACAACTGAAAAAAACTAACCACGGCCCTTTTTCATTCAACTTGTCATGCCATACGCCGATTCTTAGCTGCAGTAACTTATTCAAAAATTTCACGATTCCCTCTTCTCATTCATTTTTCGAGCAGCTGTCAGATAAAGTAATTCATAAGAAGATGACTCTCAAGTCCCAGAATTGCCAATGATATAACCTCTTCAGTCATTGAAAATTGACTTACCTACTTTCCTGGTATATACAACCTCTCGGCATCACTGTTTGGATTCAGAGCGTTGTGTATATTCATTAAATTCCACGCATTTCTATCCATCTCGTATAATTTCGTATTATTTCAATCAAAGAATGTAGCAGAATAGTGTAACAGACAGAACGCTCAAGAAATAATTACTTTAATGGTACTTACACAATCTAATTTTATTTCAAGAATTCTTCTTTAAACGTCAGAAACATTCCTATTTAAGTTTCTCTTTGATTCCAGTGGACTAAACTTCGTTGATTTGTAAAATAGCAACGTACATAAAATACTTACATTGTTG
>CAHIKZ030001224.1:22500-92500 GCA_903632075.3 Acanthosepion pharaonis
CATATGGAGCAAGTGTGAGGATTGTGAGATGAGATCAGTGATTGGCTGACCTTTTAGATCTTGCTCTCGCTTCTTGAAGATGATTCAGACAAGCAGATTGAAAATTGCTGAGTCCACTAAAACACGTTGATCTCCATTCTACCCGCTGCAAGGCTAATCGCTCAATATATATATATATATAGGTAATAATCCGTTGGTATATAATCCAAATGAATCCTAATAATATAAAATATTAAAACTGTTCTACAAAAAGAGCTCAATGTATTTATTAACAGAGCATATAATTTACATAGAATAGAAATCCAAATTTACCTCATTCTTATAGCTATTTCGACCCACAAGACTTACTTATAGGCCTTATCAACTCAGAGGCGTGAAGAAATAAAAAAATACGAGCTTAGAATTTAGATATTTAAAGAATAAAAGAAGAAGAAAAAGAAGAGAGAAAGAGGAAGAATAAAAAGAAATAGTAGAACTCCCTAAATCCGAACATAGCATAATCTAGACTTCCTCGAAATAGACTTCTTCGAATTTGGACTCAACTTCCAATTTGAATTTGTCTGTTGACATAAATATGAAGCATAAAAGATGCTACTCATAATGACTTCTCTTTTCAATTTAATAGTGTTAATGATGATAGTTGCAGTAGTAAGATGTCTATATTAGACGATCAAAGTGACGATGAAACAGTATCATAGGGAAAAATCAGAGAAGTCTATTGAAACTCTACTAAAATTCCTTGAGCAAAACCCTTGTTTCAATGACCCCTGGAATATCCAGATACGCGCATTACAAAATGAAATTATCAAAAAGAAACAGCAAAATCGTAAAGCGAAAGAACGTCAAAGGCGCCATACAAACAGCCCTGAACTCAAATAAAGGGCACACTGAAATTCAGGAAAATCTGATAATGGACGAATGATAAATTTATAACTTTCATAAATTTTTAGATATTTCATAAAATGTTAGAGTTTTTCACAAATTACAATATTTGTTTAGCACAATATTTTCATTACCAATAATTGATCAATTATTTTTGTATATTGATGCATTTTTTGTTACCAAGTAAATGGTTAAGTAATAAGAAAAACTAGGTTTTCAGATATATTGTATATTAAACAGTAAGTACTTCATTAAGAGTAAGAGTATTACACGACTAGTAAGAGTTTGTCGTATGAACTAGCACTCGTTCTATTTACTGTACACTCTTCCCCGAAACCTTCTCTCCTACTAATTTTATAGTAGGCGGAAGAGCTTAACATAGAGGGAGGAAACCACAACAGTATTCAATGTAAACTTTAAATACAAACGAATCAACATTAAAAACTACCTTTCGTATCCTAAACTCTAAAACTTAATAAAAATTTTAAGCTTTTCCTCGAATCCGAATAGTATCCTCAATACCGAATATTTAGAGTTGTTATATATATATATATATATATATATATATATATGTATATGATATAGATAGAGATATATGATTTGCCAAATCATTAAGTAGGAAAAACCCTTTCTGTAATTGTCAAATAACAAATTGAAACTAATTCAGTGTAATATGGTTTGTATATAAAACACCCACTTGAATAAACAAATAAATAAAGAGATAATCAGATAGACAATAATAAAACAATCCTCTCGACATAAAAATATCCCTCACTGGGAACTAATTAGAGGATGACCGCCAACGTTAGCCTTGAAAGAGACCCTACCCAACCTTAGCAAAACCTCTCAGAAGATGATGAATCTATAGATAAGAATTAACTCTCTGACCGCTTAACGAAGAAAACTAACCTAGCCTCTCCCACAATAACGAATGATATAACGCCTAAAAAAACACACGTAAACCATGAGAACTCTTATGTCGCGAAGGAATCATATTTTTAAACAAAAAATATTATTATAATAAAACTCTACTTCTGTATGGAAAAAACAAAAATACTAAGGAACTCCGGGTTATCCACCCAACATGTTCTTTTCTATTTTCTGCATACCTGCGCACTATATATATATATATATATATATATATACAGTATTTACATTAGTCGGACTATTGTCCTCATCTTTGTCGCCATATTTGTCACAACGTTTCGGCCGTTGTACGCTCCGGCCTTCTTCAGGTGGTAGGAATTTCGAACTGAACCCTTTCGATCACTGGGGTAGACTGTTCTAGTTCCACATGTCATGTTTGATGGATGTCAGTTATCAGTTATCTCCTTCTAATTTTCCCTCTGAAAGTTCTCCACTGCCTTAACCAGGAATTGAACTCACCTTCTTGGTGTAACGCTGCAATAGCTGCCTATACGTCTTGGGTGCGAAGTGATCCTTGTTCTTGATGAGGATCTGTGACAGTTTTCTTTGGGTCTGTCACGGGATCTAACCAACGCCTTTATCCACTGCGCCATGTGTCCTTGAGGACATCTGGGTATGAAATTCTGAGTATTATAGACCTAATGTTTTCAGCATCATTTTTACCAGTGCTCATATTGCAATTTTTGTTGTTATCATTGCATGTCTTTACCAGAGTTCATATTGCAACTTTGTTGTCATTGCTTTTCTCTGGCACTCCTTATTACTGGTTCCCATATTGTATTTATTTCTATGCTTGGTCGGCTCAGGAGATTTTTGTGGCCTAGCATATGTGCTGATTCCTTAAGTTTACGAATTTTCCAATGCAGAGACCTACAACTCATCCCTTCAGGCTTGGCACCAAGACTTCCAATCAATTCAAGAAGAGCTTGTCGGGTCGTAGAGAAAGCGGGACACGCCCTTGTCCGAGAGAGAATCCAGTACAATCGTTGGATGAAACATCGACTACATGCTGATATCTCCCAGACGCTCGAGGATTTCTTCAACAGAATTACCAATGAAGAAGACCAGAGAAGGATTCAAAATGACTTGGATAAATCCTTCAGACATGAATTTGATGTAGTCAAGGCTCGCCAAGTGCAAAAAGTAAATAGATTGAAAGATCAGAAGGTGACGCACAAGGTCCATCACCCACCAGTGAAAGCAGTAGTCAACATCAGCCAATATCAGCTGAGTGCCTCTGAGGAGTCAGTGTTGAATAAGGGTCTCAACTTCGCCACAACCATCAGGCGGGTGCCATACTTGGACATCATTGCCAGAGTAGAGGAGGTGGCCTTGAACATCCCTCAGGCTCAGGCGGATGAAATGAGATGGAAAGTGAGACAGGCCTTGGAGAGAGCCAGGCTGCCCAGGTCTAACATAACAAAACTGGAGAGACTGTCGATTGAATCACTACAGAGGAACGAAAACATCATCACACTACCGGCTGACAAAGGTAATGCGACTGTAGTGATGGACAAATCGGAGTATACAAGAAAACTGGAAGACCTCATTAGCAATGGTAGCTACAGCATAGTGAAGAAAGATCCTAGTATGAAAACGGAACGCAAACTGTCACAGATCCTCATCAAGAACAAGGATCACTTCGCACCCAAGACGTATAGGCAGCTATTGCAGCGTTACACCAAGTTACCTCACATATACGGTCTCCCTAAGATTCACAAAGACGGTATTCCACTCCGGCCGATTGTTAGTTGCCAAGGCTCTGTGTGTCATCCTCTGAGTCGCTTCCTTGTAGATATAATTGATCCATTGATCGGAAAGTCTCCTTCATATGTCCGAAACTCCGCCCACTTCGTGGAAATAATCAAAGATGCTCCCATCCTATCCAACCAGATGGTGAGCTTGGACGTGGTGAGTGTTCACCAAGGTACCCACAGAGGAGGCACTCTCAGTAGTCAGAGATAGATTGACCTCTGACTCTTCCTAGAGGAGCGGACCAGCATTCCAATAGATAATCTGATGGAGATGTTGACTGTCTGTACACAAACAACATACTTCGGAATGGGATCTCACATATATCGACAGGATGAGGGCTTAGCAATGGGCTCGCCATTATCACCAGCAATGGCGAATATATACATGGAATACTTTGAAGAAATGGCATTAGAGTCTACATCGCTAAAGCCAACCTTCAAACTCTGGCCACATCAGGAAGATGTCCAGGTTCTACTGGATCATGTGAACTCAATAAGACCTTCGATACAGTTCACAATGGAGAAAGAGAGTAACAACTCACTCCCATTCCTGGATGTACTAATATCTCGAACAGAGCATGGGTTCAAGACATCCGTATACCGTAAACCAACATTCACCGGACAGTACCTCAATTTCGACTCCCACCATCCATACAGCGTAAAGAAAGGGATCGTCCGATGCTTACAACACCGAGCAAAAGTCATAAGTGGCGATCCAGAGACGTTAGATAAGGAATTGGTCAGTATAAGTAGTACCCTACAACGTAACAACTACCCTGGGTACATGGCAGCAGCCCCCAAAAACTGGGATAGGCGGGTACAAGAGGAGGAGGAGGAGGAGGACAACAACACTCAGAAAACAGTCTGCCTGCCTTATGTGAAGGGGTTATCAGAGAAAATACAAAGGATCTGCGGTCCATATAACATCAGGACAACCTTCAAAAGCGTGACAACACTTCGCAGGTAAAATTCGTAAACTTAAGGAATCAGCACATATGCTAGGCCACAAAAATCTCCTGAACCGACCAAGCATAGAAATAAATACAATATGGGAACCAGTAATAAGGAGTGCCAGAGAAAAGCAATGACAACAAAGTTTCAATATGAACTCTGGTAAAGACATGCAATGATAACAACAAAAATTGCAATATGAGCACTGGTAAAAATGACTGAAAACATTAGGTTTATAATACTCAGAAGTTCATACACAGATGTCCTCAAGGACACATGGCACAGTGGATAAAGGCGTTGGTTAGATCCAGACCCAAAGAAGGTGAGTTCAAGGCAGTGGAGAACTTTCAGAGGGAAAATTAGCAGGAGATAACTGATAACTGACATCCATCAAACATGGCACGTGGAACTAGAACAGTCTACCCCAGTGATCGAAATAAAGCGTTCACTTCGAAATTCCTACCACCTGAAGAACGGCCGAAACGTTGTGACAAAGATGAGGACAATAGTCCGACTAATGTAAATACTGTACATAATACCTCATCTCAGAAATATAGACATATATATATATATATATAGCTGTACTGTATATATATATACATATGTACAATACAGCATACATTTGTAATTTTGAATTTTAAATTTAACTGTTAAAAGTTAATTTGTTAAATTGATTTCTAATTTAATCTAATCTTAACTTCAATGCACTAATAGATTGTACTTAGGGTTTGTTGTCACGTTATTTTGAATTACCATAATAATTTGCTTTGTCTAAAGTTATTAAATATGATGTAGTTGAAATAAATTTAATAGATGAATTTTTTATTGTTAGGTTAGGAATGTTAAATAATTGTTTCCACCTATTATTTTTTAGTGGCAGTGTATTTGGGTCAGACCTTCTGAGGCTGACCTTAGGGTCAGATTGTAGACAAAACAAAGGAAGTCCTTTTTGATTGGTTAAAACTAGAGATAGAAAGTGTTTTCAGGGAGTAAGTTTTTACTCGTCATACACATTAGACGTGGTTATTTCGTGTCCCTGGGTACTTGCTCCCCGTGGAAGTGATGGAGCAACCCCACTGGCTAATTAAAAATCGACGTGTTTAATAAAATAAATAAGTTTTTATATTCCCTTTTGCTGCAGTTCTCATTTTACCAGGAGAACTAAAAAAAAAAAAGAAAAAAGACAGCTAGTAATCACCCGACCGGGAAAAGACGACTGAGAGAGAAGAATGCAGCTTTGTTGCAGAACCAAAAAGATCTTCCCTGAAGAGACGGGGGTTATACAAAAAAAATATGTTAATTTAACTGCGTTGTATATAGTGTGGCCGTGTGGTCAAAACGTTCGTATTCTGACCATGAGACCCGGGTTCGAATCTCCCCACTTGCCAGGAGACTTCCTGATATTATCAGATTGGAGGGAAAGTACCTGAAAACCATACCACGGCTTGACACGGACGGAATTTGTGTAGATTATGCCCCTGGAGACCGTCGATAGCTGTGCTAGTATGAAGTCACATGGCCGAGGGATTGTTGATCACTCTAGATAACTTTCCCAGTTCTTCTTAGCATAGTTGCAGTATAAGTATGGGGTTTGTGAGCGTAGAACAAACACAAAAATGCGTCTGAGCAAGCGTCTGCAATAGGGATAACCTAGACACCCTAGTAGATAGGTATCCTCAAATGCAAGTGGCCAGCTATACATAAAGTGTATATATTTGGTTTGTAGGGTGGTTCGTTGCTTATTTTTTTATGTTGTAGTTTTATATTATTTTATAATGTGTGACACTATTTAGCTATTTTAATTGGTTAACTAATTAAAACAAGAAAATACTGAGAACATACCCCTAAATTTTTATTTATTTTTTACTTAAGAATAAAATCGAGTTACTTTCTCAAAGACCCGTAAATTGGCATAGACAGTAGACTCGCAGAAAAGCCATATGCGAGCTTTTTGACAGTTGATTAATATTGTTTGTGCAAGTGCTTGCCGAGAAAACACGAGATTCAGAAAAAGCGTTTAGATATCAAGCGGCAGGCCATATGGTGATTATAAAAATTTTGGCATGAGGAAGTATTCCGAAATGATTTGCCGATACGAGGTAGAGAGAATCAATATTAATTAGCTTTCAAAGATATCATTTTTTTAAGTGCCTGCAAGTTGAAAAGCCATATGTCCAATGTGAAAAATTTCAGCATGAGAATATATTCCAATACAGGGTGGAGAGAATTGTTATTATTTACTTTTCCAAAATGTCGTCTTCAGTACCGACATGTTGAGTAGCAATATGGTGATTATAAAATTTTAGCATGAGAAAAATATCGCGGAATAATTGCGATTTGGGAGATAAGAAATTTAATTTCTCAAGAAGCCAAGGGTTCTAGTAAAAGCTAACTTTATGAATGGACCAGATGGCAGATATTGACAAGTGACCCTTGGGATCTGTAAAGAACGCCGGTTAAGAAGACGCAGAGTGACCAAAAGATCTGAGAAATTTTAAATGGCAATGTAGGAATCGTAAACATTTTGGCCGATGGGGGAAAAAAAAAGAATTTTGTAAACAGAAATTCTGGATTATGATTTTAATGAGGTCAGCTTAGCCACACCCGCACGGCCGAGATGCCATTCGTCGAGTGGTAGCAATGGTGATAGGCGGAGGTAATTTGATGAGAAGGACGGAGAAGTTATTAACGTCCACTGAATGGATTGGTACGAGGTATCAATGTGAGAGAGGGGGAGTTTAGGAGGATAGCTCTCCTCCGACCTCTCCTCACGGACGAAGAGACCCCCCCCCAATGGAAAGTGATTCATTTTCCAAAAAATGGGAAGCAAGCAATTTTCCTGGACTGACAATAAAGAGATTTCTTGTCAGAAATCGAGATTTTCCGAAAACCCCCACACTGCGTCTAACCCCGCACCAGTTTTTGGTCGGTACCCATATAAACGAACGTCCTCGGGCCGTTCAACAAGTAGTTGTTCCAGAAGCAGTGGAGTTCAGTTCGAGTAGCAGGAACCAGAGTGTTGCCTCGCAGAAGCTGTCCAAGAGATTCTACGACTTTCGACTTCGCCTAATCTACCAATAGTAAGTTATACTGACGAAGGAAGCTAAGCCAGCACTTAAAAACTAAACCAGTTGACTTAGAGGACCAGAACTTGCCTAAGAAGGGTAAAAGTCTCACACTCCATAGAAAATGGGTCGGGAGAAAAACACACTCCTGTATATAACAGACGGATAAAGTTAATTTGTTATTTTTAATATACTTGAACCTCTTGGGTTTTCATTTGCTTTTTTTTCTTTACGCTTGTGCGATACCACCTTCAGTCTGGATTCAGCTTACACTACGGCCCGACACCTGATTGATCTCGTCTACCTAAGATCAAAATCACAACGTTGGTAGGTTAGACTTGAGATCAAAGCAGTTACTTCGGTAACCAGACGTTGGAAGTGAGCTGGGAGCGACGGTGTCGAACCGGTTGCAGCAGGTGTGAAGCCGGCCGTTAGCATCGACCGACCATCCCACTGACCAAATGATTCCGCCGGGTAGTGACGACCGCCGATCGACCGGGACACAGGCTGGTGGTAGCGACTAAGAGTCAACCCCAAAATTCCGGTAGGAGAATTATTACAGTTTCGCGTCGCGACTGGCAGTTGACCACGGGCCGACTGCTCAGTGTCACAATGTTCTCAGTACAACTGTAGATGCTTTTAACTGTGTTTCTATTGAATATCCTGTGAAGGGTGCCAAGTGGGTGGAAATGTTGGTGCATGACTGTAATTAATATTTTTCCTACGCTTCTACTTACGTTTTTGGTGTACGGTGGGTTAAACCATATGATGTTTATTTTCCTGTTCTTTTTTTTCTTTGGTGTGTACGTCAGTGTTTCCGACAATCCGTTATCATTTAGGTCTGTTTCAAAAACTGTTTTGCTTTCGTTGAAGATGAATTCATTAGAAGAATTGCGGTTATTTCATTGTGGGTTATGCTTCTTTATTGTTGGTGGTTTGTTGGAAGATGTGTGTATATAAAGTGGTTTGTTGTTTATTTTCTCTATGGTTAATGTGTACCATTTTCAACTTGAATATAACATCTAACAAATCTACTTCTTTTACGTTTTTATATATATATATATATATATATGTGTGTGTGTGTGTTTGTGTAAAATGTATGTATATATATATATATATATATATATATATATATATATATATATATATATGCAATTTTATATATATATATCATTTATATAATATAAATATATATATATTATGCATGGTACTTATTGGAAAGCGCTCAATATCAGTGATAAACTAACATATTTAGTGGATTGATGTGAGTTTGTGACCCTGGGTTTCACGCTATTTGCGATCGTCAGATAAACTGATTAATTTTAAAATTTTGGATTTGTATATTTTTTATAAAAACATCGATATGTGCAATCATATACAAATCCAAAATTTAAAAATTCATCAGTTTGTCTGACGATCGCAAATAGCGTGAAACCCAGGGTTACAAAACACATCAATCTAATATATATATATATATATATATATATATATATATATGAGTTTTACTCGTACCCTGTAACCTAGAACTATCTGGTGCCAGAACTACATGGCGCAAGAACTTTTTCTTTTTATGTGCCATGTCCTTTCAGGGCGTAGGCGATCATGGATCTCCACGTCCCTCTATCCCTTGCAGCTCTCAACAAGTTCCTTCCTCCCCCAGACCATGTTCTGTCATCCACCTGCTCAAGTTCGCCAGGTATTGTACGCGCTGATTTCCCTTGTCTCTCTTTCCCTCTATTTGACCCGTGAGTATCAGATTCTCCAGGCCCTCCTTCCTCATTATGTGTCCCAGAAATTTCAGCTGCCTCTTCCTGATGTTAAGTATAAGCATCCTCCTTGTTTGCAACCTCGCTAAGACCTCATCGCTGCTCACGCTCTCAGTCCATGATATTCTTAGCATCCTTCTGTAGAACCACATCTTTGAGGAAATCGTCCAACATTCGCTGCCGTAAAGGACAGATGTCATGCAACAGATCAGTATTATTTTCTTTGTTACCAAAGAAATCCTCCTGTTTCGCAATACTCTGCCCAGTAACGGCGCCAGAACTACAAGGCTTTTCTGGTGCGTATTTTGGCCTCATCACGCAGAAATGTTAAAAACAACGCCTGTCAAATGGTGGATAAATAAAGCCTCAGTCATCTCCAGCGGGATCTAGAAATACGTGGGTTACGAAAGCCTCCACTAGGGTCTCTTAGAATTCGTTTATGTCACCAGCTATGGGAACTAATACACATGCACTTTGATTTACTTTGTTTTGTTTAACGGTATATCAACAACGTATGGGTCATATAATTCCGAAATTTAATTTTCTTGGGAGCTTTGGTAAAGTTATTTTATTATTAACATCTACTACTGGATTTTATTTTTTACAATTAAACTCTATTATTTTTTTATATTTAAAATTTATTGATTTGAATTTGTTTTATATTTAAAATCTATTGCTGGAAAATTTTACCATTAAAATCTATTGCTGGAATTTTTTTATATTTAAAATCTTTTGCTAGAAATATTTATATATTTAAAATCTATAGCTGGAAATTTTGTTTTTTTACTTTTAAAATCTATTGCTGGAATTTTTTTTACTATTAAATTCTATTGCTGGAAATTGTTTGTACTATTAAATTTTATTGCTAGAATTATATTTAAAATTATTGCTTGATTTTTTTTTTAATATTTAAAAACCATTTCTGGAATTTTTTTTACTATATATACAAACACGCACACACACACACACACACACACACACACACATATATATATATATATATATATATATTATTCTGGTCACGGTTTCGAATATCACCACCGCCGATTTCGGTGCAGGGATCCCAACATATGACATCTGAAAGTGTCTTGAAAACATTCGACGTGTTGAGCCAAGCCTTATGAGTGACATTTGGTAGCCTTGTCCTGTTTAGGAAAATTTGATGGTTTTGCTAGCACAAAGATACTAGTTATCGTGACCGAGTTTCTGCTGATATCGAACCTGGCCCAAGACTGGCGTACGTTCGACTGGTCTGGAGTTTTGGTAATTCCCCAGCTTTCGCGTTTAGTTGCAGGTATGTCCAGCCTTTATAACTCATACTTTCTCTTTTTTATGCCCCGCACCATCACTTTCGCTCTTTCTTCATCTCTCTCGGTATGCCAAATGAGATCATGCGCACAGGGCGGTTTTTGAATATTTTTTTGACAATTCTGATTTTTAAACCGAGTGGGCGAAGAGGCGGTTATATTTTAATCATTGATTTTCTATAACAAATATTATATCCCAGTCTCTGGCCTGGTTTGTTCTAGTTCACCCCAATTAGCCAACTCTCTTCCACAACACCCGTGTTTTCATGCAGACAGGTTACAAGTTGTTTCTCATTTCAATTTCCTTTTCGAGTGACAGATTAAGTTTCGTGTCTTGAATTTCCACAATTATATTTCAGATGGTCATTTGGCCTCTCGATTCCATCCATTTTTGTTTACGGTCATATCTTTTCTCAATTGTGTTTTTTTCTCACGGTTAGAGAATAACAGCGAATATGCCATGGCGATTTCCTCCTACACGCCAGTCTCAATTCCTAGCTCATGTTCCTAGCTCACATTTTTACATTAACACCTTCAATTCCACAAGTGCCACATAGATTTACAATTATAATGTCCTGTACAATATCTACATTATTCGGACTATTGTCCTCATCTTTGTCGCCATATTTATTACAACGTTTAGGCCGTTGTACGCACCGGCCTTCTTCAGATGGTTGGAATGTCGAACTGAACACTTTGTCACGCACACTGGGGTAGACTGTTCTATTCCACGTGTCATGTCTAATGGTTTTCAGTTATCAGTTATCACCTGTTAATCCTCAAGGACACATTGCACGGTGGATAAAGGCGTTAGTTAGATCCAGTCACAAGACCCAAAGAGTGTGAGTTCAATACCTGGTTAAGGCAGTGGAAAATTTTCAGAGGAGAATTAACAGGTGATAACTGACATCCATTGTGGCACGTGGAACTAGAAACAGTCTACTGGGAGCGAAATGTTCAGTTCGACATTATTACAACAGCCGAAACGTTGAATAATATGGCGACAATAGTCAAATACATAATACTTCATCTTATAGACAGATTAAGGCCGAAAGTAATAAATATGGCGACAAAGATTATCCGAATAATGTAAATGTTAATCTCTCTGAAAGGGAAACGTTGTAATAAATACGAATAATGTAAATTACATAATACCTCACAGAAATATAGACAGTGGATATATGACAAAGATGAGGACGTTAATGTTTAATGATCAGAAATATCAGATACTGAAAGGCCGAAACCGACAAAGATGAGGATAACAGTCCGAATAATGTAAATAGTACATAATACCTCATCTCAGAAATATAGACAGATACTGAAAGATTGAAACTTTGTAATAAATATAGCGACAAAGATGGGGACAATAGTCCGAATAATGTAAATAGTGTACATAATACCTCATCTCAGAAATATAGATAGATACTGAAAGGCCGAAACGTTGTAATAAATATGGCGACAAAGATGAGGAAAATTTTCTCAGAAAGGCCTAAACATTGTAATAAATATATGACAAAGAGGTGAATAACTGACATCCATATCAGAAATATAGACAGATAATGGAAACTTTTATGTAATAAATACGACAGGAACGAATAATGTAAATAGTGTACATAATCTATCTCAGAAATATAGACAGGGAGAAACGAAATAAATATGGCGACAAAGATGAGGACAATCCAGTCCGAATAATGTAAATAGTGTACATAATACCTCATCTCAGAAATATAGACAGATACTGAAAGGCCGAAACGTTGTAAAAATATGGCAAACAAAAGATGAGGATAACAGTCCGAATAATGTAAATAGTGTACATAATACCTCATCTCAGAAACTGAAAGACCGAAACTTAATAAAATATGGCGACAAAGATGAGGACAATAGTCCGAATAAGTAAATAGTGTACTAAAGAAATATGATACTAATTGTTACGACAAAGATGAGGACAATAGTCAAATAATGTTAATAATCATATCAGAAATATAGACAGATACTGAAAGGCCGAAACGTTGTAATAAAATATGACAAAGATGGAGGATAACGACAATACCTCATCTCAGAAATATAGACAGATACTTTGTAATAAATATGGCGACAAGATGAGGACAATAGTCCGAATAATGTAAATAGTGTACATAATACCTCATCTCAGAAATATAGACAGATACTGAAAGGCCGAAACGTTGTAATAAATATGGCGACAAAGATGAGGACAATAGTCGAATAATGTAAATAGTGTACATAATACCTCATCTCAGAAAATAGACAGATACTGAAAGGCCTAAACATTGTAATAAATATGGCGACAAAGATGAGGACAATAGTCCGAATAATGGTACATAATACCTCAAAGAAATATAGACAGATAATGACAATAGTCCGACAAAGATGAATAATGTCCGAAAATGTAAATAGTGTACATAATACCTCATCAGAAATATAGACAGATATGAAAGACCGGAAACTTTGTAATAAATATGGCGACAAAGATGTAAATAGTGTACATAATACCTCATCTCAGAAATATAGACAGATATAATGTCCTGATACATCAAATGAGAAAGAAAACATTGATATTAGTGCGTCAAGCATGGATGATTGATTTGACAACAATTTAATGAATAAATGGTTCTGATCATGAAAAATACTAATGAACAAAGATGAGGACAATAGTTGTTCCGCATGCTGTTCAATCAGGACAAAGCAAGAACAATAAAACAAAAAGAAAAAAGGTATTTCCTTATCGTGTATCTCAGGATCATAACATATACACGATAGTTCGCCAAAACCAGAGTGCGATGGATGAAATGTCGTCTATTTGGCGCATGAATAGAAATGACATTAACATTTTATATTACAGATACACTTACAAAAATTACACAAAAATGTAACATTTTTGAAGATATTCGAGAGGAAAGCAAGAAGGAAAAATGAGAAAAAACGTTACTGAGGAGAAAGGACAATAAAAAAGAACAGGATTCAAAGGAAAACTGAAGATGACGATACTGAAAGGCGTTACTGAGGAGAAAGGACGAAACTTTGATGTTGCATTTAAATTTTGAAATATTTGAGAGGCGACTGAGAAAACGTTATGAAAGGACAATAAAAGAACAGGATCCAGAAATGACGATTGATGTTGCATTTAAAAAGAGTGTATTGAGAGGAAAGCAAAAGAAGGAAACTGAGAAAACGTGATGAGGAGAAAGGACAATAAAAAGAACAGGATTCAAGGAGACTGAAGATGACGATTCATCTCAGAAATTAGAAGATGACTGAAAGAAAGGTATTTGAGAGGAAGACTGAGAAAATGAGGAGAAAGAAGGAAACTGATGTTGAAAAGTTATGAGGAGAAAGGACAATAAAAGAAAGGATTCAAGGAGACTGAAGAACGATTGATGTTGCATTTAATTTTTTGAAAGTGTATTTGAGAGGAAACAAAGAAGGAAAGAGAAAAACTGAGAGAAAGGACAATAAAAAGAACAGGACAAGGAGATGAAGATGACGATTGAATTTAAATGAAGAGTGTATTTGAGAGGAAAGCAAGAAGGAAAATGAGAAAAGTGTAGAAGGACAATAAAAAAGAACAGGATTAAAGGAGACTGAAGATGACGATTCAAATTTTGAAGAGTGTATTTGAGAGGAAACAAGAAGAAATGAGAAAATAATAGGAAGGACAATAAAAGAACAGGATTCAAAGGAGACTGAAGATGACATTTCAAATGAAACTGAGAAAACGTTACTGAGTAGGAAAGGACAATAAAAGAACAGGATTCAAGGAGACTGAAGATGACGATTGATTGATTTGCATTAAATTTTTGAAGAGTGTATTTCAAGAAGGAAAATGAGAAAACGTTACTGGTAGAAAGGACAATAAAAAGAACAGGATTCAAAGACTGAAGATGACGATTGATCATTTAAATTTTTGAAGAGTGTATTTGAGAGGAAAAAGAAGGAAACTGAGAAAACGTTACTGAGTAGGAAGGACAATAAAAAGAACAGGATTCAAGGAGACTGAAGATGACGATTGATGTTGCATTTAAATTTTTAGTGTATTTGAGAGGAAAGCAAGAAGGAAACTGAGAAAACGTTACTGAGGAGAAAGGACAATAAAAAGAACAGGATTCAATGATACTGAAAGATGACGATTGACAATTTCAAGGAGAATTTTTTGAAGATGTATTTATTTGAAGAGGAAAGCAAGGAGGAAACTGAGAAAACGTTACTAGAAAGGACAATAAAAAGAACAGGATTCAAGGATTGAAGATGACGATTGATGTTGCATTTAAATTTTTGAAGAGTGTATTTGAGAGAAAGCAAGGAGGAAACTGAAAACGTTACTGAGTAGAAAGGACAATAAAAAGAACAGGATTCAAGGAGACTGAAATGACGATTGATGTTGCATTTAAATTTTTGAAAGCAAGGAGGAAACTGAAAAGAAAACGTTACTGAGTAGAAAGGACAATAAAAGAACAGGATTCAAGGAGACTGAAGATGACGATTGATGTTGCATTTAAATTTTTTGAAGAGTGTATTTGAGAGGGAAAGCAAGGAGGAAACTGAGAAAACGTTACTGAGTAGAAAGGACAATAAAAGAACAGGATTCTGAAGATGACGATTGATGTTGCTGTATGAGAGGAAAGCAAGGAGGAAACTGAGAAAACGTTACTGAGTAGAAAGGACAATAAAAAGAACAGGATTCAAGGAGACTGAAGATGACGATTGATGTTGCATTTAAATTTTTGAAGAGTGTATTTGAGAGGAAAGCAAGAAGGAAACTGAGAAAACGTTACTGAGGAGAAAGGACAATAAAAAAACAGGATTCAAGGAGACTGAAGATGACGATTGATGTTGCAATTTAAATTTTTGAAGAGTGTATTTGAGAGGAAAGCAAGGAGGAAACTGAGAAAACGTTACTGTTCAAAGGACAATAAAAAGAACAATTCAAGGAGACTGAAATGACGATTGAGAATTTTTGAAAAAGAGGAAAGCAAGGAGGAAACTTTCTGAGTAGAAAGGACAATAAAAAGAACAGGATTCAAGGAGACTGAAGATGTGATTGATGTTGCATTTAAATTTTTGAAGAGTGATTTCAAGGAGGAAACTGAGAAAAAAACTGAGTAGAAAGGACAATAAAAAGAACAGGATTCAAGGAGATGAAGATGACGATTGATGTTGCATTTAAATTTTTGAAGAGTGTATTTGAGAGGAAAGCAAGGAGGAAACTGAGAAAACGTTACTGAGTAGAAAGGACAATAAAAAGAACAGGATTCAAGGAGACTGAAGATGACGATTGATGTTGCATTTAAATTTTTGAAGAGTGTATTTGAGAGGAAAGCAAGGAGGAAACTGAGAAAACGTTACTGAGTAGAAAGGACAATAAAAAGAACAGGATTCAAGGAGACTGAAGATGACGATTGATGTTGCATTTAAATTTTGAAGAGTGTATTTGAGAGGAAAGCAAGGAGGAAACTGAGAAAACGTTATTTAGAAAGGACAATAAAAAGAACAGGATTCAAGGATGAAGATGACGATTGATGTTGCATTTAAAGAAATTTGAGAGGAAAGCAAGGAGGAAACTGAGAAAACGTTACTGGAGTAGAAAGGACAATAAAAAGAACAGGATTCAAGGAGACTGAAGATGACGATTGATGTTGCATTTAAATTTTTGCAAGGAGGAAACTGAGAAAATTTGAAAGAACAATTCAAGGAAACTGAAAAAAATGTATTTAACTGAGAAAAAAGAAAAGGACAATTGAAGGAGACTGAAGATGACGATTGATGTTGCATTTAAATTTTGAAGAGTGTATTTGAGAGGAAAGCAAGAAGGAAACTGAGAAAACGTTACTGAGGAGAAAGGACAATAAAAAGAACAGGATTCAAGGAGACTGAAGATGACGATTGATGTTGCATTTAAATTTTTTGAAGAGTGTATTTGAGAGGAAAGCAAGAAGGAAACTGAGAAAAACGTTACTGAGGAGAAAGGACAATAAAAGAAATTCAAGGAGACTGAAGATGACGATTGATGTTGCATTTAAATTTTTTTGAAGAGTGTATTTGAGAGGAAAGCAAGGAGGAAACTGAGAAAACGTTACTGAGTAGGACAATAAAAGAACAGGATTCAAGGAGAAGATGACGATTGATGTTGCATTTAAATTTTGAAGAGTGTATTTGAGAGGAAAGCAAGAAGGAAACTGAGAAAACGTTACTGAGGAGAAAGGACATAAAAAAGAACAGGATTCAAGGAGACTGAAGATGACGATTGATGTTGCATTTAAATTTTGAAGAGTGTATTTGAGAGGAAAGCAAGAAGGGAGAAAAAACTGAGAAAACGTTACTGAGGAGAAAGGACAAGAAAAAAAAAAGAACAGGATTCAAGGAGACTGAAGATGACGATTGATGTTGCATTTAAATTTTTGAAGAGTGTATTTGAGAGGAAAGCAAGAAGGAAACTGAGAAAACGTTACTGAAGAAAGGACAATAAAAGAACAGGATTCAAGGAGACTGAAATGACGTTGCATTTAAATTTTGAAGAGTGTATTTGAGGAAAGAAAGGAAACTGAGAAAACGTTATGAGTAAAAGGAACAGGATTCAAGGAGACTGAAGATGACGATTGATGTTGCATTTAAATTTTGAAGAGTGTATTTGAGAGGAAAGCAAGGAGGAAAAGAGTGTTACTGAGTTGAGGATTCAAGGAGGAAGATGACGATTGATGTTGCATTTAAATTTTTTGAAAGTGTATTTGAGAGGAAAGCAAGGAGGAAACTGAGAAAACGTTACTGAGTAGAAAGACAATAAAAAGAACAGGATTCAAAGACTGAAGATGACGATTGATGTTGCATTTAAATTTGAAGAGTGACGATTGAGTTGGAAAGATGACGATTGATTTTGAAATTTGAGAGGAAAGAGGAGAAAGGACAATAAAAAGAACAGGATTAAAAGACTGAAGATGACGATTGATGTTGCATTTAAATTTTTTGAAGAGTGTATTTGAGAGGAAAGCAAGGAGGAAACTGAGAAAACGTTACTGAGTAGAAAGGACAATAAAAAAGAACAGGATTCAAGGAGACTGAAGATGACGATTGATGTTGCATTTAAATTTTTGAAAATTTTTTTGAAGAAAAGTGTATTTGACGATTGATGTTGCATTTAAATTTTTGAAGAGTGTGTTTTGAGAGGAAAGCAAAGGAAACTGAGAAAACGTTACTGAGTAGAAAGGACAAAAAAAAGAACAGGATTCAAGGAGACTGAAGATGACGATTGATGTTGCATTTAAATTTTGAAGAGTGTATTTGAAAAGGAAACTGAGAAAAACGTTACTGAGGAGAAAGGACAATAAAAAAGAACAGGATTCAAGGAGACTGAAGATGACGATTGATGTTGCATTTAAATTTTTGAAGAGTGTATTTGAGAGGAAAGCAAGAAGGAAACTGAGAAAACGTTACTGAGGAGAAAGGACAATAAAAAAGAACAGGATTCAAGGAGACTGAAGATGACGATTGATGTTGCATTTAAATTTTTGAAGAGTGTATTTGAGAGGAAAGCAAGAAGGAAACTGAGAAAACGTTACTGAGGAGAAAGGACAATAAAAAGAACAGGATTCAAGGAGACTGAAGATGACGATTGATGTTGCATTTAAATTTTTGAAGAGTGTATTTGAGAGGAAAGCAAGAAGGAAACTGAGAAAACGTTACTGAGGAGAAAGGACAATAAAAAGAACAGGATTCAAGGAGACTGAAGATGACGATTGATGTTGCATTTAAATTTTGAAGGTATTTGAGAGGAAAAGAAGGAAAGGAGACAATAAAAAACGTTACTGAAGATGACGATTGAGGAGAAAGGACAAAAAAAAGAACAGGATGAGGAGAAAGGAGACTGAAGATGACGATTGATGTTGCATTTAAATTTTTGAAGAGTGTATTTGAGAGGAAAGCAAGAAGGAAACTGAGAAAACGTTACTGAAAGGAGAAAAGGACAATAAAGGATTCAAGGAGACTGAAGATTGATTGATTGCATTTAAATTTTTGAAGAGTGTATTTGAGAGGAAAGCAAGAAGGAAACTGAGAAAGACTGAAAGGACAATAAAAAGAACAGGATTCAAGGAGACAGAAGATGACGATTGATGTTGCATTTAAATTTTTGAAGAGTGTATTTGAGAGGAAAGCAAGAAGGAAAACTGAAAAACGTTACTGAGTAGAAAGGACAATAAAAGAACAGGATTCAAGGAGACTGAAGATGACGATTGATGTTGCATTTAAATTTTTGAAGAGTGTATTTGAGGAAAGCAAGAAGGAAACTGAGAAAACGTTACTGAGGAGAAAGGACAATAAAAGAACAGGATTCAAGGAGACTGAAGATGACGATTGATGTTGCATTTAAAATTTTGAAGAGTGTATTTGAGAGGAAAGCAATAAAAGAAGGAAACTGAGAAAACGTTACTGAGTAGAAAGGACAATAAAAAGAACAGGATTCAAAGGAGACTGAAGATGACGATTGATGTTGCATTTAAATTTTTGAAGAGTGTATTTGAGAGGAAAGCAAGAAGGAAACTGAGAAAAACGTTACTGAGGAGAAAGGACAATAAAAAGAACAGGATTCAAGGAGACTGAAGATGACGATTGATGTTGCATTTAAATTTTTTGAAGAGTGTATTTGAGAGGAAAGCAAAGAAGGAAACTGAGAAAACGTTACTGAGGAGAAAGGACAATAAAAGAACAGGATTCAAGGAGACTGAAGATGACGATTGATGTTGCATTTAAATTTTTGAAGAGTGTATTTTGAGAGGAAAGCAAGAAGGAAACTGAGAAAACGTTACTGAGGAGAAAGGACAATAAAAGAACAGGATTCAAGGAGACTGAAGATGACGATTGATGTTGCATTTAAATTTTTGAAGAGTGTATTTGAGAGGAAAGCAAGAAGGAAACTGAGAAAACGTTACTGAGGAGAAAGGACAATAAAAGAACAGGATTCAAGGAGACTGAAGATGACGATTGATGTTGCATTTAAATTTTTGAAGAGTGTATTTGAGAGGAAAGCAAGAAGGAAACTGAGAAAACGTTACTGAGGAGAAAGGACAATAAAAGAACAGGATTCAAGGAGACTGAAGATGACGATTGATGTTGCATTTAAATTTTGAAGAGTGTATTTGAGAGGAAAGCAAGAAGGAAACTGAGAAAACGTTACTGAGGAGAAAGGACAAAAAAAGAACAGGATTCAAGGAGACTGAAGATGACGATTGATGTTGCATTTAAATTTTTGAAGAGTGTATTTGAGAGGAAAGCAAGAAGGAAACTGAGAAAACGTTACTGAGGAGAAAGGACAATAAAAAAAGAACAGGATTCAAGGAGACTGAAGATGACGATTGATGTTGCATTTAAATTTTTTGAAGAGTGTATTTGAGAGGAAAGCAAGAAGGAAACTGAGAAAACGTTACTGAGGAGAAAGGACAATAAAAAGAACAGGATTCAAGGAGACTGAAGATGACGATTGATGTTGCATTTAAATTTTTGAAGAGTGTATTTGAGAGGAAAGCAAGAAGGAAACTGAGAAAACGTTACTGAGGAGAAAAGGACAATAAAAAAGAACAGGATTCAAGGAGACTGAAGATGACGATTGATGTTGCATTTAAATTTTTGAAGAGTGTATTTGAGAGGAAACAAAACGTTACTGAGGAGAAAGGACAATAAAAAAGAACAGGATTCAAGGAGACTGAAGATCGATTGATGTTGCATTAAAAATTTTGAAGAAGTGTATGAGGAGAAAGGGACAAAAAAGAACAGGATTCAAGAGGAAGATGACGATTGAAAGCAAAAAGAAGGAAAATGAGAAAACGTTACGAAGTGTATTTGAGAGGAAAGCAAGAGAAAGTGAGAACGAGAAGGACAAAAAAAAGAACAGGATTCAAGGAGACTGAAGATGACGATTGATGTTGCATTTAAATTTTTGAAGAGTGTATTTGAGAGGAAAGCAAGAAGGAAACTGAGAAAACGTTACTGAGGAGAAAGGACAATAAAAGAACAGGATTCAAGGAGACTGAAGATGACGATTGATGTTGCATTTAAATTTTGAAGAGTGTATTTGAGAGGAAAGCAAGAAGGAAAGTGAGAAACGTTTTGAGGAGAAAGGACAATAAAAAGAACAGGATTCAAGGAGATCATTTAAATTTTGAAGAGTGTATTTGAGGAAAGGAAAGAAGGAAACTGAGAAAACGTTATTGAGGAGAAAGGACAATAAAAAGAACAGGATTCAAGGAGACTGAAGATGACGATTGATGTTGCATTTAAATTTTTGAAGAGGTATTTGAGAGGAAAGCAAGAAGGAAACTGAGAAAACGTTATTGAGGAGAAAGGACAATAAAAGAACAGGATTCAAGGAGACTGAAGATGACGATTGATGTTGCATTTAAATTTTGAAGAGTGTATTTGAGAGGAAAGCAAGAAGGAAACTGAAAACGTTACTGAGGAGAAAGGACAATAAAAAAACAGGATTCAAGAGACTGATGACGATTGATGTTGCATTTAAATTTTTGAAAGAGTGTATTTGAGAGGAAAGCAAGAAGGAAAAAAACGTTACTGAGGAGAAAGGACAATAAAAAGAACAGGATTCAAGGAGACTGAAGATGACGATTGATGTTGCATTTAAATTTTTGAAGATTGTATTTGAGAGGAAAGCAAGAAGGAAACTGAGAAAACGTTACTGAGGAGAAAGGACAATAAAAAAGAACAGGATTCAAGGAGACTGAAGATGACGATTGATGTTGCATTTAAATTTTGAAGAATTTGAGAGGAAAGCAAGAAGGAAACTGAGAAAACGTTACTGAGGAGAAAGGACAATTTTGAATGACGATTGATGTTGCATTTAAAGAAGAGTGTATTTGAGAGGCCGATTCAAGGAGAGAAGATGACGATTGATGTTGCATTTAAACGATTTTGTTTTGCAGGTCAAGAAGAAACTGAGGAAACGTTACTGAGGAGAAAGGACAATAAAAAGAACAGGATTCAAGGAGACAGAAGATGACGATTGAATTTAAATTTTTGAAGATTGTATTTGAGAGGACGCAAGAAGGAAACTGAGAAAACGTTACTGAGGGGAAAGAACAATAAAAAGAACAGACTTCCTGCACACAGTAGATTGCATTTTTATTTCTTAAGATCGTCGTTAGCAGGTAACCAAATAACTGAATGGAATTCAATAGGCGAGAATTGCGAGAGAAGTTTCTTGTAAAGAACCAATTCATCATTATCTACGATTAACCCTAAACTTCTATCTCTTCATATAGTTTTTACCGTATCTATATGATATATATATATATATATAGATTCTAGAGAATGGTTATATATATATATATATATATATATATATATATATATATAGAATTCGAAATAATTACAAATCAAAATTTTGAAAATGAATAGGTTTATTATAATATCAATAAAAGACTGTCAATAAAAATCGTCTTTTTGAATATCAAGGAATTTTTAAGTAAAGAATATCAAAATGCGCAGACATATATATATATTTATATATATATATATTATATATAATAAAAACATATAATTTTTTTTATAGATATATAAAGATTTTGAATAAATGGAAATATATATATATAAAGAATTATTAATCTAAAAAATATATATATATATATATATATATATACATCCGGAATGATAAGAAATCTTTGAATATCTTTTTTAATCCTCATTGGGACTATATATATATATATGGATATATATATATATATATATATATATATATATATATATATATATATATATATTCTAAATATATTTTTTTTATATATATTTTTCTAAATATATATATATATATATATATATATATATATATTAAAGAAAAAACACACACATATGGATTTATATATATATATATATATATATATATATATATATATATATATATATATATGATGTAATATATATATATATATTATTTATTTATTGAAGAAGTAATGGATTCTTTATTTATTAAACTTGTTAGTGGGTACTTAATTTTTTGTAGACGGTCCGTTTATTTATTAGTTTATTTATTTTCGTCGATGGGACTGAATATTTGAGAATGATTATTAAAAAAAAAAATAAGCGCTTTCCGACGAAATTCGAATCTGCGACACTCTGGACTGAGAGAACCATCGTTAGAACCGACTGAACTCTGGAGAAATTTTACCAAAACTCAGGAAAGACGCATTTTATTCTTTAATATAATTTCTCGAATATTCAGGCCGGTTGACGAAAATAATTATTCTATTTCGTAAATAAACGAACGTCTACTAAAAATGACATTTAAAATCATTAATTATAATTATGTTTAGTAGATAACCGTATTTGAAATAGACTCACCTTTTTATTTTAAACATTGTGTTTTACATCTATCGGTCTGCGCACTTTAGAACTTAAAAAAAAAATGCTCTCAGGGATAGTTTAAATCTGCTTGATTTTATTCGCCTCGAAACGTTCATCAGGGCGTAATCATCAGATCTCGGATTTTTGTTAGTGTTTATAGGACAAACGCTAATTCGCACTTTCAAATTTGAAATACCTAACAGGCTATAATTTCGTTAAAAACATCACAAAGTTTAAATTTCGAACCAGTAATTTTTTTACAAATAATTTCGTCATATATTGAGAATATACATATATATCCATGTAAGATAAGAACTAATAGAGTACAATTCCAACGTTCGTAACATTTAATTTAAAAGGGGATTCAATACAAAGTAGAGCAATATTATTTATTTTAGGATATTACACCGAAAACAAGTCAAAATCGCTACGCAACTGCAGCCGTGTTTCGATGCGTATCAATGCATCTCATCAGGCGATTGTAAATTACTGAGGAGTGAATTATTTATTTAGATTTAAAAGCAAAATACAACCTCTATTTACAAAAAAAGTGGGGTTATTATATTTGTTGTCTTTACTCAGATCAACCAACATTCGTTGTAACATCCTTATATATATATATATATATATGTGTGTGTGTGTTTGTGTTGAACCATAAAAAATATTAAAAAAATTAAAAACTTAAATTTTTCAGGGTTGTATATTAAATTTTTTTTTTTGTTTTATTATTTCAATTAGGTTCCTCGACTAGTTTCAGCTGCCATGGCCATCATCAGGAGAAAAAAAATTCCTGCTTGTTAGTAGCAGTGAACTACAGGAATGAATGAATTTCTGAAGAAAATGAACTTTATCTGTAGTTTTCATTTGTTTTTTCATCGTTAATTTTGGTCAGTCCTTGTGTTGGTCAAACGGCCTCTTTGAAGTTGTTTTTGAAGGTAGAGACTGGATAGATTCTTGTAACTCTGAATTCCCTTGGTCATTTTGACAGATTTATTGCTTGCTGGGAAGACGATGTACGGGTTTTAATTGTGTGTTTTTATTTGTTCTTTGGAAGTGTGTATGATGCGTGTAAGTGTATATATTAGTATGAGTGTATGTATAAGTGTGAGACCTCAACACCTCCGTCTTGTATGAGTGAGGAATGTGGGTAGGGCTTGATTTATGGGGTTATATATTAATTCTATCTATGTTAAATTTCTTAAGCCCGTCTGGAATAGGACATATATATATATATATATATGTGTGTGTGTGTGTGTGTGTGTGTGTGTGTGTGTGTATGTATGCATGTATTGCGTGTATTTTGCGTGTATATATTAATTATGTATACTGTACAAATATCTTAAAATGTCTATCGTAGATAGTGTGAAATATCTAGGTTTTAACTAATAGATTTAAATAGTATTTTTAAAAATATTTAGACATTTCAATAACATAGTTATCTCCCTTGATGTTTGTCATATGCTTGCATCATGAAAATCAAAAATGAAATTTAAAAATCGTACTGTTCCATAACCTTAGCGTTTATCACTTATCCAGTAAAGAAAAAAATTCAGACGAACACAACAATTTTGTCTTAGTAAAATGATGTCTTTTGAACCGGAAAACATTCATGAATATTCATCAGGTTGTTGAAAGGTCAGTCAAAACATTCGGAGGACACAAAGTGCCATAATTCAAAGTCTAGTAAAGCAAAAGTAAGCGAGTAATATTCAAGAAATATATGTGGCAGACTTCACCACCTTAATTTAACTTTAGATTAGGAAACATGGCTGATGCAGAAAAGGATAAGCAAAAGACATTGTTACACATAAAATATGTATTTAGCAAGATGCACAATATCCAACAATGATGTGAAAGAAGGCATGCATTTAAGTAAGAAAAAGGTTGAATAAAACAAGAGTTGTCTCTCTTTATCTGTTATTTATATGTTCTAAAGTTCACTGGAAGAATGTTCATGACAGTCTCTTGTAATGTTTGTTCTTGAAAGCTTTTGCCGTGTAAGAAAAGATTATGTGAGTATATACAAGGTATGTTCAGCATGTGAGTGGTGTGTGTGAGTGAGAAGGTTGGCGCATGGTTTCAACTGTCGTGGATTCGTTTGACAACTTAAATCTCACTAATGAGTGTTAGAAAACTCTTGCTTAAATAAGTGACTGTAGGCTTCAGATCGCTGCGCGGGAAGAATTATTTTTCACGTGCAGACGATCTGATTGGTTGGCATCGACCAATCAGCGAGCGAGCTTTGGGGAGACTTAAGAAAACTTCAGTGATCCGTTTCTCCCAAAAGTGCAGAAAACTGACTACATGAAAATGGATCGATTACAAAATTGTCGCATTGCTGCGATTTGTAAATTGTCTATAATAACGTAGTGGTGATTAATTAACCAATGAATGCTTGGCGTTGTATGTGATTTGTATTTGTGTATGTATGTATGTTCGTGCGTGATAGATTCGCGCGCACTCACACACACACACACACACACATATATATATATATATATATATATATATAAATATATATATAAATTATTTTTTTTGAATAAATTAATATTGTTTAAATCTAAATCTATTCATATTGGTACGTGTCGTGGCACTTTGGTATAGTATAATGGTTAGCAAGTTTGCCTCGCTCGATCATTTACGACTGAATAGAGAATTCGATCCTCATTGGGTGCTCTAAACCTTCGGCCTTGTGCCACATCTAAGCTATGTTTATTAAATCCCAATATATATACATATATATATATGTGTGTGTGTGTGTGTGTGTGTTAGTGAGAGAGAGTGTGTGTGTTAGTGAGAAAGAGAGTGTGTGTGTGTGTGCGTGTTAGTGTGAGAGAGAGAGAGAGAGAGAGAGAGAGAATAGTGTTACTCCGACACCAAATCTAGAATATTTTCATTGTTGCATCTACTACTGTTGCATTGTTTTCTTGAATCCAGCCAACATTCCGTTAAGCGTAGCAACGACAGATATTTCGACCAAAAATAACACAAAAATGACAAAAGGCCATAAATAGAATCCTTCCGATATGTATACATCATTATCTGGAAAAAAAGGGATTCTTTTTGCTCTATGTGCCGTACACCTTCAGAATATGGCCGAACATGTCTCTTCCCAAATTCCTGTCTTTTGTAGCTCAGTAATGTTTGTCTTTTACAGACATCCTGCCCATTCCCTGTTCCGCTACCCATTCACGGAAGTTCGTCACCTGTTGCCCATTGACCCATTTGTCATCTGGGTGTCAAATTTCCCAAGCCTTTTGTTGAGGGGTTCTCCCCTTTTTACACAAATGGACTCACCCAGTATATACATATGCTACTGCTACGTGAAGACCTGATAGCTACAGAAGAGAATGAAAGGTTGTAGGTAACCGGAAGAGTGAGGGTGAGGTAACAACGTTGCAGGTGACCGACAGAAGGTGAAGGTAACAGACAGACAGAACGAACGTAGCCAACAAGAGTCACAGTGAGCGAGCACGTAGACTCAGTAAGAAGTCATACATCGATACTTCAACACCAAAGACTGTATAAATATTTTGCTACTAACCTGTATTCCTGGAACTACTAACCTGCTTTACCAGTTTGTATTATAACGTAAATACATTATTTTCCTATATTCATTCTTGGCATTTGTTATTTATTGGTACCGGATTTCATCCCAGAATCCACAACACCTTTCTTCCTTATTATATTTTATATCTACCATTCGTCCATGCATTGAATATTGCGTTCGCATCTGGTTTAGTGCTTCTGCTATGTATTTAGAGATATTTGATAAAATCCAAAGAAGAATATGCAATGTTATTAGTGCTCACCTGGCATCTGGGTTTCAGTCATTTTTCCTTTGCTATAACATATCTTATTTGTGCCTTTCTATAAATATTTTCATGGTAATACTTGTGATGAGTTTCATTTTTTGGTACCCAGACTTTAAGTATTTAAGTATTTAAGCACTGTACTAAATTGGTGGCAAGGTTCCATCATTTTACAGTTGAAATGGCGAGATGTAACCGTATGTTCTGTGCTAAACGTTTCTTTTCTCTAACTTCTTCCTTGTGGAATTCTCACCCATCTTCTTGCTTTCCAGTCTAGTTTGATCTTCAAAAATTAAGTGCAGTGTCAATCGTTATCTTCTGTCTTATCTTGTTCTTTTATTGTCCCCTCTCCTTAATAGCAGTTTTTCTCATATTCTCTAACACTCAGTAACCCCTTGCATCCTAGTGGCTTTATTGCCTTTGATCTTCAAAAATTTAAGTGCAATGTCAATCGTTATCTTCTGTCTTCTTAATTCATGTTCTGTTATTGTTCTCTTTCCTTCGTAATGTTTTTCTCACTTTCTTTCACACCCAGTAACCCCTTGCATCTCAGTAGCTTTATTGCATTGCTAGGGATTAAATACTTTAGAAAATATGAATAAAAAGGCTACTTTATAAATGCAATTATCAATATTTTGTAGTACATCCTTTAAGGTCTGAATTTGTCTTTGGAATTGAAATCCTTTTATTCTATATTAATGGACATAGATAATTCAATGTGAATTCAATCCGTGGCTACAGCAGTTGTGGACAAAAACTTGGAGACTTGAGTTAAAGGGAGATAACCGAAACATTCAGAAGAGGTATGTGTCTTGTGATCGTTCTATCGGTGGCATTTTTGATAGTTGTTTGACCCGACAACATTTCAGTATTCCTTCATGAATATAATTGCAACACTTTTTCACGTTTCAGTGATGGAAGATATGTAGCCATAAATTAAGGAAAAAACATCTTCTATGGCGAAAGAAGTGTTGTCGATAAAAGATGGTGGCTTAAAAAAGTTGCTCGGCTTCACAGCTGCAAGATGAATGACGCAAAAAAAAAAAAACGTTCACCATGTTGTGACGTCATCAGCTAATCGACAAAAATCAGCAGGTATTTTCTTTGTATCAGGTGCCTCAGGTTTGGAACAAATGATGATAAATATTTCCTTCTTTGTGTGGGGGAGGTGGCGATTGAGCAACAAGAAAAAATAAGAAGAAGAAAAAAAGAAAGAAAGAAAGAAAAGGGAAAGTATCAAAAAAAGAAAAGAAATAAAGAAAGAAAGAAAGAAAAGAGAAAATATAAAAAAGAAAGAAAGAAAGGAAATAAAAAGTATCAAAGTAAAAATGGAAAGAAAAAGAAAGAAAAATATAAGAAAGAAAGAAAAAAGGAAGAAAAGAGAAAGAAAGAAAGAAAGAAAGAAAGAAAGAAAGAAAGAAAGAAAGAGAAAAGATGAATTATCAAAGAAAGAAAGAAAGAAAGAAAGAGGAAAAAAGAAGAAAGAAAATGGAAGGAAGAGCAAATTGAATAAACAAAATGTAAAAAAAAAAGAAAGAAAGAAAGAAAAAAAGAAAGAAAAACAAAAAGACATTAACGCAGAAGAAAATTAAAAAAGATAAAATAAAAAGAAAATACTGAGGATGTTATTTTCCAACGATTTGAAAGATCGAAAAAGGAAGCAGAACAATCGATCAGATAATCGATCAGATCTACTGATAATATCAACGATTTCTTTAACTCATTGCAAACAATTATTTTCCGATCTAATAGTAATTATCAACGACTTGCATGCATTTCACCAAACTCTGTAGACATTAAAATGCATTGGGGATCGTCTGTATAGCAAAAGATGTCTTTCAGGAACTAAGCAAAGTAGCAAAGTATTAGGAAGCAGGAATATTTTGAATACTGGTGAATACTGAACGGCTATCTATCCGCCTTTTTGACAGTGAATGTTGGACAGTTTCCATATAAGGAAGGGATTTGAAGCGACAGAGATATGGTTTTACTGAAGGTTGCTGAAAATAACATGAACAGAAAACGTACAACGAGGACGTTCTGAAGAGAATAGGAACGAGATAAACCAAAAGACAAAAAATAATAAAGCTCTTCAGTAAAATGAATGGAGCACTTCGGCTGACTGGCATTTGTTTATATTCGTAAAAACAATACGCTAAATTTACCTATGTAGCCTATATATAGCTCAGTGGTAGAAGCTCTGAGTGACAACAAATCGGTTGGGTTTCGATCCTGGCTTCAGGCATTTGGATCTCTAGTCTCACTGTGTTGCTGTGATAGAGCAAAACAGTACTGTCTGCGAATGGCATATATATATATATATATAGATATGGTGATTTTCTAGGCGTATATTAGACGTGGCACGAGGCCGAAAATATAGGGCACCCAGTGAAGATCGAATTCTCATATATATATATATATATATATGTGTGTGTGTGTATGTATATACATATATATATATCTTTGTACTATTTAATTGAAACAACCGATTTAGTTTACTTTCTTTCACCATACGATCAGTTTTAGACCCACTGGAGTGACAAGTTGAATAGATTTCTATTTTTTCCTTAGATTAGGTCATGTGCAGTAATATGAATCTATTTTCGGGGTGTATGATGAAATTTATTTGGCCTTGAAAAATATTGCATCATCCGTGATTACATCAGATGTTTTTCCCACACAGACATTATTTTCTCGACTGTAGATTAGTTGAACTACGACCATTGTCTTCGATGGACTTTACTCCAAGGGAGTACAAAACGTGTAACGCTGTACGAACACACTGGCAAACCTTACCAGTGTGCAAATCAGAGTACTATAGACTGTCCCGGATACTCTCCTGATTTAAATCCAATCAAGAATCTGTGGTCAATCTGCAAGGAACGACTTTGTGGAATGAACATACGAAGTACTAACATGTGCACTGGGTCATTTTGGTTTCAATTAATATGCACAAGTATATATATATATATATATATATATATATGGTGTATTAAAAATATTTTTTTAAACTTTGGGGTGGGTTTCTCACACTAAACAAGGACAAAAGTTCATATAAACATATCCGCTAATCCTTCCTTTTTGAGTTATTAAGTTTAAAGAAAGTTTACGGTAGATGGCGCTGTGTTGTAGACTAGGTTACATTTGTTATTCGTGTACATTTATGATTAATCTTCAAAGTTTAACGTGTGTAGTAGTTAGTTCACTGAGATGTGTTCCGTTTAAAAATGGCAGGATATTCATGTCGAGAGCAGTCAGATATGATTTTCACATTGCCTGCACGTCCAGACCTCAATTTTTAGCTGTGGGGTCACCTAAAACAATTGGTTTATGCAGCAGACATTAATCATGCAGAGACGCTTCATCAACGTGTCATTGGGGCCGGCGAAACCATTCGATACCGTGTAGCAGTATTTGAAAAGGGTACACAAGTCAATGATCCGACGGGTGGATGCGTGTGTAGAATCAAGGATATTTCGAATATTTGTTATGAGCTGCTGTGTTATGATACAACGATAGGCTTTGGGGAATATGTTTATATGAACCTTTTTCTTTTTTTAGCGTCAGGAACACGTTCCTAAAGTTTGTAAAATTATTTTGATACAACTGTATGTATATGTATATATATATATATATATATATATATATATATATATATATATATATATACATAAATCCCTTACTATAAAGGTAATTTACATTAACCAGAAAAAACGGCTTAGGCAGAAGCGTCTATCTTTTAAATTTGGATTTTTTAATGTAACTATAACAACAAAAACATTTCGATTTCATTTTTACCTTGAAAAAGTCGGAAGACGAAACGCGTCGCCAAAATCTAAGATTTTTTTTCCAATTGTCATTTTATACCAATCTGTCTTATCCACAGAATTGATCTGGGAATTTAACTATATATATATATATATATATATATATATATATATATATATATATATATATAGGCTATATATAGTCGCATCCATTACATCTACTTACGTGCTAATAATATTGGGAAAAGTGTGAATCCTCTTCTTCTCCCTCCAGCTATGGGTAAATAGCAGGACAGACTGGGTTCTGTAGCCTTGGATAGCAAATGATCTAGGAGAAGGACAACTCTGAATTCAAAACCTGCGGAGGGTCGTTTGGGGACCTTGTGGCACAAAGTGCACCAGGTCTCTGTATTTGGCACTTCAAAAAGTGTGGATGGTCCTGCACGAAACCTTCACCACTATAATCAAATCTCAGGGCTGTCGGTTTCTTGGAAACTGAACTGCTTGACCCTCATACGTCGAAGTCGACAGGGAGAGTCGACTATATATATATATATATATATATATATATATATATATATATATATATATATATTCGACAATATATATATATATATTCGACACTTCCGTCGAATTCGACGTATGAGGGTCAAGCAGCTCAGTTCCTAGGAAACTGACAGCCAGACATAAGCACATATGATTCTATTATAGTGGCGAAGGTCTCGTGCAAAACCAACCACACTTTTTGAAAGGCCGAATACAGAGACCTGGTGCACTACGTGCCACAAGGTCCCCAAACGACCCTCCGCAGTTGTCCTTCTCCTAGACCAGTTGCCGTCCAAGGCTATAGAACTCGGTCTATCCAGCTATTTACCCATAGCTGGAGGGAAAAGAGGATTCATATTTTTCCAAAGTGTATTAGTACGTAAGTGAATGTAATGGATTCGACTGCTGTCCTATTCCCAATCCAAGCCGTTATCCATTACTCCACCGTGCCTCCCATATATATATATATATATATATATATGTGTGTGTGTGTGTGTGTGTGTGTGTGTCAGTAATAGCCGAAAGGTATTATTTTCAGAAAAGTATTATTCTATATTAAAGCGTGTTTTTTTCCTTGAGGAATTTAAATCATGACAAGTAATTCCACGTTCCGATTAACAACGCAACGGGAAGGACAAACCTCACCAAATGAAAAGCCAATCAGAATTTTTGCAGATAATATCGCGCCACCATCTTTAATCAACTATGCAACCATTGCGTCTGGGCACCGTAATCAAATGCGGTTATGGACAGACGATTGCCTATTTGTCATAAGTAAACATTTTCTCAGTTTATCGATTTGTTAGCAAAGTCTATAATCGAGAAAGATTCACCGAGCATGATTCAATATTCTTGGCGAACTGGTAATTGACAAGGAAGTATCCCGGTTGTGTTGAATTAATATTGACGTGTTCAGGTTAATAGTTGACACCAATATAAGTCAGGGGTTGATGTTTGGGGTTGAAATATAGCGTTAGAATGGCAGGGGTAAATTGATGCTGGAATTCATAATAGAAAGCTGAGAAAGAAGGAAGATAGGAAGGAAGGAAAAAAAGAAAATGGTCGACAAAGAATAACTCAACATTGCTAGAAGGGTATGCGTATGTGAGAAAAAGGAAGGAGAAACAAAAAAAAGGGAAAAATAAAATGAAGAGGCGGGAATGTAAAAGAGGAATGATAGAAAAACCATGAAATATAGAATGAATAAATAAGGAAAGAAAATGAAGTTAAAAAATAAGAATATGAAGAAAAGAAAGTAAAGACAGACTGAAGGAAAAAAGATGATTAATTAGATATGAAGACAATGCAGCGTCAGTTAATCACGTGGACAGGTTTTCAAACTTTTTTTTAAATCGTTTCAGACAAGAAATGCAGTAAAGCCACTGTGAGGCAAGGGGTTACTGAGTGTTAGAGAATATGAGAAAAACTACTATTAAGGAGAGAGGATAATAAAAGAACAAGAATTAAGAAGACAGAAGATAACGATTGACATTGGATTTAAATTTTTGAAGATCAAAGGCAATAAAGCCTCTAGGACGCAAGGGGTTACTGAGTGTTGGAGAATATGAGAAAAACTACTATTAAGGAAAGAGGACAATAAAAGAGTAAGAATTAAGAAGACAGAAGATAACGATTGACATTACACTTAAATTTGTGAAGATAAAATTTGTCTGGGAAGCAAGAAGCCTGAAATGAATTCCACAAGCGAGAAGTGTGAGAAAAGAAACTGTTAGCATAGAACTTACGGTTACATGTAGCCATTTCAATTGTAAATTGCTAATACCTTGCCGTCGAACTAGTACTGCGTTTAAATTCATAAAGTTTCATGTACCATTGCGGAAAGTTCATGAGAACAATTACGATGAAAATATTTATAAAAAAGAAACAAAGGCTGTGGGAAAGGGACTAAAGCTGAGATGCCAAGTCAGGACCGAAAACATTGCAGATTCTTCTTTGGTTTTTATTAAGAATCTCCAAATATATTGCAGGAAAACCAGACAAGATGTGACAGCAATATTCTAAACATCGACGAATGGCAGACCTATGAATGTGTAAAATAGATTCTAGTGAGTAACAATATTGAATCGACTTGTAAAGGTGTCACATAGATTCTGGCGAGAAAATCCGTCTAGCACAACACAGTGAACCAACTTCTTTAGCTGTAAATTCAATATATTTTTTCCTCAATTCTCAAGAACAAAGACATTGTATAAATTTGCTTTCATCGTTTTATTACAATTCTAAACATCGCTTTGTAAAACAATAAATATAGCCGAAGAGTGGAGGTAGTTAAAATAATAGCGGTGTCAAGGAAAAAAACGTCCTTTTGACACTAAGTTTTTGGCGGGCATGAAGGTCCATATTTGCGGTTACATAATCACAAAACAGTGTGATGTGAATTTATTAAGCATCACTCATTCTTTCTGGAGTACCTGTTATCTTTCTGCGGTACCATTTATCAATCTCTTTTGCGTAGAGCATCTTCTTTCCGCCTAGTTCGGAAGAAGCGTATAACTTGTCGATTCCAAAACAAATGAACATTTTGTCATTGAAAACAATAAAAAAAATTGATTTGGTTTGCTTGGTTTGTTTTGTTATACGGCATATCAACACCACAATGGGTTATTTAATGCCGACAAGATTTGTATAGGTGGTAATAATTTTTCCAAAAAAGTATTGCTAGTATTAAAACCTATTTTTATATTTTCGTAGTATTTGGGTCCTTTTGGCGCGGGTTAACTATTTACCCATAGCTGAGACCCTGACCGGTGCTACCACAAGGGTCAGAATGGACATGGGAACATCAGCAATTAAGAGGTGCTTCCATACTCCTAAAAAAATCCCGATGAAATGTTTTGCGGATGTAGTTTATCGTCTTACCCATGATGCGGATGTAGTTTATCGTCTTACCCAGGACGCGGATGCAGTTTATCGTCTTACCCAGGACGCGGATGTAGTTTATCGCCATACCCAGGATGCGGATGCAGTTTATCGTCTTACCCAGGACGCGGATGTAGTTAATCGTCTTACCCAGAACGCGGAAGCAGTTTATCGTCATACTCAGAACGGAAATCTTTTGATCAGTATGCCTTTGGATATTTCCGTTTCATTTAATTCTCCTTGGTCCCCAAGGACACATTGCTCAGTGGAGTAAAGCGTTGGTTGAGTGATCCTAAACGTAACTTGGCCCATAGAGTTGTGAGTTCAATACCTGTTCACATCAGCGGGAAAAAAAAACTTCGAGAGTTGAATTACCAAGGGGAATTAACTGAAACTGAAATATTCAAGGACATGGCACAATCTACCGCCACATACTAAAGAAAAGGTTTAGTTTGAATTTCTGAGAGATATCAGCTGAAGAAAGCCGGAGCGTACAATGGCCGAAACATTGTGAAGTGGTTACATTGAACCTTACATGTCATGCATTGCACATGTCTATGTTTAATGCAGGACAATCTCCTCAGAGATGAAGAAGGGAAATGTGGTTCTACAGAAGGATGCTAAGAATACCATGGACCAGACACGTGAAGAATTTTTGGTGATAATTATAATTTTCTGAGACAAATCCGACTGTTTAACCCATATCTGGGAGGAGAGGAGATGGATTCTTACCTTTCCCAAGGCTATTTGCATGTAAATGAATATAACCACCCTGGCTAGTATTTGAACTCGGTTCTCCAATTTTCCATTCCAAACTGTTATCCATCATACTACCTGCACATCCAGGCTTACAGAAACTGGTATTCTTGAGCGGTCACCCGTCTAGGTAATGACTTAGGTTAAGATTGCTTAACTTCAGTGATTGGATGAGAACTGGTGTATCAATGCAGATATGGCTGTAAGCCATATATGGATTGAAATGAACAGTGGTTACATTTAACCTTACATGTCATACATTGTACATATCTATGTTTAATGCTGGACAATCTCCTCAGAAATGAAGAAAAGAAATGTGGTTCTACAGAAGGATGCTGAGAATACCATGGGCCAAACATGTGAGTAACAACGAAGTTTTAGAAAAAATGGAAAAAAACAACAAAAAAACTTATACTTAATGTCAGGAAGAAACAATTGAAATTTCGAGGATGCTTAATTAGGAAAGAGAGCTTGGAAAATTAGATACTCACAAGACTTTTTGACGAGGCAGAAGAAAACAATAAATAATCTACTTAGTGAGATTTGTCTATATTTTTCAGATGAGGTCACGTAATTATTTACATATGCACATGGCCCAGTAGTTTAAGTGTTGGTTTATTGATCAAAAAAATTACTTGACCCAAAGAGTCGTGAGTTCAGTTTCTGGCCTCAGCAGAGAGAACAAGTTATCAAGGGAAATGAACTAAAACTGAAATATCCAAAGGCATGGCACGTGGAATTAGAACAATCTATCCCTGTGGACTAAATAAAGGGTTCGGTTCGAAATTACAACATCGCCTGAAGAATGTCGGCACGTAAAACGTCCGAAACGTCGTAAATATGGGAATAAAGATGAGGGCAATAGTCTAAACAATTTCAATAGTGTAAATTGAAAATACGATCTTTCAAAGAGAAATGTGAACGCCTCTTTTATATAAAGAAACAGATGGATTAAACTGTATTGAAATAAATACCCCTCAGGATATTCATGGTTCGCCACAGCTTCCTATCTTTGATTACACTTAATATTATTTGCTTCACCTTGACCCCACTTGTTTCGCCAACCATTTCCTCAAACATATCAAGGTTTCCCACTACTTTTCTGTGCTTCTTTGTCCTTCAATATATCCAGTGAGTGTTTAATTCTACAAACCGCCTCTCCTCATTCTCGCCCTAAAATTCCAATTGTATTTTATGATATTTAAAGCGAGGATAATACCCATCTAACTTTAAGTTATTTTCTGCCATATAAAGACAGCGGTTCGCGTTCCATTACAGAAGTTAAGCAACATCGAATCTGATCAATACCGGGATGGGTAACCGATTGGGAATACCAAGTTCAGTAAGCTTGGATATGTTGGTGGTATAAAATGTTTACAGTCATATCACATTGAAACACCGATTCTCGTACGATCACCGAAGTTAAGCAACGTCAATCCTGGTTAGATGGGTGACTGCTTCAGAATGCCAGCTTACCAATGTAAGCTTGGATATGTTGATGATATAAAGTGTTTACGGACATATCACGTTGAAAAATCGGTTCCCGTACGTTCACTGTAGTTAAGCAACGTCGATCCTGGTTAGTACTTATATGGGTGACCGCTGGGGAATACCAGGTTCTGTAAGCTTGGATATGTTGGTGGTATAAAGGGCTTACGGCCATATCACATTGAAACACCGGTTCCCGTAGAACACTGAAGTTAAGCAACGGTCAGTATCTAGATGGGTGACCGCTTGGAAATACCAAACGCTGTAAGCTTGGATATGTTGCTGGTATAAATGGTTTACAGTCATATCACATTGAAACATGAATGCTGTAAGCTTGGGTGTTCGGTGGTATAAACGGCGTTAGGCCATATCACGTTGAAACGACGATTCTGCTACGATCACAAAAGTTAAGCAACGTCGAGCGTGGTTAGTGTGTGGATGGTTGATCGCTTGGGAATACCAGGAGTTGTAAGCTTGGGTGGATAACAGCCTGGAATTTGAAATCAGTGGGTCGATTTTTAATTCTAGTCGAAGATTTTCTAGCTTTAAATAAGTGGAAAAGGCTTGATAAAAAAAATACAAATCAATCAATTCTCGATAGAATCTGCCATGTACCTTCAGATATCGTCAGACATATACCTAGAGAATGTAATGTCTACCTTTCTTTCACCTGATATCGGTTCATTTTAGGCTAAAAAGAAAAGGTGTTTTCTGTTAACCACCAGATACAGTCCTACGAACCGGATTTTTACGTTAAGATTTCATTGTTGGCATTTTGATCGATCCGCTGGTAAGAGTTTTGCTTTTGCAATATTGACTGGAAGATTAAAAATGCCGACGGATTTTGCAAACAGGTAACACCATCTGTGCTAAATTCTTAAAATCATTTTCCTTTAGGTAACATTTATTCGATTTAGTTCCATCTGCGCAAAATAATGCCCGAGTCTCTAATTCCATTTGATAATTCCAAAAGTAATTGTCTCCGAAGTTCTCTTCAATTATTTTAAAACATTTTCTCCAAATATTGATTTTTCTTGATGAATCTCAGCACATACACACAACGAAGCGAAGAAAAATAAAAACATATTTTAAAGCTGTTTCAGTTACGTCAACAAACGTCTCTCGGGATGGTAGCCTAGTGGATAATAAGCAAGGTTTAAACTGTTGTAGTTATTTGGTTGTCGTGAGTTCAATCCTTTTATACGATACTGTGGTTTATTTTCTTTAACTGCATATCAACACCTCTATGGGTTATTTAATCCTGAAATCTACATATTTAAAACATAATTTTATGGCTTCAACTACAAATGAAATGTATTGTTGGTGATTTTGCTTTGAATATATATGTTGATTTTGTTTCCTGGCATATCAACACCTCTATGGGTTATTTAATCCTGAAATCTAAATATTTTGTACGTAATTTTATACTTTCATTTTTCTTTTTTTTAGATATATAGTTTGTAGATCATAAATGTATTGTTTTGTTTTGGTTTATTTGGTTTTACGGTATATCAACACCTCAATGGGTTATTTAATGCCGACAGGGTTTTCAGGATAAGTTCGCATGAATAGAATATGTATTCTTTGTAAGAAATCAGTTTATAGATCAGGTTTTATTGACTCATTTTAAAGACGGTTTTTGCTGATAATTGCTGGTATTTTTGCTGTGTATTGCTGGTATTTTCTTCACAAATATATTGCTGGTAATTTACTTATATAAATATATTCTTTGTTGGGACCAAATAAATGGTTGAGTACACCAGAAGGGTATTACACGACTAGTGAGAGTGTATCGTATGAACCAGCGATCCATCTCTTCACTGTCAGTGTTGTAATTAACACTGGATACCCTTTTGTCGTAGAGTCGGATTAGAATTCCTTTCCTCACCACTGTTGTAGACACTGGCAAAAAAAAATTGTGATTTAACGTGAAGTCCGTTTCTTCAAATCCTTCGTCGCCAAGTTGTTGTGACCAAGTAAATGTTTAAGAAATAACAAAAACCAGGTTTGCAGATATATATAGATGTATATTAAACAGTAAGTACACCAGAAGAGTATTACGCGACTAGTGAGCGTGTATCGAATGAACTAGTGTTCAATCTATTCACAGTTCCCTGTTACCCGGACCTTCTCTCCTACTAAACTTATAGTAGGCGGAAGAGAACATATATGTAACATAGACTCTTTAGAGGAGGACACGACAACATTTTTATATTTTCATAGTGTTTGATTACAGTTAAAGGGTTAATTATTTATCCATAGCTTGAACTCCCTAATAGGTGCTACCACCCGTGTCAGGGTGAACCTGGGAACAACACCATTTAAGATGCGGTTTCACGCTCCTATGAACGTCCCGATTACAGGCCTTGCTATCGGATATAGTTTCGTCATGCCCAGAACGGAAACGCCCTGTCGGCTGGGGCTTCAGAATACGCTGACTGTACTTCTGCAGAGGAGTACGTCCCCAAACCAATGAGGCCGCCTGTTTACCGTGAGTGGCGTCCCGTAATGTCTGAAGACCGGATCTTGGTGATTAAGGGCTTCTGGAATCAGGGTTAGATATTCTAATCCCTAAAACATATTGGTATTGAACTTACAACTCACAACTGTCCTTGGTCTAGAAACTAGACCCAAAGAGTTGTGAGTTCAATACCAGGCCACAGGAGTGCTGAACCAAAAACTTAGAGAGTTAAAAAAAAAAATAACTGAGACATCCGGAAAAGACATGACACATGGAACTAAAAAAAAATCTACCCTGGTGGACGAAATAAACGGTTCAATTCGAAATTCAAATCATCTGAAGAAGGCCGGAGTGTACAACGGCCGAATATTGTGAATATGGCAATGAAGATGAGGATAACAGTCCGAATAATTTAGATAATGCAAGTAAACATAATACCTCATCTTAGAGATATAGACAGATATATAGAGAGACATAGACATAAAGGCCGGAGCGTACAACGGCCTAAACGTTGTGAATATGGCAATGCAGATGAGGATAACAGTCTGAATAATGTAAATAATACAAGTAATCATGATACCTCATCTCAGAGCTATAGGCAGATATATAGAGAATATAGACATAAAGACATACAACGGCCGGAATATGGCAATAAAGATGAGGAGTCCGAATAATGTAAATAATGCAAGTAATCATAAACCTCATCTCAGAGATATAGACAGATATATAGAGAGACATAGATTTACAAAGGGATACAACGGCCGAAACGTTGTGAATATGGCAATGAGGATAACAGTCCGAATAATGTAAATAATACAAGTAATCATAATACCTCATCTCAGAGATATAGACAGATATATAGAGAGAGAATAAATAGACAACGGCCGAAACGTTGTGGGAATATGGCAAAATGCAGATGAGGACAACAGTCCGTAAATAAACGTCATCTCAGAATATAGACATATAGAAGATGAGGATAGCACAACCGAAATGAATATGGCAATGAAATGAATGCGAATAATGTATAATGCAAGTAATCATGATACCTCATCTCAGAGCTATAGACAGAGATATAAAGAAAAAGAAATATACAACGGCCGAAAGGATAACAGTCCGAATAATGTAAATAATGCATGTAATCACAACCTCATCTCAGAGCTATAGACAGATATATAAAGAAATATAGAATATGGCGAAATGAATATGGCAAGATGAGGATAACAGTCCGAATAATGTAAATAATACAAGTAATCATTATACCTCATCTCAGAGATATAGACAGATATATGGAGAAATATAGACATAAAGGCCGGAGTGTCCAACGGCTGAAATGTTGTGAATATGGCAATGAAGATAATGATAACAGTCCGAATAATGTAAATAATGCAAGTAATCATGATACCTCATCTCAGAGATATAGGCAGATATATAGAGAGACATAGACATAAAGGCCGGAGTGTACAACGGCCGAAACGTGAATATGGCAATGAAGATGAGGATAACAGTCCGAATAATGTAAATAATGCTAGACCGTACTACATGAAAGACTGGATACTTCTAAGTGAGTCATTAGAAGCAGAGAGTTATCTCTGGCCACACCTGAAGAAATCACATCTCTCTTAGGAATCAGTATAAAAAGAAAAACGTAAGAAAAACGATAACAACAGACACGTATACCCTTAATTTTGCCACACCTCAAATCCCTAGAAAAATAAAAGTCGGACACAATATTGAATCAGTATAACAATATATCCCTGCTCCCCTAAGGTGGTTGAAGTGCCAAATATTTGAACATCATAGGGATAGCTGCAGGGGTCATCCAAGACGTGGAAAATGTGGCCAAAGCAATTCAGACCACACGGAGAAAGGCTGTCACTATGAAGGGTGATGTACAAAATGGCAGGAAAAATATCCAACATATCCATCATCACGCGAAAAGGGAAAAAGAGATCGACGGGGTGTAAACACAAATGACATATCTCCTTCATAGATGCAAGAAACCTACATGATAGGTCCTTCCTATTCAAAAAAATCATCATCAGGTCAAAACTTCTGGTACCTTCCAACCATCTCTTTCAGACATCGCTGTCGGCTGGTCATCCAGATGGCATCCAGAGTCATCTACAAGTTGGTTAATGTAGGTGTAAAGAGGTCTTCTAGCCAGTCTATTGCCGCGCAATAGGTTCCATAGCAGGGCCTCACTCAGAATATCTGATTTAATTCTCCAGGAGTGACCAGCTAGCCGAAACTTTCCCTCTCTTAGATAGGAGGAAGGTGTCCCTACAGGCGTTTTTTTTTTAAGATTGTCAGAGAGGAAGGACTTCCAGATGGTACCCAGACCATCAAGGACACCCTTGCCTTTGCGAATTTTGATGTCTCTCTCCGTTGACTTGATCTTGCTACCGAGGTAAACAAATTCCTGGACGGATTTGATGTTGTTGCCGTTTATCAATTTAATTTCTCCTTCTTGGTTGAAGCTGATAAATTCTGTTTTGCCAGCATTAATGTAGAGACCAATCTCGCTGGCTGCTTCTTCGATGAGATGGAGAAATTTGGTAGCCTTATTAATCGTGTCTGACAACAAGACAAGGTCATCTGCATAATGGAAATATAACCACAAAGAATACCAGTGAACCTGATAAATACAGAGCCCTCGTTGAGAGGTTCGCACATTTAGGACAAAATGGCATTCTTAATTTTCAAACTGCCTAAAAGTCATATACTTCCAGGAAATAGTACAAATTGAACGACAAAAGAAAGCCAATGAAAAAATTTAAATAACCAATAAAGAAAAAAAAAACACAAAATCTACCACTCAAACACAAACCCCTCCCTCCAAAAATACAAAATCTCTCACAAAGTAAAGGTTACAACGATCTCCTATCCGTCCACCCCAAACTAAAAACAGAAAACATTTAGCAATCATGTATCAAATAATCCAATGGAACTGCTGCTGGAGAAAAGGGAAATAAAAACTGTTTTTGTTGATAACAGACTCATCACCGGCAGTTGTTTACCTTCAGAAAATATTCCTTAAGCTAAATGACAAACTGAATATAAAAGAATAGCATCAATAATACAACTACACACATGACACTGGGCTTCGAGCGTCAGGAGAGTCATTAGGAATGATGTACCTCAAAGCAGAATAAATTTAAGAACAACTTTTAAAGTGAACATACACAAGCCAATAAACATCTGCTCGATATATATCCCATCGAATGAACCAATAAATGAAGCTAAAATCCATGAAAGAGACGAATGAATAGGTCCTGATCTGGCATCTAGTCTACAATCGCTTTCCCACAAACGTGTTGTGGCCTCCCTCTGTCTCTTCTACAAATATTTTCACGGCATCTGTTCCGAAAAGCTACTTTTGCTGGTTTCCGGACTACGTAAATTTAAACGTGCTACCAAGCTGGCATCTCGGTCCCATCCTTTCACTGTTAAAACGATTAAATGTAACCGTCTCTTTTTCTCAAACTGCTTCTTTTCCCGCACTTCCCGTCTGTGGAACTTCCTTTTCCCTTACTTGCTTCCCCGATGACTATAAACTTCAAATATTCAAGTGTAATGTCAATGGACATCTGACTCCCTGAGCTTGTTCACCGTATTTCTCGGTATCCTTTCCTCAAACACGCCTCTTTACTCTTGTAAACATCTGCTCAGTAGATATTCCATATGAACCAGTAAATGAAAGTGAAATTCATGAAATCTGCCACTTTTTTATACTAGGGGACTTTAACTGCCACAGCACCATATGGGAAGGACCTTAGAAGCAATTAATTAATAACAACATAAACCCATTTCCTAGGAGATACTCGGCAACTGACTTATCCCGATGTGGAAATACTCTTGGAAGATACTGACACTTGCCAAGCTTCCTACAAAGCTTAGAACATAACGATAAAAATCATCTCCGTTGGAAATTAGGCGGAGAAAATTGGGTCGAATTTAAATTCCAGTGTTCTGAAAAACTAGTGGAAGAAAAATATGCATTCCGAAAAATTCAGCACCTAAAAAAAGGCAACAGAATTTGATTCAATGATGAATGTAAAAGGAGCCATCAAGGTAAGTAGAGCAGCTCTGAGAGAATTCAACAAACAACCTAGAACCTCTAAGTTGCTGCAATTTAACCATCTCCGAGCAAAAGCACGGAAAATAATTAACGAAAACTAAAAAAGAATGCTGGAAAAAATACGTCAACATACTCAATTCTGCTACAAAAATAAAATTTGTCTGGAATTTGATAAAGAAAATAGCAGGTAAATACCAAACAAACACTGTAAAACATCTCTCGATAAATAAGTCTAAAATAACCAGCAAAAATGTTATCACACACAAACTAGCCAAAGCAACCTCTAAAAATTTATCTGTCAAGAATGGTAACACATAATTTCGAAAGCTGAAACAAAAAGTAGAAAAAAGAAAAAAGAAAAAAGAAATTTTAACTAAAATAATTCTGAGAGGTGTAACCTACCATTCACTCGATAGGAAATAAATAATTAAAGAAAGCCCGCAATACAGCTGTAGGCCCAGATGATGTCCACTAAAAATTCAAAAAACAGTTATGCAACAAACTGTTATTAAAATCTATAACACATGAATAAATGGCAACTCTCCTATTCCAAAACCTGGAAAGGATGAGACAGACCCTGAGAACTACAGACCGATAGCATTAACGATCTGTGTATGTAAAACTATGGTCCAGACTAGGTTGGCTTGATACCTGGAAACTAAAGGCTTCATCAGCAACGTCCAATCCGCTTTCAGGAAAAAAAATGAAACACCAGAGACAACTTAATACGGCGAGAAACCTTTGTAAGGAAAGCCTTTATTAAGAAGGAACATCTCATGGTAATTTTTGATTTTCAAAAGGCGTATGATGCAAAATGGGAATTTAGTATCTTAAAAGACTTGCAGGAACTGGGCCTAAAAGTAAGACTGACTCAATTGATAGAGATTCTCCTGTAAAACCGAAGATTTCAAGACCGTTTAGCATTCGTGAATCTCAACAAAAAGAAAATGTCCTCTGGCAGGATCGAACCCACTTCTGCCATTGTAGGAGAACACATCATCTGATCTGGTGTGCTTTGGACCACTCGGTCACAGAAAACTTCTCAACGCATCAAGGTTTTTAATGAAATATGCATTCCTTAAAACGGTAATTAAACCTTGCTGCACTGTGAAGTTCTCTGTGGCCGAGCGGGTTAAAGCAGACTAGATAAAACTGTGGCTTCCCCTACAAATTTAGGACGAAGGTTCGCATTCTGCAGCTGATACATTTGTCTTTCCAAATGTCCAAGTCAATAAATGTAATTCTCTTTCTTTAAAAATAAATAAGGGCGGCTACTTATACACGGGTATCCACTAAAATATATCAATCAATCAATGCCGATCGCTGTCGAGATCATAGTCATTGTAAGCTCCGTGATTATTTAATTAGTTGCATAGTATGTGCTTTGCCAGATTTGTCCTTCTAGACTAATTTCTACCCAATGCTAAAGAGCCTAGTCTGCCCTATTTTACCAATACCTGGGGGGGGGCATGTATACGTACCATTCCCAAAAGGGTATTTTCATAAAAGTTAATGCAATGAAACTGTCTTCTCCGAATTCTATGTATATTTACGTATATAGCAGAACAGAGTGGGTCCTATAGCTATGGGTGAAGAACGGTCTAGGAGAAGGACAACTCTGAATTCAAAACCGGCGAAGGGTCGTTTAGGGTTCTTGTGGCATACTGTGCACCAGTTCTCTGTATTCATCTCTTCCCAAAATGTGTGGTTGGTCCTACACAAGGCCTCATCACTATAATCACAATTGATCTGTGAGGGTAGTCTGGCTGTTGGTTCTATAAACAGAGCTGCTTAACCCTCATATGCAGAAAAAACGACGGGAGTGCCCAGCAGTATACACACACACACGCGCGCTCGCGCACACACACACACACACACACACACACACACACACACATATATATATATATATATATTCGTTGTATGCGTCTAGGAAAATGAATTTGAGAAAACAATGTTGATGATACAATTTTGAAATTGGCTCTTAAAAAGCAGGACATGATCTCAATCCCAGATAATTTTCAGTCAGGGCAAACTATGGCAGATGTGGCGTGGTCTTCTTATCGAAGGTAGGGCTTCCTTGTCATCTAAGATCTCGTGATGGTAAGCAATCCCAAGCTGATAGCACTGACAGCCATCTGCAACAACCTTTAGAGAATTTCTATCAGTTTTGTGACAATGTTTGCAGGTCTGAAAAGTAATGAGGGAATGCCTAAGAAAACGGATAAGCTTGAAGACCAGACACATGTTTCGTGTCTATCTTACATGCAGGGAAGTCTTCAGGAGTGAAACAGGACTTTTGAGTCAGTTACGTGCTCAATCTAACTCAATCCAAAATTAAGTCGTCCTGGGTATGACGATAAACTACATCTGGCAGCAAGGCCTCTGATCAGGAGTTTTCAGCAGTGTGGAACAACCTATTACTTGTTGTTGTTCCAAGGTCCACCCTGACCCAGGGTAGTAGCGCCTGTTAGGGCCCCAACTATGGGCAAATAGTTAACTCCCAAAATGGGCTCAAAACATTATGAAACTATAAAATTACATTTTACCAGTAATACATTTTGAAAAAAAAAATTACCAGCAGTACATTTGACTCTCGACAAAAATCCTCTTTACAAAAGTACACCAATGAAAACTGTTTTCCTACAAACTGATTTTTACAAAAGTTCATATTATAACCATACGTACCTAACTTAAAAACCTAGTCGGCATTAAATAACCCACCGATATTGATATACCGTAAAAAAAAAAAAAAATTAAAGAAATGAGTTTCTGCCAAGAAATGGCTATAGCTATATTTTGGCTTCTAAAAGTAAATTGCTTTATTTAAAAAAATCTGAGATCCTTATTTTAATTCGCTGTGAAAGGATCAAATCAAATGAAGAAGTTTTTAATTAAAAACGATACTGTTACTTTAAAAAATAATCTTTTTTATTTCATTTGATTTTTGTCTCCAAATTCGCCATTTTATGTTAAATGCCCGAATATATCTTTCGGCCATATTTGTAGTTTTTAGAAAATTCTTGATTATAATAATTGCTATAATATTGACACTCATTAAAATGGTAACACGTAATTATCATCGGAGAATGTGCGCCCCAAGTTAACGGAAGAGTAATTTATTAATTATTTTTATATCTAAAAAAAAATCTTTATTTTCAAAAACCTAGAGAAACCAATCATATGTCTTCCATGTCTAAGCCAAGTCTTTGTCATTTGATGTTTTAAACCGAATGCTAAATTTCTTTAATCTTTAAGAAGGAGTGGAAAATCATTTTCCTTTTCTTTCCTTGACTGATTTAAATCAGTCGTTATTGGACTCTCTAAAAAGAAAAATAGCAGATTCTTTATAATTCCATGAAAATGAAAATTCTACCGTTTAAATATACGATGTAATGTCTGAAAAAAAATACTTATTTTAGGAGACTTTATTATTTTCAGATTTCAGGACTTATTTTCGTTATTAAAACTTAAAGCGCTCCCCAGAATTTTAGTTATTCTACAAGAGCGTCCTGCATTTAAAATGGTTGAGAAACACTGTTTCAGACTCTCACACTATTCTTCCACTCTCTCTTATATCCACTATTCTTCCACTCTCTCTTATTTCTTTTACTTCTCTTTTCGTTTCTTTGTTTCTCTTTCTATTGTTTAACCTCTGCTTATAACTTCCACGCTTTCTTTTCTCAATGCGCAAACGCAAATAGTTCCTGTATTAATTAAAATTTGTTTCCGTTCCGCCATAAGTTCCGATTACTTGACAAGCGCTTGACCCGAAGTCATTTTACGATCTTAGCTGTTTTTTAACTTTAGAAGAACAATTTTACTACTTTTTACCTTTTTTGTGTGTGTGTTTTCTTCCTTTGTTATTTTTCTTATTCTTTTTTGTTACTTTTTTTTTAATTCCACCTTATTTATCCTTCTCGCTTCTTTTCTTTCTTTCTATCTTTACTTATTTCATCAACTCATAAAAAGACATATTTCACAATAAAACCTCCCGCAGAGTTCAACTAAACTTAACCGGACACCGACGCTACGGTATCATGAAACGATTTCAATTTTATATTCTTAGGTGAAATTAAATATCAGCCCTCCTTTTAATTAAACATTTTAAAAAATAAATTGTTTTGATTAGGAATTCAAAAAAAATAACAAACCAAAGAAAACTAAAATGGCTTCCATTGACAGGAAATAAATAATCAATTTATTTTATTAGATGACGCGTCATGGTGTAAAAACGCAAAAACAAATCCGGCCATGAGTTTTTAAGTTTAAATTTCTATTTTTGCAAGCCGGCAACTTCTTTTAGCTTAGCAGTAGCTGTTTTTTTACCAGACTTTGTTAAAGATAATTCAATTGTTTACTGAGCCAGATAAAAGGGTCTGAGATGTTAGAATTATGAATTTGGCCGAAAGATGGCAAAAAAAAATGCATAGAACAAAAAAAGTAGATAGAACTTTTTAAATTGTTTACTTAAAAAACCGATCGAAATGTTAGCTTACTAGATATATATGCCATGTAATAGGTCCTCATCTGGCATCTCGTCTACAACGTTCTGTGTCTTCCCTCTGTCTTTTCTACAAGTATTTTCATAGCAACTGCTCTGACGAGTTACTTTCAGTGGTACCTCGACTGCATGGATTTAAACATGCTATTAGGTTGGCATCTCGGTCCCACCCGTTCACAGTCGAAACGGTTAAATGTAACCACCTCTTCTACTCCAACAGCTTCTTATATCGCACTTCCCGTCAGTGGAACTCCCTTCCTCTTAATTGCTTCCTTGATAGCTATAATCTTCAAATATTCAAATGTAATGTCAATCGACATCTCCTAATGCCTTGATTCTGATCCCATCCTTCTCTTTATCCTTTCCTCAAACACCCCTCTTTAATCTTGCTCTGACTCTCTGTAAATCCTTGCATGCTACTGGCATTCCCGCCTTGCTTGGGGTGATACGCTTAAAAAAATAGATATAAGTGGCATGGAAATTGTAATCAGCACTGCATGAAGAAATGACAGTCCCACGTTTTAAACGATCTTCAGACCACGTGTTACTCCTCTTTGTTACTGTGAGCTGTTTATATAGACAATTGGAGATTAATGGAAAGGTTTTTATCATTATTTTAACATTTCACCCCCAACGCAAGGCTAAAATGTCACTTAGACGCCAGGAGTTACTCAGAAAGGCAATGAGAAAATTTTAGTGAGGGGAAAAGACAATGAAACAACAAGATTTAAGAAGACAGAAGATGACGATTGACGTTACAATTAAATTTTTGAAGATCGTAACTATTCTAATGTCAACGAACACGCGTAGGTACTTTTTTGATATCAACGAATACTCGTTGTCACTTTTGTGATGCTCGTTGTAGTAGATACAACTATAGTAATGCCGTTGAACAATACTGGTGTCAGACGCCTTCGATAGCATTCGCGCTAATAGTACTTGCTGGATAATACTCGCTCGAATAGTAACCACCGAATAGTGATCCGAATAGAGAGATAGTATAGTGAATAGAATAGAGAATAGCGGTCCGTATAGTAATAGAGGATAGACTAGAAATGACGATCTATTTTCAAACTCAAGTGTCGGCAGTGACATTTTATTGCTATATAACAGTAAGCGACACGGAAGCAAGAAACCTTTTGCCATATTGCTTAAAAATAAAATCCTAATGAGAAATAAACTTTTACTTATTGCTGAAAAGCTCCATCGAGTTTTTCAACAATGTAAATTAAAAGTTTATGCAAATTATTAACATTGTTCATTAACTTTTGTCCAGTAGCTTATTTCCTTTGTTCCATTTAATCTTTATTTTGAAAAAAAAACTATTATGTAAATTTTTGTAACTTTGTATAATATTTATGCATTACACCCTAATCTTTATTCAGTAAAAATTTCATTGCTAATCATGCATTACTCTTTAAGTAATACACATATTTATGTCTTTGTTGTTTCCGTTCCTTATATTATGGCCGCTACTATATATATATATATATATATATATATATATATATATATATATATATATATAATTTAAAGAAAAATAGATCACTTTAAAGTTCCATTAGTCATAATTTATTTCACCAGAGAATTTTATTTTTCTCTGGATCTTCAGACATCACTTTCACAGTTGAAAAAATGAATTTAAATTTCATCCTCCTTGGGATTATCCATACTGATTATGAAGACTTTCGTTACTTAAATACACACACACACACACACACACACATACACACACACACACACACACACACACATATATATATATATATATATATATATATATAAGAGAGAGAGAGAAAGAGAGAGTGTGTTTAGAGAGAGAGAATTAATGAAAAATATTTTTCATTTAACTCAAACTTCGGAGTAAGCATGAGTTAAGGAGAAAAATTTCACAAATTCTATTAATGCTCCATATCTTTACACTATTTACATTGCTCGGACTATCATCCTCATCTTTGCTGCCATATTTATCACAACGTTTCGGCCGTTGTACGTTCCGGCCTTCTTCAGGTGGTTGGAATGGCGAACTAAACCCTTTATTTCGCTCACTGGGGTAGACTGTTCTAGTTCCACATACCATGTCTAATGCATTGAGGTATTGAACTCACACTCTTTGGGTCTTGTCACTGTATCTAACTAACGCCTTTATCCACTGTGCCATGTATCCTTCCAACCACCTGAAGAAGTCCGGAGCGTACAAGGCCGAAACGTTGTGACAAATATGGCAACAAAGATGAGGATGATAGTCCGAGCAATGTAAATAGTATACATGATACGTCATCTCAGAAATATAGACAGATACGCAATCTCTCTCTTCGATATTGAGCACTCTACCATAGATAGATAGATAGATATGAACAGACTGAGATAGATAGATAGATAGATAGATAGATAGATAGATAGATAGATAGATAGATAGATAGATAGATAGATAGATAGATGAAATGTCTAAGATAAACGAAAAGACAATATAATTTATCGATGCTTGTCAAGTCAAATACTGCATTATTTATAGGTTTGTCGCCATATATAAGAAAATTTTGTTATTTATTAATGTCAATACGTCCGCTAGGCAGACTGACAGACACATTAATATAGATATGCATTACAGCTAAAAAGATCGAAATGCTGAGATATTTGACTTACTTTTTTTTTGCGCTCGTGCGAAACTTTCGAATCTAGAGAACAAGGTCAAAACAGACATCATCGTTTCCGTAAGAATCCAAACGATAAATATTATCAATTATTTTTCCTTTACTTGACGATATTTGAAAGATTCTTAATTGCGAAGGATAATTTCTATTTGTATAGACCAAATGATTCCCAACGTGGGGCGCATGCCTCATCGGTGGGTTTATGGTAATATTTTGGTGGGGCATACGTAGGGTGTGCACCCTTCGGCGTACTATAACAACACGAGCTCAAATTTCATTTTCTATTATTATTTCATAATTAAAATGATCAAAGTATATTACAGAATAAACTTTCATTCAAATATTTTATATTTCTGTCTTTCATTTCTTTATTATGTATTTTGAAACTATATTTAACTGCTTTTTTGGTTTTTTTGGGGTTTTTTTTTTTTAATTTTTCTTTTTCATGGACGCCATGGTCTTTGGGGACTTGTTTAGAGACTAAGTTAATGGACTTTTAAGCTTCCTTCACATGAATTTCAGTTAAATTTTGAATATATAAGAATTAAATATTACAGACTTGGTACCAGAATTTTAGGAATACCAAAGTGGGCCATGGCCCCAAATCGGTTGAAAACTATTGGTATAAACTATTCGTTTATTAAAAAACATGTCATACATTTCAGTCGATCGCGTCTCTTATTAAAAGAACAAGAAGTCATTTCTACTTCTTGTTTTTTTTTCCCTTCCTTCTTCTGTTTAAGGTTGCTTGCTTTCTCCATTATGGGCTTTTGAAGTATTTACATTTTTCAAAAATGTCGATTAAGCAATCAATGGAACATTAATTTTTTTCCAATATTGATTGAACATTTTTTCTATGTTCCTTCGTTTAACGAATTTCTGCGGACAAAATGTGTGCTCTGAACGATAGAAACCCCAACACAACACACACACACACACACACACACACACACACACACACACACATATATATATAGGTAGATAGATAGATAGATAGATAGATAGATAGATAGATAGATAGATAGATAGATAAGATTAGTGTTCAATATGCACATATATATATATATATATATATATATATATATATATATATATATATATATATATAAATTTCTAAGAGGATAGAATCAGGTAGAACTCAATGTCCAGGACAGAGTAAGAATATAATATAAAAGGTTCAAACACTAATATTCCATGGTTATAATTTATTACATTTTTTAATTTATTAAATTTTTGAATTTGTAGGTCTGATGAATTGGTTCGACCCCAATATAATAAATTATAACCATGGAATATTAGTGTTTGAGCCTTTTTTATATATATATATATATATATATATATATATATATATATATATTTTATATATATATATATATATATATATATATATATATATATATATATATATATATATATATATATATATATATATATATATATATATATATATATATATATCCTGGAAATCCGGGTGAGCTCACTAGAGAAGGGGGTTTAAAAACAGCGGCTACTACTGCTATTAAGCATTACTCTTCCAGTATGAATTGAGTTCTCCGAGCTGCAGTTGTATGGAGAAAAAAATTACCTTCCTATTTGCTGTGCGACGATGGCCTAGGGGTAAGATATCTGACTGATGTCAAATTAGTCGGGTTTCAATCCAGGCTTGACACTGATCATAAATTTCGGAATATATATATATATATATTCCTAAATTTATGATCAACCATCCCAAGAACAATAATGTTGTTGAATTTCAAAAGAGCGAGTTACACATTGGAAAATCAAACGAGGGCAGAAATTTACATTATTCAGACTGTTATCCTCATCTTCATTGTCATATTCACAACTTTTCGGCCTCCATATCTCTGAGATGAGGTATTATGATTACTTGCATTATTTACATTATTCAGACTGTTATCCTCATCTTCATTGCCATTTTCACAACGTTACGGCCGTTGTACGCTCCGGCCTTTATGTCTATGTCTCTATATATCTGTCTATATCTCTGCGATGAGGTATTATTGATTACTATTATCCTCATCTTCATTATTTACATTATTCAGACTGTTATCCTCATTATTCGGACTGTTATCTTCATTGCCATATTCACAACATTTCGGCCGTTGTACTCTCCGGTCTTTATGTCTATGTCTCTATATATCTGTCTATATCTCTGAGATGAGGTATTATGATTACTTGCATTATTTACATTATTCAGACTGTTATCCTCATCTTCATTGCCATATTCACAACGTTTCGGGCCGTTGTACGCTCCGGCCTTTATGTCTATGTCTCTCTATATATCTGTCTATATCTCTGAGATGAGGTATTATGATTACTTGCATTATTTACATTATTCAGACTGTTATCCTCATCTTCATTGCCATATTCACAACGTTTCGGCCGTTGTACTCTCCGGTCTTTATGTCTATGTCTCTCTATATATCTGTCTATATCTCTGAGATGAGGTATTATGATTACTTGCATTATTTACATTATTCAGACTGTTATCCTCATCTTCATTGCCATATTCACGACGTTTCGGCCGTTGTACTGAGATCTCGGTCTTTATGTCTATGTCTCTCTATATATCTGTCTATATCTCTGAGATGAGGTATTATGATTACTTGCATTATTTACATTATTCAGACTGTTATCCTCATCTTCATTGCCATATTCACGACGTTTCGGCCGTTATACTCTCCGGTCTTTATATCTATGTCTCTCTATATATCTGTCTATATCTCTGAGATGAGGTATTATGATTACTTGCATTATTTACATTATTCAGACTGTTATCCTCATCTTCATTGCCATATTCACAACGTTTCGGCCGTTGTACTCTCCGGTCTTTATGTCTATGTCTCTCTATATATCTGTCTATATGTCTGAGATGAGGTATTATGATTACTTGCATTATTTACATTATTCAGACTGTTATCCTCATCTTCATTGCCATATTCACGACGTTTCGGCCGTTTTACTCTCCGGTCTTTATGTCTATGTCTCTCTATATATCTGTCTATATCTCTGAGATGAGGTATTATGATTACTTGCATTATTTACATTATTCAGACTGTTATCCTCATCTTCATTGCCATATTCACGACGTTTCGGCCGTTGTACTCTCCGGTCTTTATGTCTATGTCTCTATATATCTGTCTATATCTCTGAGATGAGGTTTTATGATTACTTGCATTATTTACATTATTCAGACTGTTATCCTCATCTTCATTGCCATATTCACAACGTTTCGGCCGTTGTACTCTCCGGTCTTTATGTCTATGTCTCTCTATATATCTGTCTATATCTCTGAGATGAGGTATTATGATTACTTGCATTATTTACATTATTCAGACTGTTATCCTCATCTTCATTGCCATATTCACGACGTTTCGGCCGTTGTACTCTCCGGTCTTTATGTCTATGTCTCTCTATATCTGTCTATATCTCTGAGATGAGGTATTATGATTACTTGCATTATTTACATTATTCAGACTGTTATCCTCATCTTCATTGCCATATTCACGACGTTTCGGCCGTTGTACTCTCCGGTCTTTATGTCTATGTCTCTCTATATATCTGTCTATATCTCTGAGATGAGGTATTATGATTACTTGCATTATTTACATTATTCAGACTGTTATCCTCATCTTCATTGCCATATTCACGACGTTTCGGCCGTTGTACTCTCCGGTCTTTATGTCTATGTCTCTCTATATATCTGTCTATATCTCTGAGATGAGGTATTATGATTACTTGCATTATTTACATTATTCAGACTGTTATCCTCATCTTCATTGCCATATTCACGACGTTTCGGCCGTTGTACTCTCCGGTCTTTATGTCTATGTCTCTCTATATATCTGTCTATATCTCTGAGATGAGGTATTATGATTACTTGCATTATTTACATTATTCAGACTGTTATCCTCATCTTCATTGCCATATTCACAACGTTTCGGCCGTTGTACGCTCCGGCCTTTATGTCTATGTCTCTCTATATATCTGTCTATATCTCTGAGATGAGGTATTATGATTACTTGCATTATTTACATTATTCAGACTGTTATCCTCATCTCCATTGCCATATTCACAACGATTCGGCCGTTGTACGCTACGGCCTTTATGTCTATGTCACTCTATATATCTGTCTATATCTCTTAGATGAGGTATTATGATTACTTGCATTATTTACATTATTCAGACTGTTATCCTCATCTTCATTGCCATATTCACAACGTTTCGGCCGTTGTACTCTCCGGTCTTTATGTCTATGTCTCTCTATATATCTGTCTATATCTCTGAGATGAGGTATTATGATTACTTGCATTATTTACATTATTCAGACTGTTATCCTCATCTTCATTGCCATATTCACGACGTTTCGGCCGTTGTACTCTCCGGTCTTTATGTCTATGTCTCTCTATATATCTGTCTATATCTCTGAGATGAGGTATTATGATTACTTGCATTATTTACAATATTCGGACTGTTATCCTCATCTTCATTGCCATATTCACAACATTTCGGCCGTTTTACTCTCCGGTCTTTATGTCTATGTCTCTCTATATATCTGTCTATATCTCTGAGATGAGGTATTATGATTACTTGCATTATTTACATTATTCGGACTGTTATCCTCATCTTCATTGCCATATTCACGACGTTTCGGCCATTGTATACTCCGGCCTTTATGCCTATGTCTCTCTATATATCTGTCTATATCTCTGAGATGAGGTATTATGATTACTTACATTATTTACAATATTCGGACTGTTATCCTCATCTTCATTGCCATATTCACAACATTTCGGCCGTTTTACTCTCCGGTCTTTATGTCTATGTCTCTCTATATATCTGTCTATATCTCTGAGATGAGGTATTATGATTACTTGCATTATTTACATTATTCAGACTGTTATCCTCATCTTCATTGCCATATTCACGACGTTTCGGCCGTTGTACACTCCGGCCTTTATGTCTATGTCTCTCTATATATCTGTCTATATCTCTGAGATGAGGTATTATGATTACTTGCATTATTTACATTATTCAGACTGTTATCCTCTTCTTCATTGCCATATTCACAACGTTTCGGCCGTTGTACTCTCCGGTCTTTATGTCTATGTCTCTCTATATATCTGTCTATATCTCTTAGATGAGGTATTACGATTACTTCCATTATTTACATTATTCGGACTGTTATCCTCATCTTCATTGCCATATTCATAACGTTTCGGCCATTGTATACTCCGGCCTTTATGTCTATGTCTCTCTATATATCTGTCTATATCTCTGAGATGAGGTATTATGATTACTTGCATTATTTACATTATTCGGACTGTTATCCTCATCTTCATTGCCATATTCTAACGGGCCGTTTATGATTCACGACGTTTCGGCCATTGTACATCTTCATTTGCCTCCTGCCTTTATGTCTATGTCTCTCTATATATCTGTCTATATCTCTGAGATGAGGTATTATGATTACTTGCATTATTTACATTATTCGGACTGTTATCCTCATCTTCATTGCCATATTCCCAACGTTTCGGCCGTTGTACGCTCCGGCCTTTATGCCTATTTCTCTATATATCTGTCTATATCTCTGAGATGAGGTATTATGATTACTTGCATTATTTACATTATTCGGACTGTTATCCTCATCTTCATTGCCATATTCACAACGTTTCGGCCGTTTTAATCTCCCGGTCTTTATGTCCTCTCTATATATCTGTCTATATCTCTGAGATGAGGTATTATGATTACTTGCATTATTTACATTATTCGGACTGTTATCCTCATCATCATTGCCATATTCACAACGTTTCGGCCGTTTTACTCTCCGGTCTTTATGTCTATGTCTCTCTATATATCTGTCTATATCTCTGTGATGAGGTATTATGATTACTTGCATTATTTACATTATTCGGACTGTTATCCTCATCTTCATTGCCATATTCACAACGTTTCGGCCGTTGTACTCTCCGGTCTTTATGTCTATGTTTCTCTATATATCTGTCTATATCTCTGAGATGAGGTATTATGATTACTTGCATTATTTACATTATTCGGACTGTTATCCTCATCTTTATTGCCATATTCACAACGTTTCGGCCGTTGTACGCTCCAGCCTTTTATGTCTATGTCTCTATATATCTGTCTATATCTCTGAGATGAGGTATTATGATTACTTGCATTATTTACATTATTCAGACTGTTATCCTCATCTTCATTGCCATATTCACGACGTTTCTGCCGTTGTACACTCCGGCCTTTATGTCTATGTCTCTCTATATATCTGTCTATATCTCTGAGATGAGGTATTATGATTACTTGCATTATTTACATTATTCGGACTGTTATCCTCATCTTCATTGCCATATTCACGAGGTTTCGGCCGTTGTACACTCCGGCCTTTATGTCTATGTCTCTCTATATATCTGTCTATATCTCTGAGATGAGGTATTATGATTACTTGCATTATTTACATTATTCGGACTGTTATCCTCTTCTTCATTGCCATATTCACAACGTTTCGGCCGTTGTACTCTCCGGTCTTTATGTCTATGTCTCTCTATATATCTGTCTATATCTCTTAGATGAGGTATTACGATTACTTCCATTATTTACATTATTCGGACTGTTATCCTCATCTTCATTGCCATATTCATAACGTTTCGGCCATTGTATACTCCGGCCTTTATGTCTATGTCTCTCTATATATCTGTCTATATCTCTGAGATGAGGTATTATGATTACTTGCATTATTTACATTATTCGGACTGTTATCCTCATCTTCATTGCCATATTCACGACGTTTCGGCCATTGTATACTCCTGCCTTTATGTCTATGTCTCTCTATATATCTGTCTATATCTCTGAGATGAGGTATTATGATTACTTGCATTATTTACATTAATCGGACTATTATCCTCATCTTCATTGCCATATTCCCAACGTTTCGGCCGTTGTACGCTCCGGCCTTTATGCCTATTTCTCTCTATATATCTGTCTATATCTCTGAGATGAGGTATTATGATTACTTACATTATTTACATTATTCGGACTGTTATCCTCATCTTCATTGCCATATTCACAACGTTTCGGCCGTTTTACTCTCCGGTCTTTATGTCTATGTCTCTCTATATATCTGTCTATATCTCTGAGATGAGGTATTATGATTACTTGCATTATTTACATTATTCGGACTGTTATCCTCATCATCATTGCCATATTCACAACGTTTCGGCCGTTTTACTCTCCGGTCTTTATGTCTATGTCTCTCTATATATCTGTCTATATCTCTGTGATGAGGTATTATGATTACTTGCATTATTTACATTATTCGGACTGTTATCCTCATCTTCATTGCCATATTCACAACGTTTCGGCCGTTGTACTCTCCGGTCTTTATGTCTATGTTTCTCTATATATCTGTCTATATCTCTGAGATGAGGTATTATGATTACTTGCATTATTTACATTATTCGGACTGTTATCCTCATCTTTATTGCCATATTCACAACGTTTCGGCCGTTGTACGCTCCAGCTTTTATGTCTATGTCTCTCTATATATCTGTCTATATCTCTGAGATGAGGTATTATGATTACTTGCATTATTTACATTATTCAGACTGTTATCCTCATCTTCATTGCCATATTCACGACGTTTCTGCCGTTGTACACTCCGGCCTTTATGTCTATGTCTCTCTATATATCTGTCTATATCTCTGAGATGAGGTATTATGATTACTTGCATTATTTACATTATTCGGACTGTTATCCTCATCTTCATTGCCATATTCACAACGTTTCGGCCGTTGTACTCTCCGGTCTTTATGTCTATGTCTCTCTATATATCTGTCTATATCTCTGAGATGAGGTATTATGATTACTTGCATTATTTACATTATTCGGACTGTTATCCTCATCTTCATTGCCATATTCACAACGTTTCGGCCGTTGTACTCTCCGGTCTTTATGTCTATGTCTCTCTATATATCTGTCTATATCTCTGAGATGAGGTATTATGATTACTTGCATTATTTACATTAATCGGACTGTTATCCTCATCTTCATTGCCATATTCACAACGTTACGGCCGTTGTACGCTCCGGCCTTTATGTCTATGTCTCTCTATATATCTGTCTATATCTCTTAGATGAGGTATTATGATTACTTGCATTATTTACATTATTCGGACAGTTATCCTCATCTTCATTGCCATATTCACAACGTTTCGGCCATTGTATACTCCGGCCTTTATGTCTATGTCTCTCTATATATCTGTCTATATCTCTGAGATGAGGTATTATGATTACTTGCATTATTTACATTAATCGGACTATTATCCTCATCTTCATTGCCATATTCACAACGTTTCGGCCATTGTATACTCCTGCCTTTATGTCTATGTCTCTCTATATATCTGTCTATATCTCTGAGATGAGGTATTATGATTACTTGCATTATTTACATTATTCGGACTGTTATCCTCATCTTCATTGCCATATTCACAACGTTTCGGCCGTTGTACTCTCCGGTCTTTATGTCTATGTCTCTCTATATATCTGTCTATATCTCTGAGAAGAGGTATTATGATTACTTGCTTTATTTACATTATTCGGATTGTTATCCTCATCTTCATTGCCATATTCACAACTTTTCAGCCATTATTTATGAAGTATTGGCAGGGCGTAACGGTTGTGTGAACTAACGAAGGGAAAGGCATGCACAATTATCATATAACTATTTCATTAATATTCATAATATTTAACGTTTGTGTGAGTGGCAAACAGAATATTTAAGTTTTAGGACCCGTTTTCCTGCTTAGGCTTTAGCTGGTGTAAATTAAAAGAGTTCAGAGGTCATTCTTTTATAAAAAGTCACATGAACTTAAACTTGATACTAGTTAAGCAACTAGGTCCCATTCCTTTTTTGTTGAAATATCTCGGTGCAACCGCCATTTCTCTTCTAAACCCTCTTTTCTGGCACTTTTCACCTGTGGAACTCCATTCGGATTTCTTTCTTCCCTGATAACTACAATCGCCAAATATGTAAATACAACGTCAATCGCCATCTTCTGTCTTCCTGAGTCCTGATTCTTTTTGTGTCTTTTTCTCGATTCTCCCGATAATAAATCTTCACTTTCTCTTTCACTTTCACTTTCACTTTCACTCCCTGTAACCCCCAGCCTTCTAGCTTAAATTCGTCTTGCTTAGGGTGAAAAGACTTTTTTTAAAATGACAAAAATGTATCTTAGATACATCATTCACAGATATGTTGAGAATCTTGGTAGAAACTGAGTTGCAAGATAATCCTTAAAACCGATAATTTACTCTCTGCTAAAACAATCCATACGCTTCAGATCCAAATTACATGAAGAGAACAGATTTTTTGTTCATACCGATAATAACACATTTACTGTCTCTTAACTTAAGTTTCAAGACCAAATTTCAAGCAGACCTTTGACTGTCGGAGTAAACTTTATGAGGTGCGCAATGAGGAAGACAATGAGCGAATTTGAAGATGAAACATGAAAAATATTCATCTGCTACTATCTCTAAAAATGGATACTTAATATATAAAGGAATTCTTAAGGAACAGTTACGTAAAGCCTTTAGAAGCTACAGTACAATTTACGGTAATGAGAAATTTTTATCCGCTTGCGACAGAATGCACAACTCAAGAATTTCAGTCACGGAAAATTTACACTATTTGCATGCGAACTATTTTCCTCGTCTTTGTTGTTGCTATCACAACGTTTCTGCCGTTGGGCTCTCCGGCTTTCATATCCTGAATCTATCTTACATATTTATAAGTCTACCATTCGTTCACACCTTGAATATTGCTGCCACATATGGTCCGATCTTACTGATCTATATCTAGAGATTCTTGATCAAACCCAAAGAAGAATCTGCAATATTATTGGTCTTGACCTGGCGTTTCGGTTTCAGTCCCTTTCTGTCGAACTCATAATAATCATTGGGGCTAGTTTTTAAATTGTTGTTTTATTCCCAATGAATTGTAATTAAGGGGACTAGTTAGGGCTTTCATAGAGACAATGAGGTATTATGGTGATTGTAGCAAGAAAGGTAAGTAAGGATGTGTTTTTTTTTTTTTTTGGTGTTAGGAATATTGTGGTATGTTTGGTCAGCGTTTGTGACTAGCTAAGTTTAATATTAAGGCAGAAGAAGACCGTCCTTTTACCCACTCCCCATCTTTGGCCTTGTGCCATATTTTCTGTTTTATTACGGGAATAAATATCACTTTCTGTCGAACTCCCTGTCTTCCAGACGAGGCGATGCTTATAGGCAGAGTCTCGTCAGGGGAGGTAGACAAACCCGACCCCATGTATGCGAGGTCTACAGGGAATTTTTGCCTGAGCCTGCAGGCTCGGAATTGCTCCACATAACAACTGGCCTTGTGCCACACGCTGATTCGTGGGGAGGTCGGGTAAATACCGCTTTTCACCATGGTACTTAGACTTTATGAATTTAAACGCAGATCTCATCAGTTTACAATTGAAGTGGTCAGATGCAACCATAAGTTCTATGCAAACAGTTTCTTTTCTCGCACTTCTCGGTTGTGGGACTCGCTTCCGGTTACACGGTCTCCAGCCTCATCTTAAAAAATTTAAAGGGAATATCAATCTTTATCTTCTGACCTCTTGATTACCCTTCTGTTGTTGCTAATACTGTTTCTCTTTTTTCTTATTCTTTTACACTCGGTAGCCCCTTTATATCTAAGAGGCTTTACTGCCTCGCATGGGGTGAAATGATTACGAAAAAGTTGTATGTTGATCCAGTTAACCTACAGAGAATATCGAATTGAACCGTTTATTTAATTCAATTCGAAATTCCTTGGAGGTTACCCGGATCTACATACACTTGATGAAGGCCGAAGGGCACGACGATCGAAACTGTGTGATAACAACAACAAAGACGAGGATAACAGAACATGGTCGCTCAGTATCTCTGTTTTTATATAGATTCGAACTCCGATACTTGATTCAGACGAGAAATCCACAACATCGGGTTTCTCATTCAAAATTGGGAAGATTGTGTTGCGCCGATTTCGATTCTCTGATTATGTCCTTGAGTGTCAACATTCGAAATCCAGACCTTTATTTATTTTATTTATTTATTTTTACTTCATCTTGAATGCCCACCACCAACACTGGTACAAGATATTCAATTATCTCAACCACAAGGCAGATTAACCTAGAGTATTAGAAAGATTTAGAATAAATCCAATTGCATCATTTTTTTATTTCGTAGGGGGGGGGAGGTCGTTGCCCTTTTACAATCAGTATTCGAAATTAGAGATTTCACGTTGGCGACAACCCCGACCGTTGCTACCAGTCGATGGTACGCAGGTATTTGAGTTATAAGCTAAACTCTGATTTTGGGCCCTTTTTATATATTAAGAAAAGCGTAAAGGAGAAGTCAGCATGGTTTGAAACCGTTTATTCGAGGTTGCTTTATTTACATTACACTGTAATTAAATTGCAGTTGAATTAAACTTTGAATATTAACGTTTGATTTCGATTTCTAAATTAATTATAATTAAATATATTGATCAGGATCAACTGACCTTCGATTTTATCAGTATTTACTAATTTCATTGTGGTAAATACAGAAGACAATTTGGAAAAAAAAAACTTTTTGACAGGTTTGAATGGCCACTCTTCAAGATCTGTCTACATTAATGAGGCTGTCTCTCCAGGGTTTTATTCTTGGACATACGTTGTTCCTTATTTTCATCAACGACCTTTGCCAATGTCATCAGTTCTCATCTTGGTATCAATGCTAGTGACAACTATTTACCTCTGTCTGGTAAGTCTGGGCGGTTTGATAAGGGAAAATTGGCAGCTGATCTCACAAATGATCTACAACTCGTTGTGCTTTCTGTTTAGCTGAGTTCGTCAGCAATATTTAGTATCGGAGAGAAAACAAATAAATTATAATAAAATGAAAAGCTCCGATGACAAATCGATAAATGGAGGAAAAAGGAGATCGAATGTAGTCTTCGATTTTTTTTATTTTTATTTTTTTTTTTTTTTGTCCGTCATTTTCTCAAGGTCCTATTTTCCAATTAGAGAAATGCACGAGCAACCTCCTTCCCAGCAAAAAAAAAAAATTCTTTAAATCAGTTCCTCACTCTAGGAAATATCTTGTACAAGTAAACACGACGCGAACCTGTTCGAGGTTTATTAAAATCGGTTAACGAAAGAAAATAGATATTTTTAATAAAAAAAAAAGGGTCTCTGCGAGTCTTTAATATTTTTATTTGGTTTGGATTTTTTATGACCTTCTGTGATTCTGGAAATTAATTTCCTAACGATTCAAAGAACCTCCATGGTGATATGAACCTCACAGAAAACGAACCCAAATCGAACATGCGGACGATTACTAAACTAAAATAAAAATGCCTACTAGACAAACAAACGAACACGCACACACACACACACGAACATTATCATCTGAATCCCGCACAGACAAACTAGAATTGTGATACACTTACACACATAAATTATACAAACAAACGCTGCTTGACAAGACAGGTGCAGATGGAATCTACTTAATCAATGGTAAACAAACAACACAAAATATAAAAATAAGAGAATTTTTCTCCTTCTATCATTTTCTCCGTATTTCATTCTCTGATGAAGCTTTAATAAAAAGCGAAACATGCTGGATTTAGGAACGTTTCTTCTTTGTTCCTTATCCTATCATTCTGTCGGACTCCGATCCATATTTGACCCTAATTCACACACACACACACACACACACACACACACACACACACACACACACACAATAACATATATATATATATATATAAATATAAGATAAAGTATAGTTTTAAGGTATGCTATATTCATGGGATAACGTGCTCAATGTCAGGAACAGAGCGTATGTAAATATAAAAGTGGACATTGTGGTCAAAACCCAGAGGTGACAGACTGTTTCATGCTTAAACGCAACAGTCAGTCCGTTTTGTCTCAATCTATGACGAAGCTTTAGTAAAAGTGAAAAATGTTAAATTCATATACGTTTTCTTATTTGTTTTTTATTTTTATCATATATATATATATATATATATATATATATATATGAAGAAATATAGTCTTAAGGTGTGGTATAATTATGGGATAAAGTGCTCAATATCAGAGATAGAGCGTGTGTAAATTAAAAAGTGACCATAGAAGTCAACCCCTTAGAAGCGACAGGCTGTTTCATGCTAGACGTAATATATATATATATATATATATATATATATATATATATATATATATATAAGTAATGAAAATCTTGGTAATCCGTCTCAAATCACAGATTCCCAATTTAAATGTTCAATTTTTGTTTGTGGCTTGCGTTCACCAAATGATGAAAATGTTCGTATTCGGATCCTGTCAAAGATTGAACAGAATCCCGACATTACACTGTAACAAGTGGCAGTTGAATTAAATCTTGAATATTAACATTTAATTTGGATTTCTAAATTAATTATAATTAAATATATTGATCAGGATTAACTGACCTTCGATTTTATCAGTATTTACTAATTTCATTGTGGTAAATACAGAAGACAATTTGGAAAAAAAAAACTTTTTGACAGCTTTGAATGGCCACTCTTCAAGATCTGTCTACATTAATGAGGCTGTCTCTCCAGGGTAGATTTTTGGACATACGTTGTTCCTTATTTTCATCAACGATCTTTGCCGATGTCATCAGTTCTCATCTTGGTATCAATGCTGATGACAACTATTTACTTCTGTCTGGTAAGTCTGGGCGGTTTGATAAGGGAAAATTGGCAGCTGATCTCACAAATGATCTACAACTCATTGTTAACTCAACAAGATGTGAATTGTTAATTTTACCGACTCCAAAACAAAACTTCTCTATTTTAATTGCCTGAGATAACTTTCTTTTGACTTCCAAAAGCACGACTGATGCTAACCTCCAGGTGAGTGACTCACTGTGCCATCTCGGGCTAACGTTTTCGCTGACATGAAGTTGAAAGATCATATTGAATCAATTGCTACGTTTGCTGCTAGGAAAGTTAGTTCACTGGTTAATTTAAACCATTAATCTTGTTTGCAAGTCAATTAACACTGCATTTATTTTTATTTGAAAGTTGAGTACATTTCTGGGAGACATTCTGTATAGTTTTTTCATTAAATTTCGGGATGTTTCGTCGATGTATTTTTTAGGGCATTGTTTATATTATATTTGATTTTTAGTTTTCGATTTTGCTTGTATAAATTTATAATTTTTTAAAAGTGTTTTGTCAATAAGACTGATGAAATTTATTTTATATTAGCAGGCCTTTTGACTAAACCGAAGCACGGAGAGAAATATTTTAGAGATATTTAAGTCGGAATTTTCGGACACGCCTGTCTCCTTTATCAACGAGACAAGAAATAAACAATGAAATGTGACTCTCTTTTCCAGGAACTTTGTTGTTGGTGGTGGTGTTATTTGGGGGCTTCTTTTCAGTGTATTGTAGAAATGCAATAGTTTTCGTCTTTTAGTTTGCCATGATCACAGTTATGTGGGATTTGTAGAAGGCTTTCTGTAGAAACTGTATGTTTCAATCCCTGTTGAATCTGTAGTGGATGGGTTAATTATGTGGTAATAATTGTTGAAAATAGGTTGCGTCTCAATTAACTATTTCTACTAACATCAAAATAAAATACAAAATTCAACTGAATTGTTTTATAACGTAACAATAAGATTTATTAATGTTTGATTACATTAATGTGAACTGAAAAGGTAGGACAGAGTTGTGTCCATTTAACTTGGAATATTTGTACCAAAGTTCATATTAAGAAGAAGTATTACCTTTACTGTAATGTTTTTTATAAGGTTTTTGCACATGAATGTTTACTTAATAGATAGTAAATGTAATTTACTTTAGATAAGCAATATCTGAGAATTAATGTCCACAGAATTGATTGAGTTGAAAGATTTGAGTCAGCGTTGAGGTGTTTCTTTGGCGGTAAAATGTTGGTTTCGAACGACGTGGGAGTAAGTTAGCAAATTCTCTGTGGTGCTGTCACTGACTTGGCGGTAATTATCTTTAACGTCTGGTCAGCAATGACTAAGACGGGAGTCGGTGAAGGTTACATCTTTTGGCACTTGGTAACTACTCTCGACTTCCAAAAAGTTCACACGTGTTTGGTTTATATAATGGTCAAGTGGCTCCCAGCATATGAGAGGGAAAACAGATTGCTCGCGTGCAGGCGGTTTGATTGGTCGGAACTGACCAATCAGCAAGCCAGATTGGAGTTGAATGACCAATGAATACTTGTTATATTGCATGAAAGTAGAATTTGGCTTGCCAGATAGGAGGAGTGCATTTCCTACAAAGAGGTAAGACTGGTTGTGTTGTGGGAGATTCCACAAATCCTATAATATGTGAATCTATTTTAAAAATATATATGTTAACACAAACTTTCTTATTGTCACTTAAATGAAGACACGCCAAAAGCACGCACCTGACATTATATCAACGATGTGGTCTGTGTGCGTTTGTGTGTGTGGAAAAGGTCTCAAAATACGAATATTTAAAAAACTTGAAAGGTTTTGATCTTAGCCGAATATCCAAAGAGTGGTGTTCGCTGTTTGGGACTTACAACGTTTGCATCGTCTGTCGATCTTAGCCGACAGACAATTTTTATTTAGTCTTCAGCGAATGACCATTCATTCTGACAGCCTAATATGTGGTTAAGTCAGTGTATTGAATAAATGTCAGGAAGTATTACTTCATGCCAGACAGAAGCTCTCAAAATGCTGGCTTTTCTTCTCTTTCTCATGCGAATACTGTCAGTATCACGACTTTTCAATTCAACTTTTTCTCCTTCTTCACATATATATATATATATATATACAGTCACTCTAAATGCCTAAAATGTATACACATTTAGATGAATACATGTATATGCTCGTCATCCTTTCTAAAAGGCTCTAATTATATTAAATATAAATCTTTCTGTTGGAACTTGTCAAAATTTACAGTGGGCGTAAAATCTTTGTGCATTTTATATTGCTTCAGTGTACATGACAGTAGTTTGGTCAAGAGTTTCATTTCTATGTTTATCCAAAAGTTTGGTGGCACTAGACGCGTTTAGTTTTGACTTCATTAAAAATTATCACTTTTCATTTTAATTTGTCGGAATTATTGCTTTATTTCTTTATTCTAACTTTGAAAATGTCAGAAAATAAAAAATAAAATTATTTCCGGGATATTACGCTTCTTTTATATTTCAAAAAATAAAAAAAAATATGCGATCCTAACGCAAGAAAAAGACTTGAAGAAGGTGATGTGACTGATCAAACGTGTTAAAAGTGGCTTGCTGTTGTGCTAAACAGTAGAATGAACTCTTCTCTCATAAATACTAACTCCGAGACTTCCTAGGGATAGAGTCGCAGGGCAGCCGAGACACAGTCTCTGACTGTGTGCGACTTCTGTCAAACTCTTTGCCAAAGGCAGAGAGGAACCCGGATTGAAAGCAAAGTTTCGTCCGGGGAGGTAGACAGATCCCGAACTCGCTTATGCGGGTTCAAAGGGAATGTTTTTGGCCGAGCCTACGGGCTCGGAGAAACCCACGTTAAACTCGGCCTTGTGCCACATACATTCCTCGTGGAGGGACTGTTAAATATAGAGTCGTAGGGTAGCGGAGACGTAGTGTTAACCTGACCGTTCGAACGTACACCTCCATCTGCTTAATACTAACACTCTTGCTTTGTATATATCTGTTATTTCAATACACTTGTTCAACCCTACCTTCGTCTTCTGCGTCTTTCCTTCTGGCCTCTAAACAGGCCACAACACTTGCTAAATTTTGTGATTGGAAACAATGTACGATTGATAGACAAAGATATTACCTGAAAATAAACACTTATATACAAGGCAGAAATAACTAAATTATTGAAGACATCCAAATAAAGCCTTGATAATCACTTACATCAATTTAGTTATGTTAGTTATTGTAACTTCCAAATAAGCGAAAAATGAATTTGGACTGGATCAGATCTCTATGTGTTATTCGCCACGTATATATAATCAAAACGTTTCAGTGTTGAAACAAATTGTTACAGGCGATGAACAGGAGATATTTTACAACAACATGAAACATAAGCGATTGTAGAGAACGAAATACATCAAGAAAAAACTTTTAAAGGAGTAAGTCGTCATCTCGAACGAGACGATACTATTTACAATGTGTGATTGGAAAGGATTCCTCTACAATGTTCTACTTCCGGAGAACTAAACGACTGATTTTAAAAATTACACTGACGAGCCAAAAGACATGGGTTGTAAATGTACTAGTAGATGTCACCACCATTCAGAAATAGAAATGCCCAGACCTATATGAGTAGTGCGTTGTCATTTTAAATGAACCTTGACGTTTGATTTAATCTTCGTATTAAAAATTTTTCTCTTTGCTTCTAATTTTTAAATGCTTGGTGCACCAAAACAATAGAATTTAAAATTTACTGTTTCTGTCCAAGATTAACGCAAAATAAATCAGTAACTGACTTGTCCATTTTTGGAAATTTATTAAAAGTTCTTTGAAATTCTCTTATTTGGTTATTCCCAAGAATTCAATAATTTTCTCCTTACGGCCGTATCCCTTTGAAACGCCGATTCTAGTAAGATCACCGAAGTTAAACAATGTCGAACATGGTGAGTATCTAGATGGGTGACCACTTTAGAATACCAGTGCGTATACCTGGGTATGTGAAATGGATAACGGTTCTAAACTAAAAATCAGAGAGCCGAATTTTAATTCCAGTTAGGCTCGTTATATTCACTTATGTGCAATAGACCCCCTTAGGAAAGGTATATATCCATCTCTTGTTCCCCAAGCTATGGGTTAATTAATAAGACTTGTATCACTAAACGATTATCCAAAAAGATCTTACAATGTAAAAATATCTCCCGTCTTTAAATAACCTGCAAGTGGTTGATAAGCCGTAAAAAACGAATTAATCAAGCAGGAACTCTTATGACTGATATCCTTACCTTTGTTGACTCCCCACTTTTTAAAATCCTGAACGTTTAAGATTGAGAAACAAGTTTAACTCGTAAAATGGTGGAGATACGAGAGCTGAATCCATTTGCACGCATTGAAAATAAAAACTAAGATGAAGATTTTTACAATTGGTCTTAGGATTATTATTATTATTATTATCCGTATCGAGAAAATTGTTCGAAAAGAATTATTCGAAAAACATTAATTCGAATTGTAAATTGGTTGAATAAAAATTAATCGAAAGAACAATTATACTAAATGATAATTATTCGAAATACCAATGTTTGATATACGTATGTGGTCTTGCTTTGAGAGAGTCAATGCTGCTTTAACTAATAACGCCCTTGAAGGAGGGCATAGGGCTTTTTTTGCAGCAAGTGTCATCCCATCATCCCACAATATAGAAATTCTTAGACGCTGTTTAAAGAGATCAGGACTTGTAAGAAATTCATATTGCAAAAGTAAGAACAGATTGCCAAAATATCAAGAGCACCAAGAAATACTGCAACGTAAAGGTAAAACTTAAATAATTAGTTGCAACCTTTAACGTGTATTATTCAGTAGTTGACTATTTACGTGCAGGATCATAAAACTTAAGTTTATAAGGATTTTTTATTACTAAATTGTTTTATTAATGATATATTGTATTTCGAGTAATTATCATTTGTGGATTTCTTTTAATTTTTACATTTTTATTGCAATAAAGAATTTAGCATTTCGAATAATTATCATTTAATGTAATTGTCCTTTCGATTAATTTTCATTTAAACAATTTACAATTCGAATAAATGTTTTTCGAAGAATTGTTTTAGAGCAAAAAACAGTTTTATCTTATCCTGTGTCGTCACTAGATGTTACACCTTTAGACTACTATTACTTGTTTTTTTACGAAACATGAGGAGGAGCAATGGATAGCAGCTTGGATTGAGGAATCGGAGAGCCGAGTTTGAATTCCAGTTGAATCCATTACATTCACTTACGTGCTAATACCCTTGGGAAAGGTGTGAATTATCATCTCCCTCCAGCTATGGGTAAATAGCAGGACATACTAGGTTCGTGCCTTAACTGATTGGGCCACAGTGGAGCGTTCGGTTAGCAAGGTTGATTTTACTGCTTTTAAACTACAATCTTCCATGGATCTCTCACGTACATTCATATCTGCTCATGGCGTATCCAAATGTAAACAAATGACGTCACACATTATGAAATGGACAAAGTCCGACAATTATTTTAAGATATTTTTATGTTTATACATTCTTTTTATAGATAGAAATATTTAAGTAAATGATCTGTTTTATAATAAACAGTATTATAACATTTACCGGACTGAATCGAACGATCCTCTGTAGCTCAATCGGTTGAAGGCACGTCAGGCTATATGACGGTTCTGTATAGGATACAGGTTCGATTCCTGTCGGTAGACGAATATTTTCTATGAAAATTTCTCGGACATTCAGGCCGGTAAATGTTGTTTAATACTGTTTATTATAAACAGAGCATTTACTTAAATATTTGTATCTATAAAAAGAATGCATAAACATTAAAAGGTCTTAAAGTAATATATGTAATGTGTAAAATGGATAAAGATGATGCGACGTGTACCCCACCCTCAGGGCATAAACAGAATGTACCACAAAAAGAAGAATCAGTCAACATTGTCGGATTCGATCAAGTTACAGGTATATTTACTCGGCCTCCCTACCAAATGCATATGGGCCAAGAGCAAAAGTTGTGGTTTTTCCGGACCCCCGCGACCACTGTCACACTGGATTTCGTATTACAATGAACCTTTGTTTTTATTTTTAAGGTTAAGGAGTAGGAATTAAGTGTATGAATTTTTGGAAATTAGAAACTTAAGGTTTCACTAACCATTTTAACCAGATCTCAATTTGCAATTTTTTTGTTGTTATTATTGATTGTCTAAATCACTCCTTATTACTGGTTCCCATATTGTATTCATTTCTATGTTTGGTTAGCTTAGGCTGAAGAAGGGTGG
>CAHIKZ030001224.1:95000-122500 GCA_903632075.3 Acanthosepion pharaonis
TGCTGGAGCTTCAACATAGATCGCCAGTGAGCGAACACAGGTTATTCCATTTCTAATGAGTAGATCAAATGATGGCAAAGTAAACTCATAAATAGGAAGTAGTGTGACGTCTAAACGATCGCTATTTTTAGTTTATCCTCTATTACTATACGGATCGCTATTTCTAGTCTATCCTCTATTACTATACGGATCGCTATTTCTAGTCTATCCTCTATTACTATACAGACCGCCATTTCTAGTCTATCCTCTATTACTATACGGACCGCTATTTCTAGTCTATTCTCTATTACTGTACGGATCGCTATTTCTAGTCTATCCTCTATTACTATACGGATCGCTATTTCTAGTCTATCCTCTATTACTATACGGATCGCTATTTCTAGTCTATCCTCTATTACTATACGGATCGCTATTTCTATTCTATTTCTCTCTACGGATCACTATAGGAATTAATATTCGGATCACTATTCGGTGATTTCTTTTCAAGTGAGTATTATCGAGCAAATACTATTAGTGCGAGTGCTATTCGAAAGCGTCTGACACCAGTATTGTTCAACAGCGTTACTATAGTTGTATCTGCAATTACAAAGTCTCTACTACAACGAGCATTACAAAATTGACAACAAGTATTTGTTGACATTACAAAAGTGGCAAAGATTGTTCGTTGACATCACAAAACAATAAGACCCGAAGTGAATGTTATGAGGTTATGTAAGATAGATAACGGCTGGTCCTCTTGTAAATCGGTTTCACAAAGTAAGTTCTGAGAAATACGCCGAGTGGAACTTGCTCTTTACAAATTGCATCCAAAGAGAATGGGAGTGGGTTGACTCTGTGTACGTAGCATAGTGGGAACTAGCTGTGAAGGTCTGAAACAGTGCAACGAAGGAATGCATATGGTCTGAACAATTGCCATGGAAATAGCGATAGATACAAAATTCAATAAATGTCTGTTGCAGATCCATCGATGACCAGCAAGATCAGTAGGTGATCAATTGTGGAAGATTGCATTATAAGTAGTGAATTTATATTAAAAAAAAAAGCAACAATAAACTGTGAATTGACTTTTTTTTCATAAGTAGTTTCTGTCATATCAAGATATTTTAACCGTCCTGGTTATGACGATAGCGTGGACCCACTTCTTAATTGCTGGTGTTCCCAGGTCCACACTGAGCCGGGGTGGTAGCACCTGTTAGGGTCCCAGCTATGGGCAAATAGTTAACCCCGAAACTGAGGTAAAAACCATTATAAAAGTGTAAAAATAAGTTTTAATAACAGAAATACTTTGTAAAAATTGTTACCAGAAATAATTTTTTGAAAAAAATAACTGTTACCAGCAAAATATTTTGAAAAAAAAACTGTTACCAGCAATATATTTTTGAAAAAAATATTACCAGCAATATATTTTTGAAAAAAAATATATTACCAGCAATACGTTTTTTAAAAAAAATATTACCTGCAATACATGTTTTAAAATAAAATTACTAGCTACACATTTTTGAGGAAAAAAATATTATCAGAAATAGGTTTTTGACAAAACAAAATATTACCAGAAAAAAAATGTTGTCGCAAATAAATAACCCATTGAGGTTGATATGCCGTAAAAGACAACAAACCAAACCAAACCAAGATATTTTAAAAGTAACCCGAACATCGTACGTAACGAAATTCAAAATTTCATTTCGTTAGGCTTTCAAAAGAATCTCCAACTATTAACCTTTCCGGGGACAAATCTTTTTTCTTTTTACAGCGACTGGAGAAGAACTCTAACAGCTAACAGAAACTCCGCTTCATGGTATGTTTTTTAATCGTAGCTTAGATGTGGCACAAGGTTGAATGTATGGAGCCCCTGGTGACGATCAATCTCATTCTTCAGTCGTAATTGATAGAACGGACCAAGCTTGCCAACTATCAGACTACGTCCAAATGCCCACGCTTTATGGTATTTGCGTTCGCTTTGATTCTTCTGTTTGTTTCCCAAAGTGAGGTTGACAGGAAGTCTTTCTGTCGCCATGACACTCGGCCGCAGCCTCTTTATCCGATTTCCGGTTATCGATTTTACAGTGGTAGTTTCTAGTTTGTTCTTTCAATCTTGTACTGTCTCTTGTTACATCGGCCATAGGTCAGTTGACCGATCAATTGTTTTTTTTTATTAGACAATTTTCGTCCATCACTGTGACACAGTGTGGGGGGAAGTATGTATGCGTGCGTGTGTGTGAGAGAGAGAGAGAGCGAAAGAGAGAGAGCGAGAGAGAGAGGGGGTGGGGGGATGGTGTTTATATCGCGCTCGTACAACTGGAACTTAGGATGTAATTTTCAAGTTTTCTTTTTATTTTACGAGTGTGGACAGTGTCAGTCCGGATTATCGGATTATGTCTATTTCCCTTGTTCATATTTTTTCTGTCTGTTCACGATAATCTCTTTAACTTGGTCGGTTCATATCTGCTTGTCCATTTCAGTTTTTAATTGCATAAACATATATTAGGTTGGTTTAGCTGTTATATATATATATATATATATATATATATATATATATAATATAAATTAATTGATTTAAAATATGGTTTTTTTCGCTACACAGTTCCAACCATGTTTCAAAAATAGAAGCTAGCGAAAAAAAACATATTTTAAATCAATTAATTTATAATATTAATGCTCTGTAAATTTACATTCAGCACTATTTTGTAAAAATAAAAATATCTATAAGAACACCGGATTTTATATCTTACTGTTCTTTCTTTTTATTTATATATATATATATATATATATATATATATATATATGTGTGTGTGTGTGTGTGTGTGTGTGTGTGTGTTTTGTGTGTGTGTGTTTGTGTTTGTGTGTGTGCGTGTGTGTGTGTGTGTGTGTGTGTTTGGAATAGCTAAATACGAAAGTGGTGTAAAATAAAAGAAAAAATCTAAATGAATTCGGATAGATAAAAAAAATTCTAAAATTGTTGTTCGCATGTGTAGTCCTACCAACATAACAAATTTACACTATTTACATTCTTCGGACTGTATACCTCATCTTTTTTTACCTCATCGGTTATATTGTTCTAGTTCCACGTGCCAAGCCTCTTCTGGATCTCTCGGTTATCTCCATTTACCTCGCCACTGTATTAGCCAGGTATTGAACTCACAACGCTTTTATCGTGTGTCCTTGAGGACATCAGTGTATGAATATTCGGGACTTATAAACTTAATCTCTCAGTAACTGTTTTTTTTTTTTACCAGACCTCATATTGCAATTTTTTGTGAAAGACATGAAGAACACAGGAATTGAAAAGGTTTCGTAAAGTGGAATGGACGTAAGGGGAAAGGTGCAAGATATAAATAGAAGTATTTGAAGAAGGCAAAAGTGCCATTGCTCTGCGTAAGTGTTGTGGTAGGATCCACCTAATTTGCATAGTGGAGTACCGACCATATAAATATGGTTGGTACCGGGAAGAGAGGGAGGAATCAAGAGATTCAACCAGAGATTCTGCCCAACTGCGATTCAGTCAACACATTCTCCAGGAACGGTCTTACCAGGAATAGACTATATGTAAATATTGTGACACTTTCTTGTTTCAATACATTTTGTTCTAAGTACCTTTTGTGTTGCATTATTATTCCATGCATTAGTCAAGTTTCAACAGTAAGCTAATTATTTTTGTTAATAATGAGTGGTTGCATAATTTGCTAACATAAACACTAGACACTGTGTCAATTTTTCATGATGTAACCTAAGGAAAGTTACTGAATCAAATAATCAAACGAAGGTTGGTAATGAACAATAATACTTAGGACAAGAACAACACATATAAGATTCGCCAGCGGTGTGTAGAAGTAGTCAAGTGCTAGAATGAATCTCCAAATACAGGATATCTACCAACTGCTCCACGTGGCCAGATGTGGAACAAGGCTGAATTTAATGTGGGATATCCGAGCCCGTAGACTCGGCCAAAAATTTTCTCCGTATATAATGGAGTCGGGTAGCTGTTTCCAGAGATGAAACTCTGCCTTTCGACATAGCCTCGTTAGGTAGAAAACACGTGTCACTGGTATAAAGTTAGTATGTCCATACAGTTTGCGTATGTTTGTTTTGTTCCTCGTAGGTTGATAAGAAAAAGAGTCAACGTGGTTGCGATGTGTGTTTAAACATATGGACAAAAATGTACTTGTCTGGATGACTGTGTCATCAGGGTGCTATTTAATTCTCTAGTGGACAGAATCGTATCACGTTCGGGAAGATACGTCGATAAGGTAGAAAGAAAGATTTCAACGGTTGGTATTAAAATTTTGTTATTTTCCAATGCTCTGCGTTGATTTTTTCTGGAAGACCTGGTTCGTTTGTTGTGTGTGGATGATGATGGCGCACAAAATTTTAATAGAAGAATCGTCGATTTTTAAAGTTGTTAAGCGATGTTGGTGAAATTTCTACCGAGTGTTGAATAACTGCGAGAACACTTGAAGATATATGATATTATTATTTTCTCGGAGACGCAGCTGTCTCCGTGTATTATTAAATCGTAATTGCATATTTCTTAGTTTGTTCGTCTTAAAATCATTAAGTGAAAAAAGTCAGTGAGTCGCCTTTGGGATTATTTCACCTTTTATCTGCTGAGTTCAGGAGAAACAGTGCTGCTTATAGTTGAAAATGGAGTTAACTTTCGTGGTGTTTAAATGGTATTTTCTCGTGTGGTCTTGAAGAAAATTAACTTTGTTTTGCGTGCCTCAAACTTATAAGTCGAAAGTCGTATTATTCGTTTTGGCGAAAAAAAAATTCTGATGTCTGCCGGTTGAGGTAAAGTCAGGCGTAATGAACTGGGAGAAAGAAAATGTTAAGCAAAAAGCAGTAGAGATGAGATACGTGTTGTTTGCCTGCTGGCCGTGCAGTGGTAGTAACAATTGCAACAGCGATTAGGGATTTGGGGTGGGGGGTCAAACGCGTTGCAAGGAAATATTTGTTGATTTGGAGAACATCGTGTTCAGATAATTACGCTGTGTAGATGTGCTTTAGCTTTTAGAAATTTGCGATGTTGCTCTTCTCATTGGGTCTAATCACAAATTTTGTAACTGTAAGTTGTTTTCGTTGTAAGTTTTTCGTGTCCGCCGTGCGTAGTAGGGTAGATAGATAAGTTGTTATACAGTTTTGTGTGTTTTTGAGAAAAAACATCGCGTCGTGGTCATCAATCTATTGCTGGAGTGCTGGTCGTTTTGGGGTCAGAAAGACACGTTTCTCCTCGTATATTTATCCCTCAACAAAAATGGCGGACTCAGAATGTGAGTCTGTGTAATAAAATGGAAAAGTAACAACAAAACTATATACAGAGACAAACGAAGGTATACATAGACAATAGGAAATTGTTGCGTGTTAAATAACAATGAGCATGAATGAAAGAAACATTTAAACTAATGTGTGTGTGTGTGTGTGTGTGTGTGTGTGTGTGTGTGTGTGTGTGTGTGTGTGTGTGTGTGTGTGTATGCACGTGTGTATGTATAGTTTGAAGTAGAGAATGTCCTAGAAAAAATGAAGTGAAAGGTGCGTACGCGTATGCGCGTGCGGGTGCGTTCCCCAGTGGGAAAGCGTTTTCCTCGTTCGACCTACATCTTACCGTCCCTGAGTGAAAAACAAAAAATAGGATGACAGAGAATGCCACTTCCTATTTATAGGCTTAGAGAGAGTCACCTAGCAGCATTTTTTAAAGACAGTAAGTGGGGCAACTCCACATTATCAAAAGAAAATTTAGAACTAAATGTTATATATATATATATATATATATATATATATATATATATATATATAATTAAAACGACAGACAAGCTACTACGGTTAAGCTTTTTCTTTAATTTTTCTTGTGTTCGAAAAAGTGTTTTTCTGGGCGGGGGGGACAAAGAGTATGTAGAAACTGCCCAAATGTACTATAGTTCCGAGCCCTTTCGGTTATACTTTTAGCCATTATCAAGGATGATTTTATTTTTTCAGTTTAATTGAGTGTGCACGTTATTTGTATGTTTTTCGTATTTTATAAAGATGCTCTATTTTCCGAACATGGTTAGCACATTATGACTTCGTTCGTAGTTAATATTGTTAAGCGTTGGCCCTTTCGTTTTTATTATTAGGGCTTCCATTATTTTTAATCTTTTCTTTTTTTACAGGTGGATCAGGTTATTATGTTATTGTTTTCTACTAATATGTTTCGAATTGAATCTGGTAAGTTTGTGTGTGTGTTTAAATGGATTCTAAAAGAGCTATGGTCAGAGAGGTGTAATGTAGGGCCTTTTGATAGGCATGTAGTTGTGTGACCAATGTAATTATTTATGACTTCGGTTTGATCAGGAACACAGTTCTTTAAGGGGCATTTGAACTCGTAGATAACGTTCGTTCTTTGTAATTTTGATTTAGGTGTGTGGATGTTTTTGAGTATAAGATTAGCTGTCTTAAACTTTCTATGTTAGATAATTAATTTGATTTTTTATTCAGGTCAATTGGGTTAATGTATTTCGTTATATTTCTAAGTTAAGATTCATCAACATACTAGTAGAAATCACAAACATAATAACATCATCCACCTGTAAAAAAGATTAAAAATAATGGAAGCCCTAATAATAATAAAAAAGCTAACTGTTAACAATATTAACTAAGAACAAGGCCACAATGTGCTAACCGTGTTCAGAAATAAAACATCTCTATAACACATTAAAAACATACACATAACGCACACACTCAATTAAAGTGAAAAAATAAAATCATCTTTGATAATGACTAAAAGTATAGCTGAAATCACTCGGAACTATAGAACATTTTAACAGTTTCTACACAATCTTTGTCCCAAAAAGGAAGCACTTGTTCGAACACAAGAAAAATTAAATAAAAAGTATAATAGTAGTACCTTGTCTGTCGTATTTAATGAACACACACACACACACACACATATATATATATATATATATATATATATGTATGTATATATATATATATATATATATATATATATATATATATATATATATACACACATACATATATATATAATATTAATGTTTTTGTTTTTCAAACTAAACTTTTTAAAATATTATATATATATATATATATATATATATATATATATATATATATATTATTTTAAATGTTAAGTTTGAAAAACCAATATATAATATTTTAAATGTTTAGTTTGAAAAACCAACGTTACATATATATATATTTATTTATGGGATAAAGTGCTCAATATCAGAGATAGAGCGTATGTAAATATAAATATAAAAGTGAACATTAAAGTCAACACTCATAGGCGACAGGCTGTTTCATACTAGGCGCAATCGTCAGGCCGCCTGATGCTTGCGTCTAGCATGAAACAGCATGTCGCCTCTAAGTGTTGACTTAATGTTCACTTTATATATATATATATATATATGTGTGTGTGTGTGTGTGTGTGTGTGTGTGTGTGTGTGTGTGTGTAACGTTGGTTTTTCAAACTAAACATATAAAACATATATATATATATATATATATATATATATATATATATATATATATATATTTGAAAAGTTTAGTTTGGAAAGCCAACGTTATTAATGTTGTAAAGATTACTGAACTATTTCCTAAAGGCACCAGCGGCTGATGCCCAGATCAATATGAAACACTTTAACGAAAATATTTCAATACCAAATTAAAATGAAAGATTTTAGCTTTAATTTTGCACTTGAATTGAGTTAAGAAATGGAAACTAGAAGCGGATTTGAAATGATTGAAAAAATTGGAACATAAATATCCGTAACTGACTTTTATGACATTTTATTGTAATGTCAAAGAGAGAGTGTTGTTTTCTGTCAGCCTTAAGAGATCATAAGTTAGAATGGATATCATATTCTTAGACGCTTTATAATATAACAGACAACGACGTTTTCTTGTTTATGTTCAATACTTCTTGAATATTACACTATTTACATTATTCGGACTATTTTCCTCATCTTTGTCGCCATAATTATTACAACGTTTAGGTCGTTGTACGCTCCGACCTTCTTCAGGTGATTGGAATGTCGAACTGAACCCTCTATTTTGCTCACAAGGGTAAACTGTTCTAGTTCTAATTGCTGTCAGTTTTCAGTTATCTCCTGTTAATTCCCCTCTCCAAGTTCTCCGTTCATTTTTTATCTGAGATGAGGTATTATGTACACTATTTACATTATTCGGACTATTGTCCTCATCTTTGTCGCCATATTTATTACAACGTTTCGGTCTTTCAGTATCTGTCTATATTTCTGAGATGAGGTATTATGTACACTATTTACATTATTCGGACTATTGTCCTCATCTTTGTCGCCATATTATTACAACATTTCGGCCGTTTTATGTTCCGGCCTTCTTCAGATGGTTGGAATGTCGATCTGAACCCTTAATTTCGCTCGCTGGGGTAGACTGTTCTAGTTCTACGTGCCATGTTTAATGGTTGTCAGTTGAGGACACATGGCACAGTGGATAAAGGCGTTAGTTAGATCCAGTGACAGGACCCAAAGAGTGTGAGTTCAATACCCTGTTAAAGCAGATGGGAGATAACCGATTACTGGCATACATTAAACATAGACAGTTCCCGAATATTACACGAAATAAATTACTGGGTAATATGGATTCTCTTATTGCATCTCGTTATTGTTGCTTTATCTTCATATTTATTAAGATTTAGCGTGTCATTAAACATTTTACAAGCTTCAGTTAAGGTACTTCTTAGGTACTTGATCAATGTTCCTTACAAAGTGTTTGGTTTGATTTACATTATATCAAATATATCCATGTTATTTAATGATGGGCAGGTAGTTATCGCACGACAGTCAAAAACAGGAGAAAAGTTCGACGCATACGAGCGTTTACTACGGTCGGCATATGTTTATTTTGCCCGAGAATGAAAATGGTAGACATGGGTTTGGTTTACACAAAAGTCAAAAAAGTAGACATAGGTTTGTTTTGCATGAGAGTGAAAAAGTAAACATAGGTTTGATTTAAACGAGAATCAAAAGGATTATGTTTGCGCATGCGTACGGCAATAAAAATGCCCTCTTTACTCCCCTCTGTAGAGGTGTCGTTCAATCGGTATATTTATGCCACCAACTGTCAGTGTGTGGCTTGCAAACATTCATTATAGACGCCAACTGCTGTGAAGTAAAAACCTTTTTTTTCTTAACCAGTTTATAATATTATTAATTACTAATATCATATTATAATTATATATTATAATTTATCAATAATGGCCTTCATATTTCATGCCTTACAGATTAAACATCGAGTCGACGCTTCTTTGTGTAGTGTTTGGACCACCCACTGAGCCTGTCTCTGACTGGAAAATATACAACTAAGTTTAAATCAAACACCCTCACGTGTCGTAAATTCTTATCGTCGATCGCATCTAATCGGGATTTTAATCGCTTTTCGGTTTATTGGCAAATTCTTTTCACCCTTCGCTTACAAAACAAGATGTCAAGTCTATTCTTGTCAACGATATTTCATTCGACCATTATTCATACCTACTTTTTTCTTCGCTGCCTTCGACCCGAGAAAGCCCTATCTAACAGAGAATCGAGGTTTTCTTTTTCTACTGCAGGAAGCCGAGCGTACCTTGTCCGTGTGACGTCTCACCACGCCTAATAATGGTGCTTGATATATTCAGCTCATTGAAGCATTATCTGATAACCAGTTGCCTTTAAAAGTCTAACAGCCAGCGAATTGGCGGCATCTCACAACAGATGTGTTAACCAGAAGACAGTAAAAGATTTTTCATGGGTAGATAATAATATAAAATAATTCGTTAGTCGCTCTCTCACAGACGTGCCGTCGCCTCCCTCTGCCTTTTCTACAAACATTTCCACAGTAAGTGCTCCGATGAGCGACTTTCGTTATTTCCCAAATAGCATGAATTTAAACGCACTACTAGGTCGGCATCTCAGTCCCACCCTTTCATTGTCGAAGCGATTAAATGTAGCCGTCTCTTCTACTCCAATAGCTTCATATCTCGCACTTCCCATCTGTGGAACTCCCTTCCTCTTACTTGTTTCCCTGATAGCTATAATCTCCAACTATTCAAATACAATGTCAATCGACATATCCAGATGAATTGATCTATTCCCCGTTCTTCTTTTCATTCTTTCCTCTGTCACGCCTCTATACTCTTTCTGTCACCCCCTGAAAGTCCTTGCGTGCTAGTAGCACTCCCGCCTTGCTTGGGGGGAAAAGCTTAAAAAAAATCTGAACGTTTCATCCCTTTACGGTAAACATGATTTGTAGATCAACATTATTTATTTTTGTAGTAAAGTAAGTGTTATAAAATACGATGCAAAATGTGACACCGAAATCCGAAGTCGTACTGGAATGGCGGAAGACGCCTTCTAAAAGCTAAGCAAAGTATTAAGAAATGGGAAAATTTCCTGGGAAATAAGCAAAAGCTGGTATGTAAAATCAATCTTTCTATCTAGCAGTGATTGCTGGACAACACCCCCCCTCCACCAAATGAAGCGGAAACGGAGATGTGTAATAAGAAAAGAATGCTTGGAGAATTTAAATGTAGTATTCGGGGAGTAAAATGGAAGCTCAACATTGGTAAGACGAGGGATAGATTTGGATTTCTTAGAACGATTGCCTGAGGGGTTAAATACGAATGCTTAGATGTTTTCTACGCTCTAGTTTTGGAGAAGTAACGAAATTGTTGCATGACAAATACTAGATTAAAAATCCAGAGTGTACATTTATATTTTGGTAAGAGTCATTCTCGAGAATTTTCTACTTTCTCTTTTAATAAATATGGCATTCTGCAGATCAAAGTTGTGCTTGAATTTATTTCTATGAATAAGTCATGCATTTCATAAATTGTTATATGTAATATCCTTTTGTGTTCAGAGATACGATTTTTTTTTAATTTCTTTAAAATCTGCGCCACGGATTTTTTTTCAATATCAAAACAAAACACATAAGTATAAAAATTCCTGAAAGAATTCCTACTTTCCCAAGCCAACACACATGACTATAAAAATGTTAAAAAATTGAAAGAAAACAGTTAAATTCATCACCTCGTGTTATTTAAAATATATAACACATAAATTAATCCTACACTTAAATAATTTAAATACTAATTTACATTAAAAAAAAAATCAAAAAAATCACTTACTCAGTTTCGTTTATTAGACATTGAATTGTGTCACGTCGTGTCTTCCATAGTTTGCCTGACTTTTTAGCTGACCTGATGAATATTTTTGAGCGTTCCAAAACTTAAAATATTTGAAAAATCAAAAACATTTTTTTGCTCCTGTATATAAATACTTGTTTTAAAATAAAATCCTTTCATTTGAATTGATAAAGTCCCTGAGAGGACAAAACGTGTTCGACAAAGTATTCTCTTTATTCATAAATATATAGCTCTGTTATATTACATCGAGCACTGTTTTATTAACACCAGCACTATATGTGTTATATATATATATATATATATATATATATATATATATGTGTGTGTGTGTGTGTGTGTGTGAAAATATATAGAAAACAGGAGAGAACTGGTTAGGTAAATAATCCAAAGTTCCTTAGTATTTTAGTTATTATTTTTAAAAAATAGTGCTCGATATAAAAGTAGAGCATAAATATAATTATTTATTTAAAAATATAATTCCAACTCGCGACATAAGAGGTCTCTAAGCAAGAGCCGAAAACTTCAATATAATTATTTGAATTAAATTGAATTAAAGTAAGCTCTGTTCCATCTTCAAGCGAAATTTTTTTTGGAATAACTTATTTCTGAAATTTACGAGTTTTAATAGCATATTCATTATTGAAATCAAAACTTCCATGGCGAATTGTTTAAAATAGGTAGGGGTGTGTTGGGTATTAATAATAAGTATCAGTATAGAGTTACTTTCATAGATGTCAAGTCAGGGTAAGGTGGGGGTGTCTAAATTTGAAATGGAAGATGTTTTCGCCTAGTTATTATAAATATTGCCATTATAGTCGTAGAAAGGAGCTTTAGTTGTGCAGGCATGCAATGATTTTTTGAGGATATTTGCTTTGACAGATGGAGGTGGAATGGAATTATTTTCACAGATTTAAGGATTATTTTCATGGTTTGATGGACGGGGAAATTTACTTACAGACGCGCCAGAAGTTCCACTACGAACATCTCAAAATGTTTCTGTGTCAATCCCAGGACATTGCAGAGGATTAGGAAAGAGTTGGATGATTCTAATGGTGATTACGAACGTACGAAATATCACTCGGATAGTTCTGGTAAGAAAGAACACCCGAATTTTTTGAGGGCACCAAACTCAATACGGCGGCCTATATTAAATATCTTGGGGAGGTAGTGCTGCCCTATGTTAAAAGAATGGGTGATGGAAGATCTTATGTCTGGCAACAGGACTCTGTACTATGCCATACAAGTAGGAAAACTCAGTCATGACTGTCAGAAAATTTCGACAACCACATCATCCCTTACATCTGGCCATCTAACTCACCAGACTGCACCCCCCCTTGATTATTATGGGTGCGGCGCAGTTGAGAGAGAGACCAACAAAACACCTTGTAACACCAAAGATGAACTGAAGGCAAGGATTATGGTAGCATTCACCAATTTAAGCAAAGACATTGTCCAGAAGAGTTGCAGGAGATTCTGAAGTTGTCTGGAGGTCATGGTTGAAGTCAATGGCGATATTATTGAATAAATGTACTATATACTATTTCAAGATACTTTTGTGTAATTTGGGTAAATATTTGGTAAATATTTCTGTCAAAATGAGAAGTCAATGTTATTTTCATTTTGCGTAATTTAGACGACAATTTGTCCATTGCATCCTGTATACACACACAAGCGCGCGCGCACACACCTCTCTCTCTCTCTTTTTATATATATATATATATGTGTGTGTGTGTGTGTGTGTGTGTGTGTGTGTGTGTGTGTGTGTGTGTGTGCATTACTCTTCAAGTACGAATTGAGTTCTCCGGGCCGTTGGCGTATTTTGTATAGAAAAAACGTTAAAAAATATTTGCCTTTCTCTGCCGTGCGACGATAGCCTAGGGGTAGGATGTCTGACTGATGTTAAAAGTCGGATTTCCATCGCGGCTTGAAGTAATCGGACGTCTAACCACACTGAAGAGCTGTGATCCAGCGAAACAGTCTGTTTGCGGATGACAACATATATATATATATATATATATATATATATATATATATATATATATAGTTAATGATGTGTTTGGTATGGATAATTCCAGGAGGATATAACCCAGAGAGCTCAATATAAAATCAGAGCAAAATATTAATTATTATTAAGAAACTGACAACTTTAAGAGTTCATAATGATTATAATTTATTTCCTTAGAATAGAAATTCTATCCTAATTCCTTAGATCGAGCATTTTTATACAAATAAATGGGTGACAAATGTCCCAGTCATAAGAAGAATTATGTATTATCATTTTTTATTTTATTTATACACACATTTGTTTGAGGGGGCAGGTTTAAATTCATGGTAGGAGGGGTTGAAGGGGAGATATATCTCCCGAAAGGAATAAGTTGATTGAAAGAGTGGAAGACGAAAGATATACAAACAAAATTAGGAAAGGAAAATAGAAATAAAAAAGAAAAGAGAGATATGTATTCACATCCATCTTAATAACGGGACATATGATTACAGTGATGGTGGGGAATGCTGACGTATTTATCAAGTATATCGAGTATATAGCGGCTTGGATTGAGGAATCGGAGATCCATTACATTCACTTATATATATATATATAAAAGGAAGAGTTTATAGCAGTTCCAAACGTTTTTGGTTGTAATGTGGATTAATTCGGTACCTCTCTTCTTTTTTATATATATATATATATATATATATATATATATATATATATATATATATATATATATATATATATATATATATATATATATATATATAGGGGAATGCAAAACTCTATGGCCTGTTTTTTCGGAAGTAAGGTGAGTTTTACTTGAGTCAAAGTGATTTATTTCAGGTCATGTTAGTGTTTATTTATTCTTAATGAACTTGACTATCACAGCACTAAGGATCGAACCTTGACCCTAATGGCTGCTCGGAATGTCATAGCACTTTTTTCTCAAATGTACGCTGTATTTTTAACTGGTCCTAAAGGAAATTTTAGCTGATACCTAAACCGTTGGCAAGAGCTCCGATATAAAAAAGAAATTCTCATCGATTTTCAAAAGCCTAGTTTTATTCATATGTATTGATCTTCGTTGCTTCAGATCTCTTATAAATCAATAAATTTCTATTGCTTACTTCGATTGTTGGCTAACATCTGCGAAATCATTTCTTTTTTTTTCTGTTTGGACTTTTTTTTTTTAAGCCATTCGAGTGAAGAATTACTTTTTTCACTGTTCATATGTCAAAAATGATATCGATCTTACTGTTTTTTTTCTTCTTTACTCATCGATGAGATTAGTGAGGATAGTATCGACCTACATCAGTGATTTGACTATTTGACTATTGGTTTTACTTGTAGGAATTCAGGCGAGCGATTCTGTGTGTATATTGATTGTCGATGTGTGTTTCAGATTGCTTAAAATGCGCGCCTCTAAACGTGGAGGGGAGGTACTGAGGCATCAATGTTTGCATGAGAAATTAAATGATGCACTTGCTTCGACAAGTGAATACAGCAGTTAATATGTTGGTGGTGATTGTAATCATGGTGGTGGCTGGCCGCTCGTATTCGTGTGATTGTTTACTAGGGCGGCTAACCAATCTCCTTTGCAACGCCTGCTCAGGCTCATTTGTGTTTGCTCAACGACCAGAGACCACCTGTGGTTTAGACTGCAACTCTCGCGGGAATAGTGGATAACGGCTCGGAGTGAGGAATCGGAGAGATGAGCCGCTATTACTTAATCCATTACTTTCACTTACGTGCTAATAGCCTTGGGAAAGGCATGCATCCTCCTCTTCTCACCCAGCTAATGGGACAGACAGGGTTCTATAGCCTTGGATGGCAACTGGTCTACGGCAGAAAGAAATGACAACCTACTGCGGGGAAAATCTGCTTCATCAGTCATGTATCGAAAGATACATGATTACCTAAGCATATATCACGCATGGAACATAACTGACTGATACTGAGCAGACCTTAGTTACAGTTTCTGGGAGAGGGCATTTAGTACGCTCAAACCCTTGATCACGATGACTCGTGTCTTCGTGCTAACACAACCATCGACGGCTTCCAAAATAGACCCTTTTACACAATTTCATTCACAAGGCTTATATATATATATAGTCAGTCAGGAATCTAAAGAGACATGATCGCCCGAGAGTGTATCCCGTATGGCACTTGACTGAGTCAATGTCAACTGTTATCTTCTGTCTTCTTAATTCCTGTTCCATTTCATTAATAATGTTTTGCTTTTTCTCATATTCTTTTACACTCAGCAGCACCTTGCGTCTGAGTGGCTTTATTACCTTGCCTGGACGGAAAAGTATATATATATATAAAAGTGAACATTGAAGTTAACACTTAGAGGTGACAGACTGTTTCATGCTAGACGCCACGTGGCCTGACGATTGCGTCTAGCATGAAACAGCCTGTCGCCTCTGAGTGTTGACATAAATGTTCACTTTTATATTTACATACGCTCTATCTCTGATATTGAGCTCTTTATCCCATAAATATAGCACACCTTAGGACTATATTTCTTCATATATATATATATATATATATATATATATATATATATATATATATATATATATATATGAAAAATATAGTCCTTCTTATATATATATATATATATGTGTGTGTGTGTGTGTGTGTGTGTGTCTTCTTGTTATTTCTATTATAAGAGATTATAATAAAATATGTTGAAATCGCTACCCAAAAACTTTCATGTTTCAATACTATGATTGTACTTCTTCAGGCGATGGTAAGTAACTGGTAATTAAATGATTTTTAAGGAAATTTAAAAACAAAGTGTTACCTCTTTTCGGAAAGTTAAAGGTGCCGAGGGTTGGAATATAAGGTCAGAATTAAAAACAAACCTGTGGGTATGTCTTGATTAACCAATTAAATGTCAAATCTGCCCTTAATAGAAAAGTAAGCTGGAGGTGGGAGAGTTATTTTTTTCATGCCGTGATAAACCGGAACATGGGCAAGACATTATTGATAGTTTTTTCTCTCATTTATATATATATATATATATATATATATATATATATATATATATATATATATATATATATATATATATATAAGAAGAAGAAGAGGGACTGTTGAATGCCCACCTAGATCACCAGATTTGACACAAGACGAAGTTTACAGCAGGAAACCTGAAACAATTGCTGAAATGAGAGTAGCAAGTGAAGAAGAATGTGCTCAAATACCAGAGGAAATGATACTGGACGTTTGTAGGTCTATTTCTTCAAGATATAAAAAGTGGATTGAACAGATACATAAACTGAATAAGTTATAACGATTCAAAGAGTGTATACATTATTTTTGGGATGGGATATATATATATATATATATATATATATATATATATATATATATATATATATATATATATATATAGGTATTTCGGCTTGTAGTTAAACAAACCATTACCCAAGGAAAAATGAGGCATAAAATAAGGAAAAAATAAGAACATGAAATTGAGGCGAAAACAATCGTCCAGAATTCAAGCTCAGAGTCCAAAGAAAAAAAAAAAAAACTAAGTAACTAAGTGCTCAATACACGAAGTAGAGCAAACCAGTTTGAATCTGATGATCCGTTTAGGTGAAACCTGGATAGGTGAAACCTGGCTCTTAGGTTTTTTATATATATATATATATATATATATATATATATATATATATATATATATATATTGAATAAAAAACAGATCACTTCAAGGTTCCATGTAATAAGTTATTTCATCACAACCCTTTTAAAGGGCTCTGGATCATCAGACTTTACTTCCAAAAGTTGAAATGAAAAATGAAAAGAAACTTACACATTTTTTGACGGACCGCACCAAGCGTATGTGAAATTAACGAAGTGAGGAAGTGAGGGGGGAGAGAAGATATGAGTGAGTTAGATGTACTATTTTCAATTCCTTATCCTTAACCCCACTCTGTGTAGGCTAGACACCGCTTAACTTAACGCATGCTATCTAGATATAGATGGGTAAGGGGTGAGGGAGAAAACTGACTTAAAGGGGGAAAATACAGTTAACAATAAAATAATAAATCATGTCCCTGAGATCAGGATTCACTCAAATTCTTAGACGCTGTTATTTCGCATTTCTTTAAAGGGTATATTTGGGGGTTAAAGTTTGATATAAATCTAAATGTCTAAAAAATCTACGAAGAATTTAATTTGAAGTTTGTTGGAGTTTTGGGTATTTTCTATGAAATAGTCGATTGGAAAAATTCATAGAACGTACACTGAAAGAATAATCCATTTTATATCTAGTAATCCTTTTTATTTTCCTAAATTTTTTTCTTATAGCTTCTTAAGTTGACATCTATTCGTTTGATTCTTGTTCATAAATTAAACTCGTGACTGTTTTTAGATACCTAATTATCAATGTTTATTCCAATTTAAATCATTTTATCATCAATAATGATTATTAAAGAGTAATATATTTCAATTTAAATTAAATTATCAATTTAAACTTTACCTCCGTATTATTCATTTAAACTCACTTCCAATTGGAGAATATTAGAGGAGAGAATTGGATAAAAGATTACTAACAGAAAATTAGGTCCTTCTTTTACAATATTCTATATATTCGTACACATACTTTTTCTTTGTTGATTATTCAGTTGACATCTATTCGTTTGAGTCTTGTTCATAAATTAAACTCGTGACTGTTTTTAGATACCTACCTAATTATTATCAAAGGTTGTTCCAATTTAAATCATTTTATCATCAATAATGATTATTAAAGGGTAATATATTTCCATTCAAATTAAATTACCAATTTAAAATTTACCTCCGTATTATTTAAACTCACTTCCAATTGGAGAATCCTATGGGAGAAATTTGGATAAAACACTACTAAGAGAAAATTAGGTCCTTCTTTTACAATCCATACACATACACACCTCTACTCATATCCGAACCCCTATCTATATCTACATACCTATATCTCCCTATATACCTATGAATCCATATATACACATGCACACACATCTACGCAGAAATTATATGTATATTCCCATATCTACACATATACACCTATAGAGAAATACATACACACATATCTACACGCATATCCACACATACACATATGCTTATATATATATACATCCACACACATAAAGTTATATGTATATCCATATACATATACACATATACACACAAATGCCCATATGTACATCCATACATATGCACATATACACGTATACACATATACATATACACATACACACACACACATATATATATATATATACACACACACACACATACACCTATACATATATATACACACACACACACATGTATATATCTATATATATACACACACACACACACACACATATATATATATATATAGAGAGAGAGAGAGGGGGGGAAGACATACACATTCGAACTCGTCTCTCCGATTCCTCAATATATATATATATATATATATATATATATATATATATATATATATATATATATATAGTCAACAAATCAAAACCTACCCACATTTCTCATCCACACAAGACAGACATGGTTACGGAGGTGTTGAGGCCTCACACTTATACACACACCCACACGAATATATACACACTTATACACATCATACTCACTCACTCCCTAAGAACCAAATAACACACACACAAACACTAAACAGAGACACATCCCCTCACCAGGTCCAATAAAACTGACAAACTGACCAGAGAATTCAGAATAACATGTATCTATCCAGCTCTTATCTCAAATAACAACTTAAAAGAGACTGTTTGACCAACACAAGGATTGTTAAAAGATTCATGTTAAAAAGATAAAAAAATAAAAAAACAAATGAAAACTACAGACAAAAGTTCATTTTCTCCAGCATGATATTCATTTCTGTAGTTTAGTGCTAACAGCAAGCAGAAATATTTCTCCTTCCGATGATGGCCATTTTGGTCGAAACTTGTCGAGGAATCTAAATGGAATAATAATAAAAAAAAAAAACGAAAGTATATTAATCTACAACCCAGTGTGTCTAAAGATTTTAAGTTTTTTATTTTTTTATTGTTCAAAAAATATATATATATATATATATATATATATATATATATATATATATATATATATATATATATATATAGTGGAATATTCAGTCTAACTCAGAAATACCAGTTCAAATCGATAGCAGCTATAACTAGGATATTAGTTTGTCCTATATAAAAACGCAAGCTTTCTTTTCAGTCTGCTTATTGAAGTAATCAGTCGGGCGATTTTCTGAAAGATCTTTGGCCCACTAATTAAACGAAGAGTCACATTTCTCTATATAAAATGATCGATATTCGTTGACCCTGTCCCCTAGAACCATAGAACGCACAAGATAATTAATATATCAACAACAGATGACATTTGCGTAACTCAAATCGAGCCTAGGAGCGCAAATGGAAATTTCATGGAGGATATAACGAGGAAATAACATAAATACATGAGCTTCTAAAGTTGATACAGTGTTTGGGATTAATGTTTCAGCTTCTTATGTGGAATTAGTAAATACTAAACACCTCAGATACCTTGAGGTAGGGATCGTTTACAACAAATCTAAAGTAAGAGATAAAGAAATCGAGTACAAAATAAACGTTGCTGGGGTAGTTTCTCCCAACACCGCCACTTGCTACAAAACCAAAACTGGGTTTGTTATTGACCAATGTCCGAAATGTGATAATTTTCATGAATGTAAATTAACGTTTCCTCTCTGCGTGTTGGATGTAAAGATATTTGACTGGGAATTATAATGTTATGTAATTACAAGTTGTTCAATGCAGTTAGACGAGAATAGCTGTAACCTTCAGACAGCTAGGAATAATGTTGAAGAATCTCTTGTCATTTTCTGTCCTTTCATTCTACGCCCTTTCTATTGGGATTCACGACCTATATTCAGTAGTTCCTAACACAAAGTTAGGGACACACCCTCATATATTACGCTGAATATGTTACCCTTAATCTGGAGGTCTTTGGGAGATTAGTACTAAACAGTCTTCTGAATGCCACATACGAAAAAGAAAATGACTTCGACAGCTTTTTATACCTTTGCCTCTGACTCCAACAAATATTTTATCGTAGAGTCCTCTGTCGATTTAAAGATGAAGAGAAACAATTCTTTTTCGATCACACTTAATTCAGTCAGATCATCCTCTTTTAACAGATATGGGTTGAATATCAGGATAGACTGGGCCTTATAGTCATGTTTGGCAACCAGCCTACCGCAGAAAGAAACGTCAACTTACTGCGGGAAAATCTACCTAGTCAGTCAGGAATCGCCCGAGGGTGCATCTCGTATGGCACTTGATTGAGTTTTTGGAACTCTCTTCGGCCTTCTTGCTTTCAAGTCAACTTTTATTTTCGAAAATGTAAATGCAATGTCAGCTGCTATCTTCTGTCTTCTTAATTCCTGTTCCATTTCATTAATAATGTTTTGCTTGCGTCTGAGTGGCTTTATTGCCTTGCCTGGAGGGAATATATATACATATTATTGTTATTTTTTTTTATAAGAGATTATAATAAAAATGTTGAAATCGCTACACAAAAGCTTTCATCTGGCTTCTTGCTTTTCAAACCATGAAATTGATTTGAACATTGACTCGTCATATTCTTAAATAGCCTTATCAGATCGACACTTTCATATGGATGTCATAAACCCCTTCAGAAATATGTAAACTGTCAGCTGTATACAACCACTTTCAAAAATCAATGATTAAAATGGTTTCCAACAAATGAAGCATATAGGTCTTAGCTAAGATCATACCTCATCGAATTTTGGGAACTGGATCTACATAATCACAAAGAACTCTACCAAATAATAAACCATATCACACGAGGAATTCCAAAATCAGCAACAACTAAAACAGATAGCAGATGTAATTCAAAGAGAAAATAATAACATACGATGTTGTCGTTCCTCACTACTTTGAACAAAAGGTTAGGATGGAAACCTCCATCAATATTGGGAAGAGTTATAGCAGCTACTGGAGCCGAGAAAAATATTTTCCTGAAAAATTGTTTCAACAGAAGTTTCTGTATTTCAACTGAAAGTAAGATTATCTAACCCTAAGCCACATCACTTAAGAAGGTTCAACATCAAGCAAAAACTAAAATGGTCAGCATATGTAACTTGAAGAGACACTAATGACATAATAAAGATGTTGACTTTCCACACTATTTCAAACAAAAGGTTAAGAAGGAAACTCCCATCAGTTCTAGAAAGAGCGATAACAATTAATGGTCATGAAAACCCTGTTGAAACCTGTAAAATTGTTTTAATTAAAAGCTTTTATAATTTTCAACTGAAGGTAGGATTCGCCGAATGTTTCCTTATAAGGAGACAGCTAATATAATCGTCAGCATTGAATTCATATAAGAGGCAATAATTATATATTCGAGATTTGTCCTTAAAAAAACATAAAATACAAGGAAGAAATTATAATTAATGTTGATAATTTGGAATTTTCAGCTAAAATGTAGATAATTTTAATTATAGCATAGAGCCCAAAATACGATGTTTAATGGATGTCAGTCATCACCTGTTAATTCACCTCTCCAAGTTCTCCACCGTCTTAACCGGTTATTGAACTCACACTCTTTGGGTCCTGTCACTGGATCTAACCAACGTCTTTATCCACTGTGCCATGTGTCCTCAGCTGACATCCATTAAACATATCACGTGGAACTAGAACAGTCTACACCAGTGAGCGAAATAAATGGTTCAGTTCGACATTCCAACCACCTGAAGAAGGCCGGAGCGTACAACGGCCGAAACGTTGTAATAAATATGGCGACAAAGACGAATAATGTAAATAGTGTAAACAAGTCATGATTTTCTTCTGTGTACTATGTCTCTCGATCATGGCGCTCCACAACTTCTTAGCCTCTGTGACTCTTAGCAATATCTTCTTTTTTTTTACTATACATCCCGACCTCTGTCCTATTACCCCCTAGGTAAGCCACTCGTTGTTTCCCCTCTGTTCGTCTTGCCTGCAATATGTCCTGTGAGTGTCAAATTATCCAAGCCTTCTTTCCGTATTATGATTTCTAGTCTCTCTCTGGTTCTAAGTACAATTGTCTTTTTCGTTCCAATTTTCAATAAAACTTCCTTATTTTTCAGATGTTTAGTTCATGGTGTTCTCGCCATGTTTCTACAGAACCAGATCACTGTTGCTTCAAGTTTGCAAGGAAATTGTCAAGCATCCACAGTCATAGAGGAAGTTTGATATTACATAGCAGTTCGGCACTCCTTTTCTTTGATCTTATCGAAATTTCCTGTTTCTTAATACTTTGCTTAGCATTTGGAAAACATCATTTGGTATCCCAATTCACCTTCTGATTAAACGCTTTGAAGAAGGCCAAGATTTTTCGGAGAGACCCCTTGCCCAGTAAGGAGAGATCCGTGTAACAGGTGTCACAGTAACGTTATTCGATTCGTAATACTTATTCCAAAATTATCGTTTGAATGCCAATCCTTCTATTTTGCAATGCCCATATCAATGAAAACACTGTTTTTGCTATACATAATCAGGATCAGATATGCAGCTTTCTCTTCATAGAAGCCTTGATTTGTATATATATATATCAACAAGTCTCTTAGATTTGACTAGACATCCAAATCCAGCAGGTGTTATCATCTTCGATTGTATTCGCTTAATAATCAATTCAAATCAGTATTCTCCATTCACACCAATTAGACACCTCAACAAACTCTATTACTGTTTTCAAATCATCGTCCAAGCCTCTAACCAATTAGCAATAAAAGATCGCTTTTTCTTTCCCGCGCTGACGATAATGAGTCGCCATTTTGTTTCTCGTATATTGTGCGACTAATTATTTTTTGTTTCTTTCTCTTCTTGCCTTTCTTTTGTTCTCATCTTCCGGTAAATCAATCGCTCATCTCTATTTGCTTGAATCAATCAACGTTTAAGCTCGCCTTCGTTGATTTTATCATTGTGCGCTAATCTCTAATGAAAATCTCAGCATCATAGGATTCATTCACTGAAATCTGCTCGTCATAAATGCTATCACCGCTGAGACTTCAAGGCAAATTGGTCGGCAAAATTATACGACTTTTTTGGCAATGAGTCAAGACACATATTCCATCGTTCGTTTGCGTTAGTCACAAGCATATACAACGTATAGGATGTACACGAAAAAGATACACTGCCCAATAGATAGATATATCACATGCCCATCATCGCCATAATCATCAGTCCTATAACCTAGTATCCTGGGTAAGATGATAAACTACATCCGGCAGCAAGGCCTCTGATCGGAAGGTTTTGCGGAGTGTGGGACAACCTCTTAATTACTGTTATCTCCAGGTTCACCCTGACCCGGGATGGTTACACCTGTTAGGGCCCCAGCTAAAGGGCAAAGAGTTAATACAGAAAGAGGGGTCAAAAGGATATGAAAATATAAGAATAAATTTTTATAGTAAAAATACCAGCAATTCATTTTTTTAAAAAATACTACCAGCAATACATTTGACTTTCGACAAAAACCCTCTTTATAAAAATGAGTCAATGAAACCTGATCTACTAAGTGATTTCTTACAAAGAATACATATTATATTCATACGAACCTATCCAAAAATATTGTCGGCATTAAATAACCCATTGAGGTGTTGATATGCAATAAAATAAAAAAGAAACCTAAACCTATAACCGAATGTGGTGGTAGGTTCGCTAATCAGCTAGACAACCAGTTCCCTGTCCATATAAGGATTTAATACATGGACTGTCTTGGGAAAGTAGACCTGACGGAGCCCATCACTCTTCAAGTCAAACCACAGCCGATGATTTTCAATTTGAAGGCTCAACTTGGTCACGGACGTGTGGCTGTCGGTTCGATAGGAAGAACCCTTCGCCCTGACCATTGACCAGTGTAGGAAGTCTCCCCGGTCAGCGATGTCTTAATATCACTGCACTCTTTTACTGCCAGTAGTTCAAATTCAGGCGCAGAATGAGCCCGCAGGCGGTCGAAACACGTTTATCTCTCGGTTAAACTCCTTACTCATCGGAACAACTATATATGGAGTTGCCCGAATAGTTCGGTACGAGAATGGATTATTTAAAAATTTTTTAACAGTGCCAAACGAAATTGCATTGAATTTGTTATTCTGTCTGCACCCTACTCTTATAAGTTCTTTCCATCGATGATGTTTAGTCTATAGGGAATGACCATCTTTCTAGTCTGGGCCTCCATACATCTGAGGATATATTAACAGTGCCAAACGAAATTGCATTGAATTGTGTGCCTTGCCTTTGTTATTCTGTCTGCACCCTACTCTTATAAGTTCTTTCCATCGATGATGTTTAGTCTATAGGGAATTACCATCTTTCTAGTCTGGGCCTCCATACATCTGAGGATATATTAACAGTGCCAAACGAAATTGCATTGAATTGTGTGCCTTGCCTTTGTTATTCTGTCTGCACCCTACTCTTATAAGTTCTTTCCGGTGATGATATTTACTCTATATGGAATCTCTATATTTCTAGTCTTGGCCTCCATACATCTGAGTTTTTATAAGTTTTTTATCTCCTAGGCTGGCTCCATCCTTAGCTATAGTGCTCAGTGCTTAGCGTTGTGCTAGATGGCTATTGAACCTAGAAGAATGTCCATCTACCCAGTGACAGGTCTTGTATTTAATCCTGTTGTACACCTAACCAGCTGCTGCACCAGAAAATGAGTGGTCCTCATCTTTATTGCCATATTCATGACGTTCCGGCCGTTGTAAGTTCCGGCCTTCATCAGAATCTGTCTATATTTCTGTGATGAGGTATTGTAATTAATCAGATTATTTCCATTGTTCGGACTGTTGTCCTCATCTTTATGGCCATATTCACGACGTTTCGGCCGTTGTGATGATGAACTTTGAACTGAACCCTTTATCGTGTCCACCAGGATAGATTATTCCACGTGCCATGCCTCTTCCAGATGTCTCAGTTATCTCTCTTTAACTCATCCTTAACTCTTTAAGGTTTTGTTCAGCACTGCAGTAGCTCGCTATTGAATTCCCAACTCTGGATCCAACCAACATTTTTATCCACTGGGTCACGTGATTTGAGAAAATCAGTGTCTGAAGTTTTAGGAAATACAAATTTACTGTCTTTTTTTCACCAGCTCTCATATTGCAATTTTGTTGTTATTCATTGCCTTTTCTCAAGCACTCCATATTACTGTTCCCATATTGTATTCATTTCTATACTTGGTCGGCTCAGGAGATTTTTGCGGTCAAGCATATATGCTGATTACTTAAGTTTTCGTATTTTCCAGTGATGTTCTCTGTCTGTTACTTCAATTTCATTCCACAGGTAGCGATGATCTCCCTTTTCTCTCCATATTTGGTCAGCTACGCGTGATTTTTTTTATTTCCTCTCATGTTACGGCTTTACGATGTTCTTGCAGTCTAACATTAAGGGGCGGTCTGTTTCTTACGACAGCTGCACGGGATGGCGTACACACAGACCTTAGTCATGTTCTCGTCCATAGGGATCTTACTCGGAAGAGTTCAGTTCAAAATTCTAATCACCTGAAGAAGTCCGGAGCGCACAACGGTCGAAACGTCGTGAATACGGCCATAAAGATGAGGACAACAGTCCGAAGAATGTAAATAATGTAAATAAATAAAATACCTTATCTAAGATATTGTTTTATGGATGGAAAAATTTTAGATTATGAATATATATTTTTATTAATATTTATTCTAAACACGGCTCGAGAGTCATTCAATGTAGAGGGTTACTGAAAGCGTCTTGTGTGACAGCGGTAAGAGTAAGCAACACAGTTTATGTGGATATGTGAGAAAGTTAATAATTAACCCTAGACTGTAGTTAAGGCAGGGTTTCTCAACCATTTTTTAATTCAGAGCGAACTGTAAAATAATTAAAACTCCGGGGCGCACTTTACATTTTAACAAGGAAAAATGAAAAAGGAAATCTCCTGAAATAAGGATTTATTTTGAAGAGATTACATCGTCTATTTAAGCGGTAGATTTTTCATTGAAATGATTTTGTGTAGAATCTGCTATTTTTCTTTTTAGAGAAACCGATAATAACTGATTTAAATCCATCAAAGAAGGGAAAATGGAAAGGATTATCCACTCCTTAAAGATTAACAGATTTAACATCCAGCTGAAAATACCAAATAACAAAGACTCGACTTAGACATGGAAGCCATGTGCTTCGTGTCTTTAGCTTTTAAAAAATAATGTTTATTTTTAGATATAAAAATAATTAATAGATTACTGTTATGTTAACTTTCGGGCGCACCGGGCTATCTTTCTGGGCGCATTAGTACACCCGGGCGCACCGAATGAGTAACACTGAGTTAAGGGGTTGAGATGGTAGTCGTTAAAAAAGTATCCTCTTGGGATTCTGCTTCAAAAAGTAAAAATTCTTCCCCGGTGCTCCGACTGCATGAATTTAAGCGTGCTACTACATTGGAAACTAAGTCTAACCGTTTTATTGTTGAACTAGCTAGATACAACCTCTAGCAGCTTCTTTTCTCGCACTTCCAAACTGTGGAACTCCATTCAAATTTCTTGCTTCCCTGATAACTACAATCTTCAAAGATTAAGTGCAACGTCAATCAACATCTTTTGTCATCTTGAATCCCATTCCTTTTTTGGCCTTTTCCCAATCAACGCTAATCTAAGTCTTCTCGTTCGCTTCCACTTTCACTTTCACTTTCACTTTCATAACTCTCTGCGTTCTAGTGGCATTGCCGCCTTGTCTCTGGTGGATTGATTTTTACAAAAATCCGGGTGGAACTTACTTTTTATTAAAGGAATAAGAAAGAAACGAGGGCGGTTCATTTCAAATGTATGCGGCGTAACGGGTCTTAGCTGGGAGGGTTAGAGTTGGGTGATATAAGTAATATAGCACGTCTGAATATTTGCCATGAAAATAACGACAGAGTACCGAGAATCTTGCAACGTTTCGTCCATGGGAAAGGTATGTAAGATAAACAACGGTTAACACTAAATTTGAACAGGTTAAATCGTAGTGGTCGAGAAAGCCCACATCTCTAGATTCTCTTCTCTAAAGCAGCTGTCCAAATGGAACTTTCTCCATACCAATGGAATGAAGCGAATAAGGTTGCCTTTCAAAAACTAAGTAAAGTATTAAGAAACAGGAAAATTTTCGTGAGAAACAAAGCAAACGATTGATTCTTTTTCTACGTCTTTGCAGGTTATTTAAAGCCAGAAAATATGTTTAGATTGTAAGTTTTTGGAGATAATAATGCTTTAGAGATACAAGTCTTAGTAATTAACCCATAATTGGGGAAGAGATGGATTCATACCTTTCCCAAGGGGTATTTGCGCAGACGTTA
>CAHIKZ030001224.1:125000-145000 GCA_903632075.3 Acanthosepion pharaonis
CTTTATTTCAATCTATCTATCTATCTATCTATCTATCTATCTATCTATCTATCTATCTATGCTCCTAATTTAAATATCAATCTACTAGTAAGGACTAAACTCAACATCAAAAGACTGGCTTTTATTATGGTCCATCCCTTGTCGTGTGTCTATTACTCAAAATTTAGTCTTTTATCAAGCAAGGCGAAATTTTGTTCGACTCTCCTAAAGAATATAAGACTCGTTGAAAATGTCTGCTACAGAAAATGGCGGTACTTTATTAACACCCAACTAATTTCTAAATGCGAATATACTCTGTGCAGGTGACACTCGCCATAAAACCTACGATGATTAAATGGTGGAATTTTCTATTGATGCAGACACGTTTAATTGAAGCATTGATTCGAATGCTTTATTGTCAGAAGAGAATTCACTTCTCGTTGATGCTATACGTCAACAAAGCTAAAATATTTGGTAAGCGTTGTGGTAAATATTAATGGAATTATTTCGTGATATATGCTTCTGTTTCTCAAAGACTTTGGCACAACTTTAGGACAAGTCTGCTTCCAGTATTGAAACAGTCTTTCTTTTTCAATGTACACAAAAATAAAAAAAATAAAAGCGTATGCGTTTAGCTTAAAATGGTTAGGATCTCGATTTCTGAGATGAGGTATTATGTATACTATTTACATTATTCGGACTATTGTCCTCATCTTTGTTGTCATATTTATCGCAACAAAGATGAGGACAATAGTCCGAATAATGAAAATGTTGCTCAATATAGATGTTTTCAAAATGGTTTGACTTGAGATCAAAAACAGTACGCCGGTGCGAAATGCGCAACTGTGGCATCCACCAGGAAAGGGTTAATATACATATAACTTCACTCGTTCACTTTTCAATCCATATTGAAATCCACAACCGATTTTATGATTTAAACGGATGAGTAGCCTTAGCCTATCTATCTATCCAAGCCTACACATATCTATCTATCTATCTATCTATCTATCTATCTATCTATCTCAGGAAATCATTAGCTAGCTCGCTAGCGAGCTCTCTGTCTCTACTGGTTTACCTTTCTTTCTTTCTTTCTTTCTTTCTTTCTTTCTTTCTTTCTAAGTCTCTTCATTATCTATCTATCTACCTATCTATCTATCTATCTATCTATCTATCTATCTATCTATCTATCTCAGTCTGCACATATCTATCTATCTAAATGGCTGATATTTTAAACAGAAGTTACAAATAGTTTTTACTGTCACCGTTCTTCCAGTACATATGATAGTGTAAAAAAACATTTTTATCTAACTTTAATATGGAAATATTAACTGTTGTTATTAGCGTGTCAGCATGAATATCATTATACTCAATCCTATAACCGGGCGTGGTCGTAGGGTCGCCACGTTGTTAAGCACCTGACTAGTTTCCTCTACACATCTGGATTGAAAGCCGGGGAGGTATTCATTCATGTGTTGTGTACAAGTAGACATGTCGGAGTTCATGCCTTCTCAGGTCAAATCACAGCCGAGATTGCTTCCAATTCCGGGGCTCCAATTATTCACGGACACGCGACCCTTAATTCCGACAGAGGAAACCTCCGACCTGGCCACTGGCTTCAGTCCAAGAGGCTCTCTGCCCAGCGATGCCATGGCTATATACATAGCTATGGAGCTACATCTACACTATTTTGCTTGATGACCGTTGAGAATAGGAGAATTTCCATCCGCCCTCTGGCAGGTTTAGTCCTGCCTAGTGTCTAGGCACCTTCCTCAGCAAAAAAAACCGGTGGGAAAACCGGGAGAGTGACCTGATATTCTTCTTTTATGTGCCGTTTCCTTTCAGGACATAGGCGATCATGGCCCTCCACATCTTCCTGGCCCTTGTAGCAGTTAATAAGTCGTGTCATTTTGTTATTTCTCCCAAACTTTGTTCCTCCATCCATTTGCTCAAGCACATCAAGTATAATATTTACATTAGTTCAGTTCGAAATTCCAACCACCTGAAGAACGCCGCAAAACAACCGAAACGTCGTAATAAATATGGCGACAAAGATGAGGACAATAGTCCGAATAATGTAAATAGTGTACATAATACCTCATCTCAGAAATATAGACAGATACAGAGCGTACAACGGCCGATACGTCGTAATAAATATGGCGACAAAGATGAGTGCAACAGTCCGGATAATGTAAATAGTGTACATAATACCTCATCCCAGAAATATAGACAGATACTGAAAGGCCGAAGCGTTGTAATAAATATGGAAACAAAAATGAGGACAATAGTCCGAATAATTTAAATAGTGTGCATAATACATCATCTCAGAAATATAGATAGATACCCATCAAATATGTTACATAGTGCTTTCCTCTGTCCCTCTTTTACTCAATCTCTCCCGTGGACATCATATTTTCTAAGCCCTCTTTCCTCATTGTTCACATTTCTGTTGCTTTGTGTCTCTTCTCCATCTTTGAGGAAATTGTCCAGCATTCGCCGCCATCTTAATCAGAGACGGATTGCATATGTCGTATGTGATTTTCATCATTAAATATTAGGTTGAGTCATAAATAATTTCTCTTATGGGGAAGCCATTAGAAAGAGAATGTATCATCCTGATTACTTCTGATAAGTGACAGTTAAGAATTAATTTAGACTACACTAACATAATTTCCTTTTCGCACGGAATTCCCAAAGAAAGGGTTAATATAAATATAACTTCACTCGTTCACTTTTCAATCCATATTGAAACCAAAAACCGATTTTATGTTTTAAAAAGGGAGAGTACCCCTTACCCCATCTTTTTCCCCACTAACACACACATTCATCTATTTCATCTTTTCTACCCTTATCTATCTATCTATTTTCCGGGAAATAAATTGGGTTTGCCAGGAGCCCTCTGTCTCAAGGGTTTCCCTTTTTCTTTTTTTTTTCTTTTTTTTTCTTTTTTTTCTTTCTTTTTTCTTTTAAAATTTCCCCTTTTTTCATTATTTTTCATCTACCCCTTTCCACCCATCTATCTATCTATCTATCTTTTCTTATCTATCTATCTCAGTCTCATACCATTATCTAAATGGCTGATATTTTAAAAAGAAGTTTTAAATATTTTTTATTGTCACCGTTTTTCCCAAAAGGAATATGATGGGAAAAAAACTTTTTTATCTAATTTTAATATGGAAAATTAACTTTGTTTTTAAGGTGTCAGCATGAATATCATTAAAATTAACCCCAAAACCCGGGGCGGGTTTTTTGGGGTCGCCACGTTTTTAAAGGCCCGACTGTTTCTCAAAATCTGATTAAAGGGGGAGGTATTCATTCATGTGTTGTGTAAAGGTAGACATGTAAGTTCATGCCTTAAAGGTAAAATTTCAAAAACCGAGATTGCTTAAATTTCCCGGGGTTCCAAATTACGGAAAGCCCTTTTTAATTTCCCGGGACAGGGGGAAAACCTCCGGGGCCGGGCCCCACGGGCTTCAGTCCAAGAGGCTCTTTTGCCCAGCAATGCCATGGCTATATACATACCCATGGAGCTAATCTCCCATTTTGTTTTGGATGACCGTTGAGAAAGGAGAACCATCCCCCCCTCGGGTATTTAAATCCTCCCTTTATGCTCCGGCCCCTTCTCAAAAAAAACCCGGGGGAAAAAACCGGGGAGAGTGACCTTTATATTCTTCTTTATGTGCTGTTTTTTTTCAGGAATAGGGGATCATGGCCTCCACATCTTCCTGGCCCTTTGGGAGCATTTTTGTCGTGTCAAGGGTTTTTTTCTCCCAAATTTTTTTTCCCCCATCCATTTGCCGCAAAATAATAAAAATTTTACATTAGTTCAGTTTGAAAAATTTAAAAACCTGGGAAAAACCCAAAAAAACTGGGAAAGTCGTAATAAATATTTGACAAAGATGAGGGGCAATAGTCCGAATAATGTAAAAGGGGAAAATAATTTCATCATCTCAGAAAAAAAGACAGATTCCAAAAGGGTAAGGTTGAATAAAAATATGACAAAAATTAGGGCAATAGTCCGAATATTGGAAAAAAGTGGGCATATTAAAACCCCATTTCAGAAATATAGGCAGAAACTGAAGAAGGCTGGATGTTAAAAGGCCGGAAAAGTTTTAATAAACATGGGAAAAGATGAAAAATAGTCCGAATAATGTAAATAGGGGAATAAACCCCATTCAGAAATAGAAGATACAGAGCGTAAACGGCTGATACCGTAATAAATATTGGGGCAAAAATGAGTGGGAAAAGTCCGGATAATGAAAAAGTGTACATAATTTCCTCATCCCAGAAAATATAGACAATTTCTGAAAGGTAAACGTTGTAATAAAATGGAAAAAAAGAGGACAAAACCGAATAATTTTAAAGGAAAAAATACATCATCTCAGAAAAAGATAGAACCCATCAAAATGTTAATAGTGCCTTTTCCCCTTCCCCTTTACCAATCTTCCTGTGGACACTATTTTTAAGCCCTTCCCCCTTGTTCACATTTCTGTTGCTTTGGTTCTTCTCCATCTTTTTTAGGGAAAATTTTTCCCGATTTTGCCGCCATCTTTTAAACAGAGAGATTGAATGTCGTTGTGATTTTCATCATTAAATATTAGGGGAGTCACAACCCCTTTCTTATGGGGGCCCTTAGAAAAAGAAAAGGATCATCCTGATTACCCCTTGGGGTAAGGACAAATTAAGAATTAATTTAATTTCACCAATATTTAAATTTTCCCTTTTTCCCCGGGGAAATTTGGAGGGAAACATTGGATTAAAGAAAAATTTCATAACTCCACTAATGGAGGGGGGGAATGGATTTATGTTTACAAAGTTTTGGGTTTTGCCAAGGGTTTAAAACACATGATGAATGCAATTAAAAACCCTTTATTGGGGACCCAGACTGTGGTTCCCCAACCGCGGTGGAGGAGAAAAGGGTACTCAGCACGTTCCCCCCCAAAAGACTTTCTGGAAAAAGGGGGAAAAAGAAGAAGAAGAAGAAGAAGAAGAAGAAGAAGAAGAAGAAGAAGAAGAAGAAGAAGAAGAAAAGAAAAAAAGAAAAAAAAAAAAGGAAGGGAAAAAAAAAAGAAAAAAAAAGGGAAAAAGAAGAAGAAAAAAAAAGAAAAAAGAAGAATAAAAGAAGGAAAATAAAAAATTTTTGGGAAAAAGAAGAAAAAAATAAAGAAAAAAAATAAGGAAAAAAAAGAAGAAAAAATAAAAAAAATAATTAAAAAAATTTAAAAAAAAATAAAGGGAAAAAATAGTTAAAAGGTTAAAAAAAATAGTTTTTAAAAAAGAAGAAAAGGTTTTTAAAGTTGAAGAATAATAAAAAAAATAAATAAAAAATAAATTAAAAAACAAATGCCCCAAAAAAAAACAAAAAAGAAAAAAAAAAAAAAAAGAAAAAAATTAAAAAAGAAAAAAAAAAATAAAAAAAAAGTAAAATTAAAACAGAAAAAAAAAAAAAAGTTAAAAAAAAAAAAAAAATAAAAAAAAATTTTTTTTAAAAAAAATAAAAAAAATAAACCCGGGGAAAAAAGAAGAATAGTTTAAAAAAAAAAAATAAAGAAAAAAAAAAAAGAATAATTAAAATAAAAAATAAAATTTAAAAAATCAAATTTAAAAAAGTTAAAAAAATAAATTGTTAAGAAGAAAAAACAATAAAAAAAAATAAAAAAATAATAAAAAATAAAGAAAGAAATTTAAAAAAGAATAAATTTAAAAAGTTAAAAAGAAAAAAATAAAATAAAAAAATAATAGTTTAAAAAAAATAAAAGAAGAAAAAAAAAAAAAAATTGAAGAAAAAAGGAAGAAAAAAATAAAGAAAGAAAATAGCTTAAAAAAAAAAAGGTAACAAATTGTTAAATTTAAAAATTTAAGAAAGAAAAAAAAAAATAAATTAATAAAAAAAAGAAAGGGAAAAAAAGGGTTTAAGAAGAAGAAGAAGAAATAATAAAAGAAAAAGGGAAAAAGAAGAAGAATAAAAAAAATAAATAATAGTTAAAAAAAAAAGAAGAAAAGGAAGAAAAGTTAAAAAATAAAGGGAAAAAGAAAAAAATAATAAGGGAAAAGAATTAAAAAAAAAGAAAAAAAAAAAAGAAAAAAAGGAAATAAAAAAAAATTTAAAAAAATAAAACAAAAAAAAAAAAAAAAAAACAAAAAAAAAAAAAAAAAAAACAACAACAAATTAAAAAAAAAACAAAAAAAAAAAAAAAAAAAATTTAAAAAAAAAAAAAAAAAAAAAAAAAATTTAAAAAAAAAAAAAAAAAAATAAAAAAAATAAAATAAAAAAATAAAAGAATATTAAAAAAAAAAAAAAAAAAAAATAAATTAAAATAAATTGGGATTGGGGAAAAGAAGAAGAATAAATAGAAAAATAACTGAAGAAGAAGAAGAAAGGAATAAATAAATAAAAATAAAAAGGGAAAAAAAACAATAAAAGTTGGGGAAAAAGAAGAAGAATAAAAGGGAAAAAGAAGAAGAAGAAGAAGAAGAAGAAGAAGAAGAAAAGGAAGAAAGAAAAGAAAAAAGAAGGAAAAGAAGAAGAATAAAAGTTAGCTAAGGGAAGGGAAAAAAGAAGAAAGAAGAAGGGAAAAAGAAGAAAAAAAAAGAAAAAGGGAAGGTTAAAAAAGGAAATTTAAAAAAGGGAAAAAAATTTGCTAAAAAAAGAAAAAAGAAAGGGAAAAAGAAGAAGAAGAAGAAAAAAAAAAAAAATAGGAAAAAGGAAGAAGAAGAAGAAGAATTTTAAGAAAAGAAGAAGAAAAAAAAGAAGAAGAAAAGGGAAAAAGAAGAAGAAGAAGAAAAAAAGGGAAAAAAGAAAAGGAAGAAAAAAAAGAAGAAAAAAAAAAAAAAAAAAAAGAATTAAAGAAGAAAAGAAGAAAATAATTTTTAAAAAAAAGAAAAATAAATTAAGAAGAAGGAAAGAAAAAGAAGAAGAAAAGAATAAAAAGTTGAAAAAAGAAGAAAAGGGTTAAAGAAGAAGAAAAGGAAGAAAAAAGGAAAAAAAGAAGAAAAAAAAAAGAAATAAAAAGAAAAAAAAAAAAAAAAAAAAAAAAAAAAAAAAGAAAAAAAAAAAAAAAAAAAAAAAAAAAAAAAAAAAAAAAAAAAAAAAATTAAAAAATTAAAAAATAAAAAAAAAAAAAAAAAAGTAAAAAATAAAAAAAAAAAAAAAAAAAAAAAAGTTTAAAAAAAAAAAATTAAAAAAAATAATTGAAGAAGAAGAATTTAATAAAAAAAGAAAAAAAAAAAAAAAAAAATAAGAAAAAAAAAAAATAAATAAAAGAAGAAAAAAAATAAAAAAATAAAAAAAAAAAAAAAAAAAAAAAAAAATAAAAACAAAAAAAAAAAAAAAAGAAAAAAAAGAAGAATAAAAAAAAAAATAAAAAAAAAAGAAAAATAACAAAAAATAAAAAAAAAAATAAAAAAAACACAAAAAAAATAAAAAATAATAAAAAAAAAAATATCAAAAAAAAAAAACAAAAAAAAAAAAAAACAAAAAAAAAAATAAAAAAAATAATAAAAAATAAAAAAAAAATAAAATAAAATAAAAATAATTTTAAAATAAAAAAATAAAAAATTTTTAAAAAAAAAATAAAAAAAAAAAATAAAAAAATAATAATAATAAAAAAAAAAAAAATAAAATAATAATAAAAATAATAATTTTAAAAAAAAATAATAATAATAATAATAAAAAAATAAAAAATAAAAAAAAAAAATAAAAAATTTAAAAAATAAAATAATTTAAAAAATTAAAAAAATTAAAAATAAAAAAATAAAAACTAATAAAAAAAAAATAATAAAAATTAAAAAAATAAAAAAAAATAATAAAAAAATACTAATTTTAAAAAATTTTAAAAAATAAAAAAATAAATTAAAAAATTAATAAAAAAATAATTTTAAAAATAATAAAAAATAAAAAAAATAATAAAAAAAATAAAAAAAATAAAAAAATAATAAAATAATTAATAAAAAAATAATTAAAAAAAAAAAAAATAAATAAAAAAATAAAAAAAAAAATAATTTTTAATAAAATAATTTAAAAAAATAATTAAATAAATAAAAAAAAAAAAAAAAAAAAACAAAAAAAAAAAAAAAAATAATAAAACCCCAAAAAAATTAAAAAATAAAAAAAAAAAAAAAAACAAAATTAAAAAATAATAATAAAAAAAAAAAATAAAATAAATTAATAAATAATTAAAAAAATAATAAAAAAATACAATAATAAAAAATAAAAAAAAAAAATAATTAATAAAAAATAATAAATAAAAAAAAAAAAATTAAAAAAAAAATAAAAAAATAATAATAATTAATAAAAAAATAAAAAAAATAAAAATAAAAAAATAAAAAAAAAATAACAAAAAAAAAAAAAAAATAATAAAAAAAATAATAAAAAAAAAAAAATAAAAATAAATAATAAAAAATAATAATAAATAAAAAATAATTAAAAAAAAAAATAAAAAATAAAAAATAAAAAAAAATAAAAAAAATAAAAAATAAAAAATAAAAAAAAGAAGAAAAAAAAAAAAAGAAGAAAAAAAAAAAAAAAAGGAAGAAGAAGAAGAAGAAGAAGAAAAAAGAAAAAAAAAGAAGAAGAAGAAGAAAGGGAAAAAAAAAAAAAAGAAGAAGAAGAAAAAAAAGAAGAAAAGAAGGGAAAAAGAAGAAGAAAAAAGGGAAAAAGAAGAAGAAGAAGAAGAAGAAGAAGAAGAAGACGACATGTCTACCTTAATCTGTCATCTAAGTCACGTACACCAACATGTACCTGAGTATTTGTGTTGACGACTGTTTCCGTTAGTTTCAGGATCATTGCATTTTAACAACTCGATTGTATGAACCTGTACATTGGGTGAACATGGAGTTGTTTAGTTTTTATATCCAGGTTCTTTGTGGTTGTCACCTTCCTTGGCAGATTTTTCTATCGTCTTCGAGGCTACAAAATAACAAACTGATGCAGCCGTGCCTGGCCAAAAACAAAAGGGTTATTTATGCTCAAAGCATGTATTTACAAATCTGCTTTTCTAAATTCATCGTCCAACTTCATTTTTTTTTTATTCGTAGTTATTTAATTAAAATCAAATTTAATCACATTCAGCTTTTAAAGACGATTCCGTCATTATTAATGTTTTTCTTTTGGCATACTTCTATATATACAGGCCTTTTGAAAAAATAGTTTAACAATCCTCAAAGGTTCCAATAATGATAGAACAAGCTTTTGTTCATATTCGTGAATATATACAAAAAAGCAAAGAAAGATTTAAAATAACAATAAGCAATCCTCAAAGATGGGTTAACAAGGGATAAAAAGAACTCATTATTTCAATAAATGTTTTTGTTTTGGCAGAAAGTCTCAATATTCATGAAACTATCTTCTCTAGTGACAGACAAGGTTTCTATTTTTCTGGCGGAAATTCAAAAACAGACCTATGTAATAAATTGTTTTAAGTCTTTTGAAACAACCTAGGGATGATGTTCATATTGTAAAAAATAAACGTTAGCTCAATTTTCACACGTTATTTGAAAAAGACATCCATAATTTATTTTTGGACACGAATGACAAATGAAACCTGGTCTCAAAAGACAACACGGCGGTATATGCATAACAGTTTTCTGTTAAAATTAATCCAAGAAACAGACTTTTGATACAAAAATTTGTTTTATTTGACGTTTAGAAAGTAATAGGTAGGTCGACCCAAAATAACGGGAACTATTTTGACTAAAAAAGTCCCATTCGGAGTATATGAGAAAACCAAAACAAAATCAGCAGGACTATTTGTCTTTGCCATTTAAAACAAAAGATATTTTATTTTATTTATGAAAATTACGTATATATATATATATATATATAATATTAATGCATTCTTAAATCTGCTGTTGAGTATTCCTCATTTCACTGCTGCAACATCTCATGTGGGATACTGTTAATTTCATCTTAATTTCTAAATGGCAAAATAACATATAATACAAATATTTTTGGTCACTGCAAATTTGAAAAACAAATCGTTAAAACTCGAATGATGTTAAAAATATTTTATTCATAGTAATTAAAACTTATACTCATGGGCATGTCTAAATTAACCGAATTAATTTTCATTTTCTAAATAGAAAATGAAAAATAATAGTGAAGTGTAATCTTAGATACATTCAAAAATCTGCTGTTGACTTTCTGTCATTGGCTGTTGCAACTTCGGAATGGATCACACATATATCGACAGGATATCTTGAATTCTAAATGGGCGAAATGTTTCACCAGGTCCACTGAATATATGTTGCTACTTACTTTTGAAATGGCATTAGAATCTGTATCTTCCCGGGCAGTGGAAAAATATTTTATTCATAATTGACAACTTCATACTCATTTAAACAATGAAGATGTTCATTTTCTACTGGACCGTCCTGTACTCAATAGACCTCCTGTACGAATTCATTCTGGAGAAAAGAGTAACAACACTCCTCATTGACTGTTGCAACATCTCGAACATCTGGGATTTAAGATAATTTCATCTTACATTCTAAATGGCAGAAATTTTTACTCCCTCCATCATACTGTCTCGTAAAGAAAGGGATCATCCCGTTGTAATACAACGTCGATTCCCGAGAAGTCATAAAATATTTTATTCATAGAGACGAAACCTTAATACATGTATTAAAAACAATGAGTAATTGCCATACAACTAAAATTACCCTGTAGATGGTGTCCTCCAGCCCCATGAATTCTTGAAATCTGCTGGTACAATTCAATTGACTGGGGACAACATCTCTGGGATACTGTTAATTTCATCTTGATTCTAAATGGCAGAAATGTTTACTTGCTCAAGGTCACTGTCTCGCAGTGTCTACAACATCACGACAACCTTCAAAAATTCCCGAATGATGGAAGAAAATTTTTATTCATTATGGTGAAACCTTAATAACATGCCATTTAAGAAACAATGATAATTTTTTTTTTCTAAAAATTACGTCCTGTAGATAGGTGTCCTCCTGTACAAATGCATTCTTGAAATCTGCATTTGAGATTCCTCATTGACTGCTAGAACATCTCATCTGGGATACTGTTAATTTCATCTTGAATTCTGATGCGAAAATAATTTTTCTGGCTCATTTTCACTTGAATTAAAAAAATTGTGTAAACCCTCAGGACATTTCTGTTGCCTTCAAAATTCCGAATGATGGAATAAAATTTTTATTCATATAAATGCTTAATCCCTGATGATATTTAAAATTTATGGAATAATCCATTTCAAACAAAATAGATCCTGTAGATAGTTAAATACCAGAGCATCGAATACATTACAGAAACTGCATCAAAGAATGCACCTCACAGGATATCAAAACCAGACCTTGACATGTAAATATATTATTCAAATGAGATTCTAATATATATAAATATATACAACTGGGAATGACACTGTTATAAAGGATGACCCCAAAAACGGGAACTTTTAACAATCCAATAAAACCAAGAGTGATGGAAGAAAAATATTTTTTATTCATGATTGTTGAAACCTTAAAACATGCCATTTAAGAAACAATGATGGAATTTTCATTTTTAAAATTACGTCCTGTAGATGGCGTCCTCCTGTACGAATGCATTCTTGAAATCTGCTGTTGAGATTCCTCATTGACTGTTGCAACATCTCAGCTGGGATACTGTGAATTTTTATCTTGAATTCTAAATGGCGAAATGGTTACTTGGTCAAGGTCACTGTCTCGCAGTGTTGCCACTTGCTCATGTCTGGCAATACTCACTTCAAAAATTTCCGTTTTTTGGGGGTCACCCTGTATAAGCGTCCCACCCGAGAGAAGAAAACCACAGAAAATCTCTCAAACCAACGCGAGAAGCAGCCGCACACCCTCATACCAATATGATTAACTGATACAACGCGGGTGGGATTAAAGAATTATTTTACCTATGACTGATTTAGTCTCGTATTGCAACGATAACATTTCTTCTTTTTATGTGACCTGTCCTTTAAGGGCGTAGGCGATCATGGCTCTCCACTTCATCCTATCCCTTGTAGTTGTCAATAAGTTTCGTCCCTCTGCCACGTTATGTCATCCACTTGCTCAAGCCCGCTAGGTATGTCATGCATTCGTTTCCCTTGTCTCTCTCTTTCCCTCTATTTGACCCGTGAGTATCAAATTCTCCAGGCCCTCCTTTCTCATTAGGCGTTCCAGAATCTTCAGCTGCCTCTCCCTGATGTTAAATATAAGCTTTCTCCTTATTTGCATCCTCTCCAAAACCTCATCATTGCCCACATGTTCGATCCATGCTATCCTCAGCATCCTTCTGTAGAACCATATCTCTGTCGCCTCGAGTCTTTTCATCTTTGAGGAGATCGACCAACATTCGCTGCCGTAAAGGAGGACAGATGTCACGTAGCAGCTCAGTGCTCTTTTTTTGCTTTTTTTTTTTTTTGTTATCAAAGAAATCCTCATGTCTCGCAATACTATGCCTTGATCAATTTTCGCTGGAAACTTTTGCACAAAATTTATATCATGACAAAGTTGAATGAAATTGGGAGAAATTGTTATGAGGGTGGTATTATATATAGGTGCCATTTCTGTTTGTTTTTTTATTTGTTTTTTTTTTTGTAAATGGTTTTAAAAACAAAAGAATAAGAAAGAAAAATGGCGCTGATATATGTCCGTATTAAAAGAAGTAATTATTTCGCACATGCGTAAACGGAAGTTTCAAATTTAATGCCAAGGAGGACTAACGAAGAGGCAATGTCTAAATATCTTATCAATACTTGTGCCTGACACGAAAATAAAATTTCGTAAACAATGCAGAGCCCGTGTCTTTTATTTCATATATTTTCCACAATTTTATTAATCTGCGTTTGACAATCTTTCTACTGTTGGCCCAAACTCTGGTTTCACCCTTTTCGCTTTTGGGCATTGTATTTAAGTTAATCTTCTTTTTCTCTTTCATATTTCAGTCTTTGAAAGCAGCTTACTCGGCAAACAGACAAAATATCATTACAGAATCATCGTAATTGACTTTGTCTTTGGCAACATATCAAACAAGTAAACACCGAAGACGTTCACCTTGAAACATAGCGATCACATCACCCGAAAATGGATAAGACAATTCAACCTACCGAGTGAATGCTTGCAGAATCGCCTATGGACGACCATTGCTTGATTACGGACTCAAGTATAAATACGAAAATTTCTACCACCAAACTCAAATATAAAAGCGACCAATGTTTTTATAGTGTCTCAAGTATAAACACAACTAATATTTACCTACTATCTCAAGGATGTACATGATCAATGACTTCCTACAGACTCAAGATTAAACTGGTTCAATGATTGCCGATCGATTCTAGTATAAACACGAAAATATTCACCTATAGACTCAAACATGAACCTACATATATTTACCTATAGGCTCAAGTATAAAAAAAAACAATTTTCAACTATAGACTCAAGTATAAACAGTACCAATGTTTACCTATAGGGTTAAACATAAAAATATTTGCCCATAGCTGGGACCCTAACAAGTGCTACCACCCCAAGTCAGGGTGGACCTGGGAACACTAGCAATTAAAAGGTGGTTCCACGATCCTCAAAACCTACTGATCAGAGGCCTTGCTGTTGGACGTAGTTTATCGTCTTACCCAGGACGCGGATGTAGTTTATCATCATACCCAGGAAGAGCTTGTATTAGGTATATCTCAGTTTGGCTGCAAGCCGATGGGCTTGGAGTCCCAATAAGAATCGAAGTCTCCATTATATAGTAATATTCTGTAACAACAATTTGTTACCTGTTCTTATATCATTATGATCATAAATATTGCATTCCTTGTTCCAGTGTCTTTGACGAACCTGCACTGTTCTTGTCCTATTCCACTGCACAATGTATTAATCAGAATTCGGATGAAGAATTTTCTCATGTGACTCGTTAAGCAGATTGTGCGAAATAGTTCACATTCGTTTGCATCCGACTTCTCAGACATCGCTATGAAAATTGGAATAGCTTAGATCCTCCATTGTCGTAAATATCATTTATGGATGAAATAAACAGAGGACAATGAAAGATGTTACAAGGTGACAAAAGATGACGATTGGCGCCGCATTTAAATTTTCAAAGATCGTAGTTGAAAATAAGGAGCCGGGGGAGAATTCCAAAGGCGAGAAGTGCGAGAGAAAAAAAAAACAAAAAACTATTACACTAGAACTGCAATTTCAACAGTAAAATGATAAGACCTCCAATCTACAGGATGCCCAGTAAAAAAAAGCAGTAAATTCAAAAAAAAAATTTTTTCGCTATCATGATTCATGCACAAACTGAAAAATAATCGTTGAAATGTTTGCCTGAATATTCAACACAAAGTTGTAAGCATAGTAACCAAGGGGAGACAGTAGCTTTTAGGATCATGTCAAGAGAAATTTCTTTTCAAGCTTCAATTAAGTTCCACTTTAATGAATCAATATCGACGATGTCACAACGACGGTTTTACGAGTTAGGAGTATACTCCAGATACAGTCATCCTATAACATTCAGATCTGGGATTTTAGAGAGCCACTGAAATGGACCAATTGGATTTGGTGTATTTTCTCAAAGAATAAATTTGCAGCTTTTTTACCGGGAATATTATCGTTAAAAAAAAAAAAAAAAAAAAAAAAAAACGATAAGAAAATGTTACTGAGAAAAAAGAAGGACAATAACAAGAATCGAATTCAAAGAGACAGATGCCGACTGACAATGCATAAAACTTTTGAAGATCTTATTTGGAAAAGTGTTCCACAAGCGAGAAGTGCGAGAGAAGAATCTGTTGGCATACGGTCGGAACTAATAATTCCTACAATTAAAAGATGGAACCTTTGTTGCCAATCTACAGGATGACCAGGAAAGAAACAATAAATTCAGAAAGAAATTTATTTAGCTAAAATGATTCATGCGCAAACTAAATAATTATTGTAGATGTTGGAAATGTTTACATGAATATTTAACACAAAGTTGTAAGTGTGGCAACCAGGAGGAGGAGAAAGCAGTAACTTTGTGGATAGTCTCAAGCGGAATTTCATTCCAAGCTTCAGTTAAGTTCCATTTCAATGAATCAATATTGACGATGTCACGAAGACGGTTTTACAAGTAGAGTTAGGAGTATACTCCAGATACAGTCATCCATAATATTCAGATTTGGGCTTTTAGAGAGCCACTGAGATGGACCTGGAACTGTTGTATTTTCTCGTAGAATAAATTTATCGCTTGTTTTTTTACAAGGTACCCTGCAGTACTGCGTTTTAGTGAAGTCGAAATACCAAAGAAAGTGCATCAGAACAATTACCGTGGGAATATTTATAGAAAAGCAGAGAATATAGAAAAAGGATGCGTATTCTTGTATAGGAATTTCTCTATGGTTTGTTAATTTTGGTATTCATACTCCCGGGAACTACCTTGTTTATTAAGGTCTGAGGAATTAATTGAGAAGAAAGAGTTCGACTAAATAAGACAACGTAAATGAACAGAATGGAAATATTTTCGATTTTATTAACTCATTTTAAGATATTATTTTAGGACTTTGATCATATATATATATATATATATATATATATATATATATATATATATATATTGTTGAAAATTAATGTACATTTATTTAATATATTTTCTGTTTATACGTTATTATAATAGATACAATTACTTAAGTAAATCCTCTGTTTTTTTAATTAAAAATTTAATTAAATTTACCGGCCAGAAATTTAGAAAAATTTCGTAGAAAAAATACGTTCTCCAACTATGGCGGTTTTAATTTTTTTGTAATAAATCATTAGCCTGATTTATTTTCTCTTGTTTTGTTGGTGTTATGCATTTTTCATAATATTCTAAAGTCTACTTTCATACTGTTTGCAATTTGGTGTATTTTCTCGATGAATAATTTTGCCTCTTTTTTACTGGGCCTCCTGTAGTGCTGCATTTCAATTAGTAGAGTCGAAATACCAAAGAGGAAAACACATCAGAACAATTACTGTGGAAATATTTACAGAAAAGGCAGAGGGAAGCTAAGTTACGATGATGTGAAATGAAGGGAAACTGATATGGCCGGTAAGGACCAATAACATTGCCGATTCCTTTTCAGATTTTGTCAACGTTGTCTAGATACATAGCAGAAGAACCAGACTAAATATGGCAACATTTTTTAATGCACGGGCGAATGGTAGATTTATAAAACTAATAGGAATTGTCTCGTACGACACAGCGAATCAACTTTTCCTTGCAGCAGACTCCTCCCACCTCCTACCTCCCTCCTCCTACCTCCCTCCTCCTACCTCCTACTTCCTTTCTCTATTGTTTTTTCTTTTTCTTTTATTCTGTTATTTTTATTCTCCGCCTATTTCTCTCATTCCACCCATTTTTTTTTTTTTGCAGTTCTCTGACTCTTGCTTCAGCGTCGCTTAATTTTCTTTCAAGCATCGATATTCTTTTTCTTCTTCTTTTCCTCTTCTTCTTCTTCTTCTCCTCTTTTTCCTCTTATTTTTCTTCTTTTTCCTCTTCTTTTTCTTCTTTTTACCCTTCTTGTTCTTCTTGTTCCTCTTCTTTTTCTTCTCCTTGTTCCTCTTCTTTTTCTTCTTCTTGCTCCCCTTCTTCTTCTTCTTCTTCTTCTTCTTCTTCTTCCTCTTATTTTTCTTCTTTTTCCTCTTCTTGTTCTTCTTATTCCTCTTCTTTTTCTTCTCCTTGTTCCTCTTCTTCTTTTTTCTCTTCTTGTTCTTCTTTTTCCTCTTCTTTTTCTTCTTCTTTTTCCTCTTCTTCTTCTTCTTCTCTTTTTCCTCTTCTTTTTCTTCTTTTTCCTCTTCTTCTTCTTCTTATTCCTCTTCTTTTTCTTCTCCTTGTTCCTCTTCTTTTTCCTCTTCTTTTTCTTCTTCTTTTTCCTTTTCTTCTTCTTCTTCTTCTCTTTTTCCTCTTCTTTTTCTTCTTTTTTCTCTTCTTCTTCTTTTGCCACTTCTTTTCCCTCTTCACCTTGTCTTCTCTTCTCCGTTTTCCCTCGTTTCTCGTATTCATTTTGTATCCTCTCATATTAAATTTCTTCCTCTTTCTATCGTGTCACTTTCTTTACTTTCTCATTAATGTCCGCACTCGATTCGCTTCTTTCTCTTCAAATTTCACCCTTAAGAATTTCACGTCTCCCCCCCGCCTCATTCTCCGGTTTTCTCATTTATTTTCTCCGCCACTTTTTCTTAACCACCACCATCATTCGCTACCAACCCATTAGCCACTTGCCATTTTTCCATTTACCGCATTTTACAAGATTCCCGCGGCCATTTTCTCCAAATCTTAAAGAAATGTTCTCCGTTTTATTATCATCTTATTATCAATATTAGGCCTGACAGCGTTTTAGGAACAATGAAAATTTTCTGTCGCATTCAATATATGTTCTATCTTATTTCATATATATATATATATATATATATATATATATATATATATATATATATACATATACATATATATATATATATATTGAAGAAATATAGTTTTAAAAAAGCTATATTTATGGAAGAAAGTGCTCAATATCAGGATAGAGCGTATAATATAAAAGTGAACATTGAACAGATTCAGAGGCGACAGACTGTTTCATGCAATCATATGATAGCGTCTAACATGAAATAGTCTGTCGCCTCTGAGTGTTGATTTCAGTGTTCACTTTTTTTTAATCATGAACAATATTGGGGGAAATGTATGACAAAGGGAAAAAAAGTTTTCCTGTGACGCGTTTCGTCCTTTAGGACTTCATCGAATTAAATATGTCATGTTGGTCCGACTACGCATGCGCACCAACGAGGAATGCTGGGAATTCTTTATTGAAAAGATTTAAAATTTAATTTTTTTTTAATCTAGCCAATTTCATTTAGATTCTTTTTTTTTTCATTTTTCTTTTCATCACTTTTGTTATTAGACATCCCACACTGTGGTAATAGAAGTTCTAGCAGGAATGGTGAAATGTTGTAAGAGCCCAGATGCAAATTTACTTTAGATGACCTTGCGATCAGGACACTCTCTATATAGTTTTTGTTAAATTATTTTCTCCTTTGAGAAGAGTAGGGTTTTTATATCAAAATTGCAGTCAGTTTCATTTGCCTAATATATATATATATATAGATATATAGATATAGATATAATTAATTTCATTCATCGAGTCTAGAAGAAACCTCAACAGAATGCAAGCACTGGACAGCCGTTTCGTCCTATATTTGGGACTCATCAGCAGTGCGCATCCACTACCAAGAATTGAAACCCGGACAGTTACCTTATCAGACAAACGTCATACCAACTGTTCCAACGGGCCTCGGTGACGAAGAGATTGAGGTTTCAATTCTCGGAAGTGGATGCGAACTGCTGATGAGTCCCAAATATAGGACGAAACGGCCGTCCAGTGCTTTCTGCATTCTGTTGAGGTTTCTTCGAGACTCGATAAATTGCTTAATTATAATTATCTCAAATCCTCCTAATTTCTATCACTTATATATATAAATATATATATGTGTGTGTGTGTGTGTGTGTGTGTCTGTGTGTGTTAGGTTTGATTGAAATTAACGAGAATAGTGTTATGAAAAGAAAACTATAACACTCATCAATTCGGCATTTAATCTCCTTCGAAGTAGTCCCCTTCTGAAGTGACACACTTTATCCAGCGTCGTTTCCACTGATGCAAGCATTCCTGGAACTGCTATTTTGGGATAGCGAGCAGATACCTCGTCGCATTCTCTTACATTTCATCGAGGTCTTGAAATCTTGTTCCTTTCAAGTTGGAGTTGATTTTTGAAGAGGAAAAAGTCACAGGGGGCGACATCTGGGGTAAAATGGTGGTTGTCGGACCTGGAAAATGTTCTGCTTGGCCAAAAACTGCTGCAGAATCCATGGTCACAAATGGAACCTCTCTGCTGTGGTGAGATGACCACATTCTATACACTTTCCTTCCAAGCACTGCTAAATGCAACAGAAGTGAGCGAGAACGTTATAACTTGTGTGCATGTAGGTTAAAATTTTTTCGTGTCAGACCCACTGTCTTTCCAACTGAGCAATGGTGAGAGGAAAAAGATTATTCAGGCCTTAATAAATGGTACCGACATTTATACTCCGGCTTTCATCTTCAAAATTTAAGAAGAAAGAGAAAAAGAGGGGACAGTAAATAGGAAAACTGGATTTTTTTGCTACTCATCAGTTCTTTTAAATCTATTAAATGGTGCAGTGTAATTAATATAATAAAGAAATAGTCATAAAAAGAATAAATCTGTAAAGTTAATTTGTATGACTATTTCTTTATAATATTACCATTTAACAGATTTAAAAGGACTGATCAGTAGTAAAAAAAAAATTCTGGAAATCTGCTGAAACATTACTCTAATGATTAGACCACTTACAACAATAAAATTTCGTTTATTGACACATTGCTATATTCCAAAACGTTCTCACACACAGTATTCAAAATAAGACTCTAGCGTCGTGACACTGCACGCTCCAAAATATTGTAACTGTTAATAATAACATACTTTAAAAAACATCTTTCGACTGTGTTGCATTTATATATTTGTCTCGGAAATTACCTGAAATTATCAGAAAATGAAAATTAATATTCATGCCTAAAGATGATGAAAGCATTTATCGAAAGTACTTGCAAATGAATTGAATATTTAATCCACTTTACAATTTTTAAAAACAAAGATCGAGTGGTTAGTAAGTTAATGCTTTATTTAATTTGTTAGCGAAGTGAATTCGCCATTAATTACATTAACTTTACTGATCTATTCTTTGTATGACTACTTCTTTATAATAGTAATTATACTCCACCATTTAACAGATTTAAAAGGACTGACCTGTAGTAAAAAAATTCTGGAAATCTGGTGGGACATTACTCTAATGATCGGACAAATTAGTCCATGTCACGTTAACTGGAAAAAATACTTACAACTATAAAATTCGTGAATTGCAACATTACTATATTCAAAAACGTTCTCACTTACAAGATTCAAAATAAAACTCTAGACTGACGACACTGCATGCTCCAAAATTTTGTAACTGTTAATAATAACACACTTTT
>CAHIKZ030001224.1:147500-262500 GCA_903632075.3 Acanthosepion pharaonis
TTAACGCTTACTCCCGGTTTTATTTCAATATTAAAGCCTAATTACATATTTCTCATGAATTGAATTGGGGAGAAAGATATAGTTTAGTCAATTGCATCGTCCACCGCGAGGAAAGTTGGCTCCCTGTGCCAGGCCTGGAAGTTTTTCTCCCCGGAATCGATACTTCAAATATACAAATCAACCATTCGCCCTTGCATGGAGTATTGCTGCCATATATGGTCTGGTGCACCTTCTGTTTACCTCGGAGTTATTGACAAGATCCAGAGGCGGATATGTAATATAATTGGCCCTGATCTGGCGTCTCGTCTACAGTCACTCTCTCACAAACCCGCCGTCGCCTCTCTCTGTCTTTTTTAGAAATACTTTCATGGTAATTGCTCCGATGAGCTGCTTTCACTGGTTCCCAGACTTCATGAATTCAAGCGCCCTACGAGGCTGGCATCCTGCTCCCACCCTTACACCACAGAAACTTTTAAATGTAACCGTCTCTTCGACTCCAATAGCTTCATACCTCGCACCTCTCGCCTGTGGAACACCCTTCCCAATTACTGTTTCCCTGAGAGCTATAATCTCCAACTATTCAAATGTAATGTCAATCGACACCTCCAGTTACCTTGATCTACCCACTATCCTTCTCCTCATCCTTTCTTCTATCACTCCTATCTGCTCTCGCTCCAAATCTTCTGCAACCCCCTGCATCCTAGTGGCTTCACGCCTTGCAAGGGGCGTAATGCTTAAAAAAAACAAAAATAGTCTGGAAATTTCGGGATTCGATGCTATTACTAACTCGGTAGATTTATTTTGAGAAATATGTATCAGATATGTGTATAAGTTACTTAACTGAGTAGATAGCATAATTATTTATTTATTGTTATTAGGCCATCGAATTATTTTAGTCGATAAATGACAAAAGAAGAGAAGGAAATTTCGATAAATTAGTATGATTCGGACTATTGTCCTCATCTTTGTCGCCATTTTTATTACAACGTTTCAGCCGTTCTACGCGTCAGCCTTCTTCAGGTGGTTGGAATGTCGAACTGAACCCTTTATTTCTCTCACTAGGGTAGACTGTTCTAGTTCCACGTGCCATGTTTAATGGATATCAGTTATCAGTTGCCTCCTGTTAATTTCCCTCTGAAAGTTCTCCACTGCCTTAACCGGGTATTGAACTCACACTCTTTGAGTCCTGTCACTGGATCTAACCAACGCCTATATCCACTGTGCCATGTGTTCTTGAGGACATCTGCGATAACTGACATCCATTAAACATGGCACGTGGAACTAAAAAAAGTCTACGACAGTGAACAAAATAAAGGGTTATGTTCGACATTCTAACCACCTAAAGAAGGCTGGAGCGTACAACGGCCGAAACGTTGTAATAAATATGGCGACAAAGATGAGGACAACAGTCCGAATAATGTAAATAGTGTACATAATACCTCATCTCAGAAATATAGACAGATAGTGAAGAGCCGAAACGTTGTAATAAATATGGCCTCAAAGATGAGGACAATAGTCCGAATAATGTAAATAGTGTATATAATAACTCATCTCAGAAATATAGACAAATACTGAAGGGCCAAAACGTTGTAATTATTGTGAGACCGGAAACTACCTACACAATAGACTCTTCCAGGCCTATATTAAGTAGGCGACATAGCACTCTAGAGAGAGACACAGAGAGAGAGTGATAGCCGCGTACGACTACCAGTATTGGACACTAACATATAGTAAGCTCATCTCAGAAATATAGACAGATACTTAAAGGCCGAAACGTTGTAATAAATATGGCGACAAAGATGAGGACAATAGTCCGAATAATGTAAATGGTGTACATAATACCTCATCTCAGAAATATAGACAGATACTTAAAGGCCGAAACGTTGTAATAAATATGGCGACAAATATGAGGACAATAGTCCGAATAATGTAAATAATGTACATAATACCGCATCTCAGAAATATAGACAGATACTGAAAGGCCGAAACGTTGTAATAAATATGGCGACAAATATGAGGACAATAGTCCGAATAATGTAAATAGTGTACATAATACCTCATCACAGAAATATAGACAGATACTGAAAGGCCGAAACGTTGTAATAAATATGGCGACAAATATGAGGACAATAGTCCGAATAATGTAAATAGTGTACATAATACCTCATCACAGAAATATAGACAGATACTGAAAGGCCGAAACGTTGTAATAAATATGGCGACAAATATGAGGACAATAGTCCGAATAATGTAAATAGTGTACATAAAACATCATCACAGAAATATAGACAGATACTGAAAGGCCGAAACGTTGTAATAAATATGACGACAAAGATGAGGGCAATAGTCCGAATAATGCAAATAATGTACATAATGCCTCATCTCAGAAATACAAATTAACATGAGTTAACTCGTATTGACTGGATTCGTAAATTGAAGTAAATGGGCGATAAAAGTTATGTACCTGTGTCATTACATGTGCGTGTGTGTATTTACATTTAGGTGTGGATGCGGGAACGTACATGCAGTTGTGTTTTTGTGCGTGTGTGTGTGCGTATGTGTGTGTATGTGTGTGTGTGTGTGATTTTGTTTGAATAAGAGTATAAGGTAAGCGTTACAGATTGACCTGATAGTTAGAATAGCGAATTTCTCTTTAGAAAATGCTAGTATAGGATAGATTTGGGTTGGGTAAGCGGGTAGGTTTATTTAAAGATTTAGTATCGCTATGGGATTAGTATTTAATATGTAAAACATGGGCTTAAACTATGCAAGAAAGACACCAGCTCACCTCGTTATGGATTCTGCAAGTAGTAGATCAAAGCTAAACCAGATGAAGTAAAAAGACAACGTTATATCGTAGGGGAGGGTGAAAAGCCCTGCTTTCTTTGGCTGACATATGTCAATAAGAGTGGTCGAAGTCTGGCCTTGCTGGGTAAACGATTACTGTTTTTTGCAATGTCACGGTGCGTAGCACGACGCTTTCAAGGAGGCGGCTTGACTCGTCTAGAATCAGGTCGGGGGGGGGTTGATGTTGGAGCCGATATGATGCAAAACCCGAAATTGGCGACGAGAACAGTGCATAAATAAAGACAACCCTCTGTGCACCTAAAATGTATGATTCAACTAAAGTGCACCAAACGATTACAGAAACGTTCTTCTACGAAACTCTGGAGTCGATGTTCTGATTATAACATTAATATGGTAAATAATAATATATATATATATATATATATATATATATATAAAGAAATATAGTCTTAAGGTGTGCTATATTTATGGAATAAAGAGCTCAATATCAGAGATAGAGCGTGTAAATATAAAAGTGAACATTTAAGTCAACACTTAGAGGCGACAGTCTGTTTCATGCTATATGCAATCGTCAGGTCTGACGATTGCATATAGTATGAAACAGACTGTCGTCTCTAAGTGTTGACTTATATATATATATATATATATATATATATATATATATATATATATATGAAAAAAGTATTGAGATGGCCAAAGATGCATTCCAAAAGCTAAGCAGAGTATTAAGAGACAGGAAAATTTCTTTAGAAACAAAGAAAAGAGTACTGAACGGTTACGTGATATCTGACGTCCAATATGTCAGCGGATGCTGGACAATCTGCTCAAAGATGAAGAAGAGACTCAAAGCAACAGAAATGTGGTTCTACAGATGGATGCTGAGGAAGAAACATGAAGATGCAGTTGAAATTTCTGTGACACGCAATAAGGAAAGAGGGCTTGGAAAATCTGATACGCACAAGACAGATTGAGGGAAAGCGGAGCAGGGGAAAACAATGTATGATATACTTAATGGGCTTTAGCAAATGGATGGTAGAACAGGGTTTGGGAGAAATAACAAAAAAACAAAACTTATTAAGAACTACAAGAGACAGGAAGATGTGGAGGGCCATGATCGCCTACGACCTGAAGGAACACGGCACATAAAAGAACATGACTAGATTAGCAAATAGGTCACATGATGAAATAGATGTAAGTGCAAGTTCGATTCAAATAGTTTCATTTCTTGCCTGGTGAATGTTTTCCTGTCTTGATTTCCTGCCATCTATAAGTTTCAAAAATTTAAGTGCAATCTTCAAAATCTCAGTCTTCTACCTTCTGGAATCTGGTTCTTTTATTATGACTTCTCCTTACTGACGTCTTTCTCATTTTCTTCTACTATGTATAAGCCCTTGCGTCTTAGTGGTACTATCGCTTTATATTGGGTGAAACGATAAAAAAAAATATTCAAATTAACGATGAAAACAATTTGATCCCAGCCTGATGGCCAAAAAGTGAAGTAAAGCGTAAGTCGAATAGCAATGGCTGCTCGCTCAATGCTTGCTTTGCTTTGTTTTACGGCAAATCAACCTCAATGGATTATTTAATACCGACAACATTTTTTAGGATAGATTCGTATGAATACAATATGTATTCTTTGGATAAGATTGGTTTGGTTTATTTTGTTTTACGACATATCAACCTCAATGGGTTATTTAATGCGAACAACATTTTTAGGATAGATTCGCATGAATAGAATATATATTCTTTGGTTTAGATTGGTTTGGTTTATTTTGTTTTACGGCATATCAACCTCAATGGGTTATTTAATGCCGACAACATTTTTAGGATAGATTCGTATGAATAAAATATGTATTCTTTGGTTTAGAATGGTTTGGTTTATTTTGTTTTACGGCATATCAACCTCAATGGGTTATCTAATGCCGACAACATTTTTAGGATAGATTCGTATGAATAGAATATGTATTCTTTGGTTTAGATTGGTTTGGTTTATTTTGTTTTACGGCATATCAACCTCAATGGGTTATTTAATGCCGGCAACATTTTTAGGATAGATTCGTGCGAATAGAATATATATTCTTTGGTTTAGATTGGTTTGGTTTATTTTGTTTTACGGCATATCAACCTCAATGGGTTATTTAATGCCGGCAACATTTTTAGGATAGATTCGTATGAATAGAATATATATTCTTTGGTTTAGATTGGTTTGGTTTATTTTGTTTTACGGCAGAGCAACCTCAGTGGGTTATTTAATGCCGACAACTTATTGCTGTTATTTTTTTTTTCGAAATGTTGATAATATTTTTCTTCTTCAAAAATCTATTTCTGGTAATATTTTTTCCTCAAAAATTTATTTCTGGTAATATTTTTCCAAAAATGTATAGCTGGTATTATTTTTTTCTTCAAAATGTATTGCTGGTAATATTTTAAGTACTGAGATAATAATTTTTCCCTTTAAAAATGTATTACTGGTAATAACTTTTTACAAAGTATTTCTGTTATTAAAACCCATTTTTATACTTTCATAGTGCCTGGACCCCTTTGAGGGTTAACTATTTGCCCATAGCTGGGACCCTAATAGGTACTAGCACCACTGGATCTGGAAAAATCAGCAATGAAGAGGAGGTTCCACGCTCCTGAAAACCTCCTGATCAGAGGCCTTGCTTTTGGACGTAATTTATCGTCTTACCCAGGACGCGGATAAAGTTTACCTTCATACCAGGTCAATGAATGTGAATGTTTGCATATAAGGAAACGGTTAATATTATCATTACCATTTCTAAGAAGCACGGTGGAGTAATGGATAGCTACTCGGATTAAGGAATCAAAGTGCCGAGTTCGAATTCCAGTCGAAAAGATATGAATCCTCTTCTGTTTCACCCCAGCTATGGGTAAATAGCAGGACAGACCGGGTTCTATATCCTCGGGTGGCAACTTGTCTAGGAGAAGGGCAACTCTGAATTCAAAAGCTGATCCTCCAGGTTGGGGTCAGTGCAATAGGTTAACAACCTACTCATTTAAAAAACTGGATTGTTATAGAAACCGCAACGATATCTTTCGGCCTTTTGTTCCTGAAGGAATTTAAAGACATAATATATATTACCATTTCTGGAACACTTTCACTTGAGATTGAATAACAGTAAGTCTTTTCATTACTACAGATTTTTTCCTTATATTGTAACTGTTTTTAGAAATGCTCTCATCTGAATGGTCGCTGTTCTTTCCCCGAATTTCCAATCTTTTTTGTAAGGCTCTCCCATTTTAATTTGCCTCAGGCGAAAGGATATTTCGTATTTTAAACACGAATATGTCAAAGAAAGGTAAAAGTTGTTCCGATGGTTATAGAAATCCTCTCCCTAAGACATTTCTCCGCTTCAAATTCCCAACGTATAAGTAAAACGAACACCGCATCTGGTCCGCGAAGATGAAAGCCGAACGCCGCGAGCTACGTACATCGATAGAAATACCATTTAATTGCAATCTGCTGTTCGGACGTGATCATATGAAGAAGTAAAAACAACAAACAAGACCATAGCTAGAGTCTTTACACGAATCGACGTCAGCTGCTTTAAGCAGTCTCTTGAAAATAAAATATATTTTTATACTATTCTTAACCCAATATAAAGCCCAAGACCTACTCAAGGTTGCTGATTGTGTCTGTTGTAAGGGCGTAAAAGTGGGGAGTAAAGAGTGAATTTTTGTTAAGCCTAGACCGCCTTAAAGAAAATGTATGTAATCTGGACATCTGATCTATCAAACATGGATTCTTTCGCAAATCTGTAGAGTCGGTTTAAATGTATGGTGCCACTGCTTGGACACTAACTAAAGCCCTTGGTGGAATCTACACTCGGATGCTAAAAGCTATACTTATCATCTCTCGAAGACCAACATCACAACTCTATGAACCCATCTCTTATATTTCTGCAATCTTACGTGAACGCTGGATGCGATTTGCCGGACGCTGCCGGAAAGCAAAACAAGAATTTGCTAGTATCTACTACTCTGGACATCTAGCCATGGCGCAAGACGGGTTTGTCGCCTAGCAATGACCTACATTGACCAATTATAACACAGAATGTCACCCTAATGATCTTTTGACCTTGATGCAAGACCATGATGGCTGACGTGATAAATTCATGAATGTTCCACCTCGCTCGACTAAATAAAAAATGAGTGAATATTATGGGGATACGTAGAATACACGACAGATGACTGTAGAGTTGGAGAGCTTAAGATTGGAGTGATTATGGAAGAATTTGCTCAGGAGCCTGCTCCACAACCAAACAGTTCTGGGGAATACACTACCTTAGTTACCCTCAATATGAGCCGAATGAGGATGAGCAGACACAGCTGTGAAGGTCTAAACTCGTGAGCGCGCCTGAACATTGGGTACATAGCGATAGAACAGCGATAGACGAACAAACTTTCGTCTGTGGAAAGTTAAAGGCATCTATCTTCAAGAAGCTTTGACTATTTGTGGCGAGATCCGGGTCTAAAAATATCACATTGATTGAAGTTATTTAAAAAGGGAATGAAATCACATGAAAGAAATATCGCAAAATGATAAACAATGATTATTTTCACTATTCAGGCTGGTTTCCTCATCATTGTTGCCATATTCACAAAGTTTCGGTGGCTATACGCTCCTGCCTTCTTCAGGTGATTCGAACTGAACACTTTAGTTCATCCACAGGGGGTAAATTGTTCAAGTTATCATTACTAGAGAAGCAAAAGCCAAGATGGATTTGAGTCCGATTTCATGTTAAATAGCATGTTTTTGAATGTCTATTTTCAAGACCAGCAATCTCTATGGTAACAACCTCTTACCCACAAATGAAAAACTGCGGCAACAACCTCTTACCCATAAATGTCCCCATTTCCAGGCTTCTGTCAAGCTTACGGCCGTATCACGTTGAAACATTGGTTCTTGTACGATTTCCGAAGTGAATTAAATCATCAATAACTTATATTTATAAGCCTTAGCTTCATAAAGTAAAGCATTAAACAAAGTTCGATGGTGGGAGAGTCGGAAGATTGTACGCTAATCTTCGCCTGTAGGATTACAGAAGTTAAGCTACATCGAGGCTGATCAGTAATTAGTGGGGGTGACCGCCTAAGAATAACAGGCGCTGTAAGCTTGAATGTGCAGATAGTCTAATGGATAATAAGTAGGATAGACGTAAAAGAGGTTAAGAGTGTTGTGCTTGGGGAAATAGCCTTTCAAGTGACCGAATGGAACTTCTTCCTTACTAACGGAATATGAAGAGAATGGAGATGATTCGATGCAAGTGTATGCAACGTTGCAGCTCCGACCAGACACCAGGTTCGTTCACAGAGCGCAGCTTCTTCCTGTGAAACGCTTGTGGCTTAATACATGTTTGATCGTTACCCACGAAGTAAAACTATAAGACGAGATTCTAGCAGTCGGCAAATTTGATTCTTTTGCAACATTTACGTATAGGCCAGCTGTAGACGAGCAAGGAAGAGTGAGGCTAGGTAAGGGGGACGAATGGTCTAACCGGCGTGTGCCTTCCTTTTCATGTCGCAACGAACGGTCCTCTGTCTTAGGCTGATAGGGGCCACTATCTTATAAAGACAAGTGCATTTTTGTCCTGTCAGATTTCGTCAGTCATTTATCAAGTCTGCGTCACTCAGCTGTAAATATGGCAGTATCAGTATTCCATTTTAGGTCTGAGATGACTCAGAGTGTGGCAGGACGAACAAGGTACTTGCTGGAGAATAGCGAGGAACCAAAACTTTTCCTAGCATCTTTAGCAATGCTTGCATATATGGCTTTCGAGTCTGATTTGCTACCTTTTCGTCTCCGAGACCCGTTGGAACAGCTGGTCTGTCGTTTGCCTGATAACGTAACTGTTCGGGTTTCAATTCTTGGTAGTGGATGCACACTGCTGATGAGCCTCAAATATAGGACGAAACGGCCGTCCAGTGCTTTCTACATTATGTTGAGTTTTCTTCTAGACTCGATGAATTACTTAATTATCTCAAATCCCCCTAATTTTTATCACTTATGTATACATGTATATATTGAAAAAACGCAAACGTTTTTGGTCATAATGTGGATTAGTTTTAGTGCATATATTATATTTTATTCTTCATATTTTTGCTACACACGTTTCCAGTCTTGTGACCTTCTTCAGGCAAATTAAAGGAATCAATTTTTAAAAATGTTTTTCTATATTTCTAGTGAGCCTTGATCTAATATTTTCGAGTGCTCGCAAGTTAATTTCTGCCTAAGTGGTAATAAAATCATTAGGTTTGGTCTCAGTGGTGACGATGACAGATGTGTTGATGAGAGATGCCCCCTATAAATACAAATGTCAAATAGGTTGAGTTACGATCCTGGCTTGAAGTTTAGCCACATTGACGAGTTGTGATAAAGCGAAACAGTCTGTTTTTGGATGACTATATATATATATTAGGGTTATGACTTTTTGACTTTCAAATGTAGATAATGATTAATGAAGTAGTGTTTAATTCAGTTTATTTTTTTTTTAAATATCCCTCCTAATATGAAATTTCTAAAATTGAATATACAAGGTATGATGGTTAAATAGTCACCATGTTATGTTTTTAATTTCACGTCTGTGAATACTTTTTTTTGGGGGGTGTCAAATTGAGGACAGACGGTTATATCATCTTCGCATTGAAAGCGAAGGACAGGTTCAATGTACCACTGGAAAGACTGCGAGTTTCAAATACACCCAAAAGTGACCTTGGAGCGAACTTCAACATGAACAACTTCAACTTCCGAATCAAAGACGGAATCAGAAACCCAATCAGGGAGTGAATATGAAGAGTCCAAAAGTTCTGAAGAACAATTCACAAGAAGAAGGAAGAACTATACCAAAACCAAAACTGGAACCAAACTAATAACATCTTCAATCTTCAGTATCTGAACCAAAAGAGTGTGAGTTCAATACCTGGTTAAGGCGGTGGAGAGGGGAATTAACAGGTGATAACTGATAACTGACATCCATTAAACATGGCAACTAGAACAGTCTACCTCAGTGAGAACAGATTCTATTCCTCAGTGACGGCCGAAACGTTGTAATAAATATGGCGACATGGATGAGGACAATAGTCCGAATAACGTAAATAATCTTCAATGTTCAAATGACATTCCAACAATATGGTATTTATCCATTTGAAGAAATGGAAGAATTGGCCATTGCATTTTGATGTTAAACGAATTGATGGCCAAGAATATCAAGTGTTTGTCTTGAAGAATGAAAGAAGAGAAGTTCAAATGACTATATCGAAGCGAAACCGGATAAAGTAAAAAGACACCATTATATAGGAAGTGTGTATAAAAAAACGACACTGATGGATGGATGTCAATACAAACTATGTCTTTTTTTTGTTCTTTTTTTTTTTTTTGTTGCTATGTCATGGATGAGATCAGACTTAATATGTATATCTCCTGTAATAACGTTATACTATATATATAAAAATTAATCTTTCAAATTCCTTCGATGATGTATTATCAACCAGCAAATGCATATATATATATATATATATATATATATATATATATTTCAAGAAGATTTATCATATCAATATATATATATATATATATATATAATAAAAGAATAAGTATGCTATATTTATGGGTATAAGGGTTGCACCAGGATGACACAGGTAATTATAAATATAGAGGGGTATATATATATATATATATATATATATATATATATATATATATATATATATATATATATATATATATAAGAGATCAATATGACAATCTGTTTATGCTTGAATTAAAGATCCATTTGAAGAAATGAAAAACCATATTATAGAAAAATGGCCATTGAACTATATTTTTGATGTTAAACGAATTGATACACACAGACACAGGCACATATATATATATATATATATATATATATATATATATATATATATATATATATCATAGTGTTTGTCTTGAAGAATGAAAGAAGAGAAAAGTTCAAATGACTATATCTGAATACGAAACCAAATTGGATTTTAAAGTCTCATTAAAAAAGACACCATTATATAGTATAAGTGTGTATAAAAATATATATATATTTTTTAAGTGAACTTTAAAGAGGGGATTCGTCAGGCCGCGACTGTTGTTGACTATTTTATTTGATAGTTTGTTTTCATTTTGGGAAGATAATTTATTTGGGTTATTTATTCGTCCCATTTTTTGGAGGTTGATTGTTTTCATCTGGGAAGATAAAGTTATTTATTCGTCCCATTTTTGGATTGATTGCCGTAGTCTATTCTGCTATTTTGGCGGGGAACAGTTTTTAATTTGTTTATTATTTTATTTATTTATTTATTTTATTGAATATTTTTACGTGTTTTTTGCTTATTTATGTTTATTTTTATTAGTTATGACGATTATGTTACCGGAAGCCATTTGTTAATTTGTTAATCTATTTATTTATTTGGATTAATTTTTAACTTTTTTCTTATTTATTTGATTATTTTTTATATTTTTATTATCTGTATTCGGTTTTCGATTTTTGAGTAACGTAGTAATTATTTTAAAACCGTTATATAGCAGTTATAGCTATTTTATCGTTCAATTTTTGGATTGATTGTTGTATTCTCTTATAGCAGTTATTGGTTTGTTGTTTATTTTTTACTTTATTTGAATTGATTATTTTTCCTTGTATTTTATGTATTTACTTTTTTTTATTTGTTCTGTTTCGTCTATTCTAACGGGAGTGTTTTGTTAATTTATTTATTATTTGCTTGGGTTACTTTATTTTACTTGTTTTTTTATATTGTTTTGTTTATTTTTATTTATTCTTTTCAGTTTTCGATTTTTAAATAACGTAGTAAAATTTGTTTTCATGTCTGCATTTTGAAATGAGCTCAGATCGTTTGTTTAGTAATTTATTTTGGTCTGGGAAGGTAATAATAGCTATTTTTTTCTCCAAGCAAAGTTTTCAGGTTTTGGATTGATTGTTGTAGGCTGATGATCTTTTCTTTATTTTCCATGATATTTTTGGTGTGATTTGCGTTTTGTTTTTAATTTCTCAGATATAGGACGACCCCCAAAGATAGGCTACCAGTGGCCCAAAACTTAGGCCTACTGGTAAATGAAGTTACGCTACAGTATACGATAACTTGTTATAAAACTACATAAGGTCACACCACTTGCCTGTATATTGTGAGACTAACCGTAATATATTTCTATATGCGTTGTTTTGCAAACAACACACAACGCACACTGGTAGGTACAATATATTGTATTTGTGTAACTTAGCGAACATTTAATATTCGTCAGGTTAACTGATAAACACATTAAAGTCAACATTAATTCCTATAAAATATTAATACCTTAGATTACACATCACACCAGGTAGTTTTTGTTTTATCATACTGCCCGTATCGTATGATATTGTGAAATACAGTGTCATTCATCTGCCGTTTGCACCAGTGATGTAAACAAGCAACCAATGCCGCCACTAACCTGATGAGGCGAACTGTAAAACTGTGGGTTCGTTACACTATCGACACTCAGGTCAGCCTATCCTCATTTTAATGAGTCCCTATTAAAATGAACAGACCACTAAGTCAGTTACTGGTAACAACAGGTTAAATCATTGGTGTCTTCAAGCTTTTAGGAAGCAGTGATTCAATTTTTGGACGCGATTTGTGTTGTAGAGTTGATAGAATACTAAATACTATTTTCAAAGTTAGGATGCTTGTCTCTGTTAGTCGTTGCATAATTAAAAGTAAGAAAAAACTTGTAATTCAAACGGATGACTTATTTTTTATGGAAATATTTCGGCTAGCATTTGCCAGTCTTGTTCACTCCCTAATTTAAGTAAAACAAACTTCTTTTTACTGTTTTTCTCAAATTAAAGAGTGACCAAGACTGGCAAATGCTAACCGAAATATTTTCATAAAAAAATAAATCATTCGTTGGAATTACAAATTTTTCTTTCTTTTAATTATGAATACTATTTTATTTTATATTAATTTCTGTGTTAATATGCCAAATATATTCACTAAACGTAAGTTTTAGAGGGATATATTGACTGCTGAGGGTACAGTTAGTGGTGTACAGTAATTGTACTATGCCACTTATCGGTAAAGCAAGTAAAATTTATTTTATATATCCGCCATATAAGTCGACCCCTAGTTTTGGAAAGATTTTTAGGTCTGAAAACTCGACTTTTATACGGCTCAATTTACGGTAACTGAAAAGCATAAATGATGTTTGATTTAATGAATTATTGCTATTGTACGAACCCATTTTTTGTGCTGACGCTTAGCAAATATTTTTGGATTCGTTTGTTTCTTCCCTTTTATTTTGAACGATGTTTAAGTGTTCCGCCATTTTTATTTTTTATTTCTTTTCGATAATGCGTTTCGTTTATTCTGTTTATCGTAGGTTATAAATTGTACATCTCCGGGGCATTTCTTTTCAAATCTAGAATTCCACTTGCCTTTGAAATTCTGGATTTCTTTTCTTTCTCTCACTCAGTTGACATCACGAATACTTGTTAATTTTTGAGGCTTTTTTTTACATAATACTTCTAACGTCATCTTTGTTCAAGATTTTATCACTTTCATATTTGAGAGAAATTTAAAAACAAAAGTAATAAACAATTTATTCCGATTTCTCGTGGTTTCAAAGTCAAAGAATTGGTCAACCAAAAGACAATATGTCACAATAAAAAAAAAATCGGGAAGGAAAAAATGAAAAAATCCAAATAAAATATGTTAAAATCATTATTTACATTATTTACACGCGGAGTATTGTCCTAATCATTTTTGCTTTTATCACAACGTTTTGGCTGTTCTGCCCTCCGGCCTTCATCAGGTGCTGCTCGATGCGGGTAATCTTCAAAGAATTTTCAACTGAACCCTTTATTTAATCTACATCATCATTTTCATCATTATGCCTCTTGATTCCTTGGGGAACATAGAGCCGCAACGACACCATTCCAACGGATGCGGTTCCGGGCGACCCTCTTCAGTTCGACCCATGTCGTGCTGGCTGCCTTCATCTCTGCGTCAACACTTCTGAGCCAAGTCTGTTTTAGTCGACCCACTTTTCGCTTCCCTTGTGAATTCCAGTCAAGGACCTGCCGGGTGACACTTGAAGCAGACTTGCGGAGTGTCTGACCAATTCATCTCCATTTCCGTTTCTTGATGTCAATCTCGATTGTGGCTTGTCTGACTCTGTCCCACAGTATTTAATCTACATGGATAGGGTGTTCTCATTCCGCTGCCTTGGGCTTACCTCGTTTAGTTCAAATTTTAATCCTGCTCAGTTATTGCTCGCCTTCTTACAGAGTCTATACTATCCGGCCCAGGGATTGAACTCAGAATTGCGATGACACAAAATTCACGAACAAATCTAGTAGGCTATAGACGTCTATGTATCGTGTCTCTTCAGGATGTGAGCAATCATGACTCTCCACAACGTCCTATCTCGTACAGATCTTAGCAATATATGTCTGTTCTATCATTCCTTCACATAAGTTTCCACCCCCCCACTGTCCATTTTGCCTTCGATGACCCATGCGAGTGTCAGTGTTCGAAAAAGAGATTGAGCATTTATGAACATTCGAGAAAATCTGAACGAGAGTGTGAATATTCCTTAAAAGGTTAAATAGGCCTTGCCCGACTCACGCTCCCAGAGGCCGTGTGGCCTGAAGCACACCAAATTAAACGGCGGTTTCTCATACAAAGGTGCGCGACACAGGTTCGAACCTTACCGAGGAATACGTTTTCTTGAGTGCACAAACCGATAGACGTAACACACACTGTTTGAAATAACGGGGCGTCTATTTCAAAATCGGAAATATCTACTGAATATATATACACACATACATATATAGGGTCCATCGATAGATGTGCTAGCACGAAGTCACAAGTCAACGTGGCCGAGGGCTTGAGTGTGCTGGCCTTGTTCAAATTGTTGATCATGGTAGATAACACGCTCTCTCCCAGAAACTGTAACTAAGGTCTGCTCAGCAGAGTTGCAGTATAAACCGCAGGTGAGCTCTGTGGGTGTTGAATAAATACAAATACGCCAGAGCAAGCGTCTGTAACAGGGATTGGCTAGCCGCCCTGGTGAACGGATCTCCTCGAATGTTAGTGGCAATAATATATATATATATATATATATATATATATATATATATATATATATATATATATATATATTTCATTGGGCGATTTTTTTCGGCCTATTTGGATGTTTTTAGTCTTTTTCTTTTTTTTCTAATTTTTTTCCCCAGATACTTATATTTATTTTTATTTGCAAACTGTAATATTCGCTTTTTTATAGCAGTCGAGTACAGCTATTAAAAATATATATATATATATATATATATATATATATATATATATATATATATATATATTATTGTTATTATTATTATTATTTTAATAGCTATACTCTGACTGTTATAAAAAATAATACAATTGCAAATAAAATATATTACGACAAATTAGTATCTGTGGAAAAAGTTTGGAAAAAAAAAGAAAAAGACTTCAAAACATCCGAGTAGATCGAAAAAAAATCACCCAATGTAGTAATTTCTTGTCTAAGGAAAAAAAAAAAACAATCGAGTAAAATAAGAAAAACGTTAAATGCTCAATAAACAGAGAATAAAAAAATCCTAGCGAGCCAGAAACTACCTACCTAGTTTTCACTTGAATGGATCTTCAGGGTGATATGACAATGGAAGATATTTATTTGTAAAAACAAAATATATATATATATATATATATATATATAGTTTTCAAGTGTAGTATATTTATGGGATAAAGTGCTCAATATCAGTGATAGGGCGTATGTAAATATAAAAGTGAACATTGAAGTCAACACTCAGAGGCGGCAGTCTGTTTCATTCTAAAAGCAATCGTCAGGCCTATATATATATATATATATATATATATATATATAAAGGCTTAACCACTAATATTCCATGGTCATAATTTATGGCATTGGAATCGTAAATACGATATTCATATATATATATATATATATATATATATATATATATATATATATATATATATATATAGTAAGTAAATTTAAAGAGCCAGACAAACCTACCTGGTTTTCACCAACTCGGATCGTAAGGGACCTGACGATCCGCGTAGGTAAAACATAGGTGGGTTTGTCTGGCTCTTTAGGTTTACTTATTTAGTTTGCTCTACTTAACGTATTAAGTACTTTGTTTAGTTATTTTTACTTTACTCGTGTCGGTTTTTTTTCTTTGGACTCTGAACTTTAATTCTGGACGATTATTTTCGCCGGAAGTACATGTTCTTAGTTCTTTCTTTTTTTACCCTTTTTTTTCCCTTGGGTATTGGTTTGTTCATTTACAAGCTAGAACACCTAAGGTTTTGCCAGACGAGTATAGCTGCTTATATTTATAAGATTATTAGTATTATATATATATATATATATATATATATATATATATATATATATATATATATATTGGAATAAAGTTTAATCTTTATCATAAAAATATATATATATATATATATATATATATATATATATATATATATATATATATATATTGTATATGTGTGTGTCTCTGTTGTGTATAATTTTCTTACATGTCTTTTGTTCCATTTAATGTACATACATGCAAATTGACAGGGTTTGACATTGGAATAATACATTTCCCTCTCACTTAGTTTGGACAACCTTTACCCATGGCTGAGCAATAAAATAATACAGTTGGCGACAAAACAAAACAAACTCACTTTTTAAAACCCTAAAAACATTAAATATAAAAATTTTATTGAACGTTTTGGAAATTATTCGATAATAAATAGAATTATTTTTTAAAGTTTTTTTTTCTAATTTTATCGAAAGTTTAGGGTTCAACTTTAGGTCGTCCTGGGTAAGCTACATCCACTTCCAGGGTAGGACGATAAACTATGTCCAGCAGCAAGGCCTCTGATCAGGAGGCTTTGGGAAGCGTGGAACCACCTCTTAATTGCTGATGTTCCCACGACCACCCTGATTCGGGGTGGTAGAACCTGTTTGGGTCCCAGCTATGGGCAAATAGTTAACCCCTAAACTGGGGTCAAAACACTATGAAAGTGTAAAAATATGTTTTAATACCCGAAATACTTTGTAAAAAAACAATTACCAGCAATACAGTTTTGAAAAAAAAATATTACCAGTGATAAATATTTGAAGGAAAATTATTACCAGAAATTGATTGTTGCAGAAAACAAATATTGCCAGAAATAGATTTTCGAAAAAAAATATTACCAACAATAAAAATTTTGTCGGCATTAGATAACCCATTGAGGTTGATATGCCGTAAAACAAAGCAAATCAAACCAATCAACTTTAGGAATTGTTTTGATAAAAAGGGATTAATTTTTTAGATAAATCTATAAAATCATTTTAGTATTTTTTTTTTTTTTTAAACAGGTATTTTTAAAAGTAGATGTTTTGTCTTCGATTGAGCTCTGAAGAGCGAGGAAACATTTCCTTTTTTTGTGTAATTTTTCGATCTATCACCTTACGGTAAGTCATTTTTTCATGCTTTTCCTCCTCCTGTTTTTTATTTATATTTTATATATTATATTTTATATATATATATATATATATATATATATATATATATATATTAAAATTCTCGTTTTTAGAAGCCATTATATAATTCTAGTGTTTTTAGTCTTCTTCCAGGTTCTTTTTTTTTGCAGAGGTCAAGGATATCATTAGAAATCCATAGCTAACGTTTCTTTCTTTGACGACCAAGTACCCCCTCTGCTGAAGATAGTAAAAATAAGCAAGAAAATGTGCGTGTGTGTGTGTGTGTGTGTGTGTGTGTGTGTGTGTGTGTGTGTGTGTGTGTGTGTTTCGGGCGGTGGGGTAAGCTGGAAAGAAAATTGCTGCAGTACATCTCTGACCTGACATCAGGTTCAATGTCAGGGTGCAGTTTCTTCCAGTCAAACGCTTCTGGCTAAAAATTACCCTTTACCCACGAGTGAAGACCAAAACAATTTATAGCAATAAACCAGGCTTTATTATTAGGTTGTAACTTACTGCTATAAGCAATCGAAGCAGAGATGAGGGGAAAGTGAGTAGGAAAGTGCACAGTTCAGCGGCACTCTTCCCTGTTCGTTCTGCGAGTTCCACGCAGTTCTTTCTGTGTGCCTTTTCGCGGGATTCCCAGTTTTGTAGATGACAATTTTCTTTGTCTTGTGATTCTTCCTTCCGTGATTTTCTCTCAGTCTGAGCCTCTTGCTCTATACTTTGAAGTTGATTTCACTTACTGATAACCTTCGATCAAAAGTAAATATTCCGTATCGAGTCTTGCGACAGGTTCCGATGTTTTGCAATTTTAAAAAAAAACCTCTGCTCGACTCATATTACTACAAAATCATGTTTCGCCTGATGATGGAAAAAACAAATAGTTCCAATTGATATATTTAATCAAAATAATATTGTCTCTCATTAATGACAGCACATCATCTACTTGGGAAATTGTCAATCCATCATGCATAAAATTATTCAGGTTTCAATGCAAAGAAACCCTCAGTATTGCTTTTAACCTCTTCCCAATTGATAAACAGCTTTTCTTTTTAAAATTGTTGCAATGATCTGAAAAGATGATAGTCAGATGGAGCAAACTCAGGAGAGTAAGGAGGATGAGGCAAAATTTCCATTAGTGTAATAATCTTGTCTTATATGACTCGATCAATATATTATTTTGCATTATCGTATAAGATTAACACGCCTTTACTATTAACCAGTGATGGACGATTTTCGGTAAAGTTTTCTCTAATGCTTCCAATTTATGACAATATTTCTTCGCATTGAATGTTTCGGCTTGCTTTAATGCTTCGTCATAAAGGACACCCTTTCTATCCAGACAAACACATAGCATCATTTCCTTCAGGTATAGTCTTGGTTTGGGGAAGAGATTCTTATTAATCATTGTATAATGTCCATTGTCTTTTCTATTGGATATAATTATGCAGAACCCATTTTTCATCACTAGCGACGATTCTATCCAACAAGGATGCAATTTTACGTCTAATCATCAATGAGGACCAGAAGGTAATTATTTGGTTAAAGTGAAAATCATTTAGAAGATGAGTGACTCATTGACCGTGTTTAGACATTTTCCGAGTTCATTATTATTATTATTATTATTGATATTTCAGGTTTATAGTTTGATTGCTCCATCTGGAGGATTTTAATGGAATTATGCTAACAAAAATCCCTCTACAATGCACTGCTTTTGCTGTGTTCCTGTAAAAAAAATGAAGACACCGTAAAAGAAAAATCCCATTACTTAAGATGATGGTCAGATGGAGCAAACTCCGGAGAGTAAGGCGGACGAGGCAAATTTCCATATTTAGTGTAATAACCCTTTCTCAGTAAATATGTTATTTTTTTATTATTGTATAAGAGTGACACGCCTTTACAATTAACCAATGATGGGCGATTTAGAGTGAAAATCAGTTGGAAGATAAGTGACCCATTGACGGTGTTTAGACATTTTCTGAATTCATGAATGTGTCTGATGAATCGAGGTGTGGTTTGTATTGAACTGTTTTGCCAATTCACATGCAGACTACTTTGGATGTTCCTCAACTATGATTTGTAGAAGTTCAATCTTCACAGAACTTCGCCGTCCAGATCTAATGGAATTTTTATTGTTTTTTCTTTATGATTTATCAACACTTCGGGGTTTATTTAAATCCGAAACCTATTTTGGATTTTAAGAATAATTCTGAGAAAAATTCTTCTTATTTTGTGAGTGAACAGTTCATGAAAGTTTTTTTTTGTTTTGTTTTTAGAATAAGAATGATTTTCTCATATACAAGTCTTACTAATTAACCCATAGTCGTGGGAGCAAATGGATACATATATTTGCCCAGGGATATTTGCTGTTAAAATAATGTAACGATTCCGATTGAAGTATCGAACTCGGCTCTCCGGCTTCTCATCCCATGACACTAATCACTTCACCAGCCTCACATCTCGGACCGAAACTGGACAAAGCGTAGTTGCTATATTCAGATTCGTAAAGGTTTATTGCCAGAGACAAAACGAATATGTTGCTGAAAAGCTCATTTTGAATTCATGTAGCAGACAGTGCTTGATTTTGGTTTTAATCTAAATTCGCCGTGGAAGAATAAAATCAATACAGCATTTACCGAATCTGATATTAAGCAAACTGCAAAGAAAGAATATTAGGACGGAATGGTTATTAATGTTTATTTTGCCGTAAATATTGAAAAGTCCACTTAAAATACGACGGGACGTTTTTCCATATATCATGATGTATGCTCATAAAAATGAAGACAGTGTGCGGACCGGCAGTTTCCTCTCCTAAGCGACATCAGACCATAAGTCAACACGCGATCTTATATAAAAATAAAACCAAAAACTTGAATAATTTATATATATATATATATATATATATATATGTTGGTGTGTGGTCCATTGCTCGCCCACAATGAACGAAAAACATCATAATAAGGAAGAAAAAGAAAAAGTGAAAATATACTTATACGTATACAAAAATTAAATTATATATATCTATCTATATATATATATATATGTGTGTGTGTGTGTGTGTATGTATGCATGTATGTATACACACATTCAATTAAAAATTTTAAAAAATTGATGATAATGGCTAAAAGAATATTTTATATTTTTAATTTCGCGCATGCGCGTTGTTTGTTTTTGATTTTGTCGATAGGTGCTATGTACCGTAACGCAATTCATTCTGCCAGAAATTCGGAAACGGCATGCTGTACTGCTTGGCATTCGCACCGAAATTTCCAGTACGAACATATCAGAGTGTTTGGGTGCCAATTTGTGGGACATTGCAGATTATTCGGAAAGAGATGAGTCTAATGGTGTTTGAAGTGATTACTAGTGATGGCGACGTTATACCTCTATTCATCTTCCCACAGGGCCTCAGACTCAATACGGAGACCTACTTCAACTGCCTTGTGGAGTTACTGCTTCCCTTGGGCAAGAGGGTAGCTGATGGAAGACCCTATATCTGGCAACAGGCCTCTGCAGCAAGCCACACAAGCAGGAGAACGCAGTCATGGCTGCCAGACAATTTCTGTGACCACATCAACCCAGACATCTGGCCACCTAACTCCCCAGATTGCAACCCCCTTGATTATTATGTGTGGGGCACAGTTAAGCGAGAGACCAACAATAAATCCTTGTAACACCAAACATGAACTGAAGGCAAGCATTATGGCAGCATTCACCAGTTTAAACAAGGAGACAGTACAGAAGAGATGCAGGAGATTCCAAAGTCGTCTGGAGGCCATGGTTGAAGCCAATGGCGATATTTTTTAAATAAATTTACTCTTTAGTATTTCAAGACATTTTTGTGTAATTTTGATAAATATATCTTTTAAAATGAGATGTCAGTGTTATTTTCATTATTGCATAATTTAGACGACAATTTATCCATCGCATCCTGCGCGCACACACACACACACACACACATATATATATATATATATATATATATATATATATATATATATATATATATATATATATATAGTAAAGGTAACAAATCCGTTGGTATATAATCCAAGTAGATCCTAGTAATATAAAATATTATCAAAATCCACAAAAAGAGCTCAATGTATTTATAATTACAGAGCAAATAATTAATAAACAATAAAATCCAAAATCAATTTATATGGGGAATAGTCTATTTCGGCAGACCAATTTTTATTTTTTTTATTTTTTATTTTTTTTCGTTTTCACAGTAAAATTTCTATTTCTGACACGAACTCAGTCCACACCTGGGTTGATAAGACAGATGACCGATATCTTCGTCTGCCGAAATTGTTTATTCCCATATGAGGAGATTTGGAATTTTATTGTATATATATATATATATATTTATATATATATATATATATATATATATATATATATATATATGTGTGTGTGTGTGTGTGTGTGTGTGTGTGTGTGTGTGTGTGTGTTTTGTATTTGTGTGTATGTACCGACGCAAGTTACAGTAAATGAATGGAGTAGGCAGACTTGTACGCAAAGGTAAAGGGGGCCCTAAACATTCCGGAAGAATCACGAAGCAATAATTTTAATTAGATATAAATTGAGAGATGATAATTTGACAAATTTGAAGGGAGAAAAAGATTTTTTACCTACAAGAGTAAGAGATAAAAAAGAAAAGAAATAAAGAGAGAGAAAGAGAGAGAGAGAGGGGGGCTGAGAGAATGCAGAGAGGGGTGAAGGTTGGAAAAGTTCAAACTTGGACGAAATAAAGAAAACAAAACGAAACTCATACAGAGCGAGGTAATCAGGAAATTGGCCAAGGAAATCTCTTGCAATTTAAACAGCAATTGATCTTTACTCTACATGCAATCTTCTTACGAGAAGACTTTTAATTGGCCTTGTGCCATATTCCGTTCGAGTGGATGAACAGATAAACGCTGAGATGATATTTAATGAGTCGGCATCAAACGTACACTTAATGATGCTGTTTCTGAAGGTTAATGCAGTTTTTTTTTTTTTTATAAAAGCACAGACAAAACCTGCGAATTACACCCGGAAACAAATTACTAAATAATCACTTTTGAATTTACCGTATTTTCCGGCTTACGAGGCGCTGGGACTTGGAAGACGCACCCTAATATTGGAAAGAAATTTCTAAGAAAGAAAAGCCATTCTCATACAACAACACATTCACCATGCGTCCCTCACCTACTGGCACCACGTATTGTTTACATTAATCACTCATTTGATTTTGTTTGTATAGCAATGACATACTAGTCAAGAGCAGAAAGGCTCCTGCCGCTGCTAGTAAACAGAGCATGTTTAAGCTTGTGTCTCGGCTCCAGGAAGGGTTATAGTCTTATAAATACTTCCAACAGCTAAGTAATGAGGTTACATCATATAAAAAGCTGGATTAGATAGCTAACCTTATAGTGTAATGACTCAACATACAAATCCACGCCCCTGTCAGTCAATCCATTTAGGTGACCGCCCAAACTTACTTGAGCCTGGACGTTGTCTTACATTCGTCTTGGAACGAACATGTATTTTTCAGGGTATTTTTTAGGAAAAAAGTACGTCTTGTAAGCCGGAAAATACGGTACTAATCAAACCAAGAAACAATTAACGTATATATTCATGAAATATGACATATGAGTTCCGAATTTTGTATATATATATATATAATTACTAATTTCTATTAAATATGTGTAGTATGTAATTTGAGCCAAGTTTCTTTTATAGTGAAGTGGTTTCTTGATGCCTTCTCCACGGTGATTTTATTGAGACACCACCTCTAGTTAGCTGTCTGTTGAATTGTCACGAGTTCTTCCGCCTTTTGATATGTCTTATTTTTCATCCTATAGGTTTGCTAACAATCCGCCTCACTCGCAAAATATTGGTGTGAGGAAACCAGATGAGTCGCCGACCATCCGACAATAGATTTCAGACATACAAACATATCAATTTTTAAACAGCATTATTATTGATTTTTTTAATTCTAAGTACCTTCTTACCTTGACTTCTTTGATAGTGAGTGAGGAATTGCTCTGTTCACCATTCCATTTTCAATCAGAGACAAAAGTTTCATAGATGATGGTCAGAAACTTGAATTTAAAATTGAAAAATTATATTTTATTTTTACTTTTCCTAACTCCTCGTGCTTAATAGTGTTTTTTTTTTTGGGGGGGGAGGGTATATCGACGAATGTAAATTTCTTTTTGGTTTTTATAAAGTATGTCGCTAACAATTCATTTCTGAATAAAGTAGAAATCTAAAGAGGGCTTGGAAAATTTGATACTCATAGGACTAACTGAATAACCTACCTAGCGAGCATGAGTAAATCGATGGCGTAACAAGGAGAGATAACAAAAAGATAAAAATTTATTACGGGCTACAAAGGACAGAAAATTGTGGAGAGCTATGATCACCAACGTCTGGAAGGGGCACGGCACACAGACGATAGAAGCAGTATATGATCTCCCTCGGGAAATAATGGAGGCCTGAGTTGAATTTAATCTCCCTCAGGAACCTTAACCTCAGAGGAGTTGATCTCTGGTGACCCCAATACGCACTGCGTTCATACTAATAAATGCCAAAAGAAGTTATCTACTCGGTGTCACCTCGGAAAGTCAAAAGGATTTTTCAATGTTTATATGGTTTTCATTTCAGGTTTGTAGCTAATACACGAATATACAAAATGTGCTTATTATCGGGGTAAGCGCGAACATAGCTTCTACATCAATGTTGCACATATTATCATTATGATTATTTCAGGTTGATTGTTTGATTGCTCTTCATGGAGTATTTTAATGGTATTACGCTAACAAAAATCCCGCTACGATGCGCTGTTTTTGCTGTGTTACAGTAACAAATGAAGACACTGTAAAAGAAAAATCCCATTACTTAAGAATAGATGGTGAAATTAAATAATGAAAAAGCTCCTCTTCTAATACATAAATCACATATATATATTGACATTCTATCTTTGAACTTCAATTGGGGCTGGTGTGTACTACCCCTCGAAATCACCTCAAAGGAAGGGAAGCCTGATTGGAGGCCCCGGGCAGTGCTAAGTGACTCTGACTTTCTTATTAACATTTGCTTTTTTCTACCTAAATTTATATATGTTATTAATATTATATTTTTCTACCAACATTTATATACAAATTAAGCTAAGCACAACTGACTATTAAAACATGATAAATGTTCGCGGATTTTGACGTTATTTCCGTTTTTTTCCCGCCAAATCCGTGAATTTGTTTTGCTGAGGCTAAGTCGCGAAAAAAAAAACGATACAAAATTCACTATTTTTCATCCATAATGTTGAATGTGTTAAACTTATTCAACTTTTTAGCATGAAAAAAAATCTCAAGTTGATGTTACAAATTACCACAAAACATTGTTGATTTATTTAAAATGGAATGATCTATTATAACAGGTCTCTAATTTGTATTTAGATAAGTTGTATTTATTTTCAATTGTTATTGTGCATATGATGCATTATTGTACATAATTAGTTTACAATAAAAATTGTATTTTATGTGAATACTACCTTAAGAAAATTTAGACGTTGTAGAGTGGTGGGGCCGTATCATAAATTCGAGGTGAAGGGGCATGGGGCTCTTGCACCAGCTCTTTCCCCTCAGCTATGGATTAAATAGCAGGGTAGATTTGATACCCTATCTTTGGTTGGAAGCCAGTCTCTGATTTCCAAAACGGGAAGAAGGCAATAGAAAATCACTCTAATCGAGAAAGAAAATCATGGCAATTCACCGATAATATAGAAAAGCAGTATGTAGAGGGCCATGATTGCCTACGTTCTGAAGAGACGTGATATTTAAAAATGTTTTAATCTTATAATAAAAGTGAAGGCTTATTGGAAAGATGCCTTCGAAAAACTAACCTAAGTATGAAGAAACATGAAAAAAACTGTTAAAAACAAAGAAAAGTAAAAAGTTGAAATGTTGGTATCTTATCAACATTTGCTTTTTTTTCTACCCACATTTATATACGTTATAAATTAAATTGATTATTAAAGGTGACAAATGTTCGCTTTACTGATTTAGCCACAAAGGAGCGTTTTGGTTAGCGAGGTCGATTTTGCTGTTTTTAAACTACAATTCTCCATGAGTTTCACTCGTACATTAATATCTGCTCCATGCATATTCAAATGTAAACAAATGGAAAAAAATGTCTTAAAATAATTGTCGGACTTTGTTCAAGTCCGTGAATTTGTTTTTCTTAGACCAAGACTAAAATATCCCTATATACACTGTGTAAGGAATTATTAAGGGAGTGACGATTTTCCAATTAAAGCGTTATTTTCTTGTTTACATGAGTTTTAATTACTCCTCGCTAATAATTTGGAAATGTTATAATTTAAGTAAATTAAGTAAATGACCGTAGATCCTGTGTAATTTTGCGGAACTTTACACTTTTTACAAAATACACGCATGTAACTGTTATCATCATTCTGTGAAAATTTTGTTCAATTCTAACGTGAAGTTTTTGAACAAAATGGAAAATTGTCACCTCGTTGATAATTCGTTACATAGTGTAAAATTCACTATTTTTTATCCATGTTAAATGTGTTAAAATTTAACAGGAAAAATTTCAAATTGATATTAAAAATTATCGCAAAACATTTTTCTTTATTTAAGATGGAATCATCTATTATGACAGGTCTTTAATTTGGATTTAGATACGTTGTATTTATTTTCAGTTTTTTCTAGTTGAATTGTTCACCTATATTGCATATGATCCGTTATTGTAGATAATTAGGTTATAATAAAATTTGGATTTTATTCGAATACTACCTTATGAAAATTGCGATGTAATAGAATTGGGGTATGGTAGATTCGGTGGGTGGGGGTACGTGGCACTAGAACAGTCTACCCCAGTGAGCGAAATAAAGGGTTCAGTTCAACATTCCAAACACCTGAAGAAAGACGGAGCGTACAACGGCCGAAACGTTGTAATAAATATGGCGACAAAGATGAGGACAATAGTCCGAATAATGTAAATAATCCCCATGGATTAGATAATAAGTTTATTTTCAAATTCCATAGATAGTAATACCAGTGGTAATATTAACCGTTTCCTTATGAGGAAACTTTCGGGATTCATTACCTGAGTAGATATTGTTGCTTCCAATTGAAATATATAAACTTCTATTAAAACAATTTTGCAGGAAAATATTTTTCTCGAGTCCAGTAGCTGTTATCACTCTTTCCAGTACTGATGGGGGGTTTCCGTGCTAACCTTTTGTTTGAAGTAGTGTGAAATGTCAACCTCTTGATTATGCTATTATTTTCTCTTTGAATTAAATGTGCTATCCATTTTAGTTGTTTCTGCTGTTGAAAGTTCTCATCCCATGTGGTTTCTGTTATTTGGTACAGTTCCTTGTTTTTGATTCTGTAGCGCCAGTCCACGATGTTCGAAGAAGCTTATCCGAATCGAGGGACAGACGAAGTAGACCGGAGAACATAAAGGTCGAAATGGTGTGATAATGACAAAAAAGCTGAGGACATTATTCCGAATGTAAACAATGAAAATATTTTATGTATAAAGCAAAAGAGAGAGAGAGAGAGAGAGAGAGAGAGAAGAGTAAGTCAAATCATCCTCTTGTAGATCAACTTATAAAATTAATAGTACCTGGTCGAAAACTGTAATAATAATTAATAGCTAATCATTGAGGAAAATGTAATCGATGGAAAAATCAATCAACACATGACAGTTATTTTGCTGATTCAGTAAACCTTGATTATCCACGGGATACTAAATGGATGCCTCAAACCGCGGATTGTAACGAATTTTGTATTTTTTTCTTATACATCTTTCCTTCTTTTTTTCTTCTTTTTTAAATCCAGTTCACCCAAAGCAAGGCAGTAAAGCCACTAAGACGCAAGGAATTACTGGAACAATTAGAAAGAGAAATATTGCTAAAAAACACTAACAAAAGAAGAGTAATCAGGAGAAGAGTAGATATTAAATTTAAAAAAAAATTAATATTAAAGTTGACTGTAAGGCATGGATCCGGAAGGGAGTTCCACAATCGAGAAAAGAAACTGTTAGCATAGAACTTACGGCTACATCTAGCCAACCCAACTGTTTATAGAGCTGCCAATCTTTGTGACACACTGAATACATTCATATGTTGCGTAATGCTTATCGGCATGGAAAATGGAATTAGTGAGGTGAGTTCGAATCCCAGCTCAGTCTGTTGCAGTCAATTTCGCATTAGTGTCATCGGAAAGGGCGTGAATTCATTTTTTCTCACGGAGTTACAGGCGGGAATTAGTAACAGAAATAATAATGAGGAGAAGAAGAAAAGAGTAATCAGGAGCATATTTATTTATTTTTTTTTTTTTTTTTGCAGATTAAAGTTGGCTGGAAATCATGGAGCCGGAAGGGAGTTCCACAGGCGAGAAAAGAAACTATTAACACAGAACTTACGTCTACGTCTAGCCAACTCAACTGTAAATTGATGAGATCTCGACGCCATTTGAGTGCTGAGCTTAAATTCAAAAAGTCTAGGTAACATAGCGAAGAGCTCATCTGAATAATTACCATGGAAGTATTTACAGAAAAAAACGCAGGGAACAACCTTACGCCGGTCGGAAAGTGACTTAAGCCGAGCTGCCAGATCAGGATCAATAATATTTTAATGGAGAAACTGTTCAGCTTGTGGAGAAGACCTATATGTCAAAACCTGTCAAAAGCTTTCAAGATGCCTAATGCGACAGCCCGGACTTCACCGTTTTTATCTAAAGCATAATAGGCTCTTTGCACAACTATGGTCAGGACATCAGAAGTTGACCTCGGGAAAGAAAAGCCATATCGTTTGTCTGGTAAAAGGCCCCGCAATGTGAGGTGCTTAACGAAAGTTTGATTTGTAAATTAGACACAATTTTCTTTAATGTGTTGTGTTCCTTCAGGACCTAAGCGACCATGGCTCTCCACAACTTCCTGTCCTTTGTAGCTCATAGTAAGCTCTGTTTTTTCTATCACACTTAATCCCTCTTCTGCGAACAATTTACTCGTTATTCGCTTCTTTTCTCCGTTCTCTCTGCCTTCAATATCTGCTGAGAGTGCCAAATTCTCCAAGTCCTCTTTCCTCATTATATAACCTAGAAACGTCAATTGCTTCTTTCTGATTTTAAGTAGAAATCGACTTTTTTATCTCCATTTTCCTAAAAAAAAATCCTCGTTATTCACATGTTCTGTCCCTGGTATTATCATTTATTGATCGATTTATTTTTTACGTATTATCAACCCTTTGCAGGTTATTTAAGGCCAGAAAATATTTTTAGATTGTAAGAATTTTTTCTTGTTCATAAGGATTTAGTGATACTAATTAACTAATAGAAGGGGGAAGATGAGATGGATTCATACCTTTTCCAAGGGTATTTGCGCGTTAGTGAATATATCGAACCCACTGGAATTAGAACACGGCTCTCCGATTAACAATTCCCTGCCATTATCCATTACACCACCCGCACATCCATATTGACAGCACTTGGTATTCACAAGCGGTTATTGATCTAGATACTGACCAGAGTCGACGTTACTTAACTTCGGTGACGATAAGGGAACCGCTGTTTCAACGTGATGCGGCCGTAAGCCGATTTTTATTATTAACATCTTGAAATGTTGAGAAAGTTAACAGCAAGGATAACCGTCTGTCTCTTCGTGTGTTGGAGAGTCTTTCAGAGTGGAACATGAAAATATCGTGTGGCTCTTGGGCCTTGTACGCGGTACACATTATTGTAAAAAAAATGCATATTTAAGACTTTTACGCATCCTGACATGATGTGAACACGCAACACAATGTTCCGGAAATTATGGCAGTATGCCAAAAGTCATGGTCTTATTTAGCTGCCAGAAGGTTTTTAGTTTTCTTAAAATTAAATTTGCTAATAGATTTTTAGCACAAATTGTCCAAACTGAAATAAGAGGAAGTGAAGACCCTGTGGCCTAATGGATAAGGCGTCTGCCTCCGGAGCAGAAGATTACGTGTTCGAGTCACGTCAGGGTTGCTGATATTACTTTTAAAAAAATTTTTTAATGTGGCTGATAACTTGTCTTCAGCCCGATGACTGACTTTACCAAGAGAAAAAAAATTGTTGTTATCATCACAATGTTTCAGCTGTTGTGCCTTCAGCCGTTGTGCCTTCATCAGATCCTTTTCTATCTGAGTAACCGTACCAACCAGATCCTTTATTTATTTTAAATTAAAAATTTGTAACCAAACCCTATATTTAATCGACGGCTGCCCCTATTCTTTTTCGAGGACATGGTCAGCAGGACAGAAACAGCCTACCATCGTCCATTAAATGAAGGGCTTAGTACGAAATTCCCTAAAAGTTTCCCGAACGAACAAGCACTTGGTGAAGGCTGGAGAACACAACATTCGAAATGTGATAATAGCAACAATGATGAGGATAAAAGTGCAAGTGTAAATAATGATAACACCTCATCACGGTATTTTTCGTCTGGGGTTTTTGACAAATATTGGATCGTTTCTTGGCCTATGGCTGAGATTCGATCAAGGCTTTGACTAGCTTGGACTGGCTCCGGCCTGGACCTGTTAGGACAAGTCATGGCCAGCTTTGACTAGGCTCTGACCAGCTTGGACAAGCTATGACCAATTTTGACCAGTGGCCTTTGAGTGGAAACACTCGGGTCTCCCACGTTAAACGACCTTGTGTCACATCTTGATTTTGTGGGAATCAAGTAAATACAAACAGAAAAAAGGATTACCTTAGCGTGATTCGTGTTTGAGTCATGACGACAGCCGTCATCAAAAATGATTTTAGTTTTCATCATGTTAATAGTTTTTCTTTGTTTTGATTTATTAGGAAAAATTTTGCCGTTAGCTTCGTTGACCCTGGAACTTAATGGATAAGGTTGTCTGTCATCGAAATAGAAGATAGCGTGTTGGAACCCTTTCTTCATACATATATATATATATACATACGTTTATATATGTATGTGTCCCGACGGACGACCAAGTATGTATATGTGTCTGCATATATCGATGTTTGCGTTAGTACGATGAATGACAAAACGACGAAATTTCCCCCACCACTTCCACAATAACACCAATACACGCAATCTACATAAACCCACATTTTTTAAAACATTAATCAGTTTATCTGACGATCGCTAAAGCGTGAAACCTAGGGTCACAAACTCACATCTATCCAACCAAATATGTTAGCTCTATCTCTGATATTGAGCGCTTTCTAATAAGTACCGCGCATATAATATATAAATAATTATACATATATATATTTATTTATATTTATATACACTTTTCACATATATATATATATATATATATATATATATATATATATATATATATATATCTTATGAAATCGACAAAGTCTGACAATTATTTAAGACATTTTTTATGATTCTACATTCTTTTTTATAGATCCAAATATTTAACTAAATGCTCTGTTTTAACAGTATTAATAACATTTACCGGCCTGAATGCCCGAGACATTTTCATAAAAAATATTTGTTCTCCGACAAGAATCGAACCTGTATCCTATACGGAACCTTCATTTAGCCTGACGTGCCTTAACCAATCAAGCCACGGAGAATCGTTTGATCGGCAGGGTCGATTTTACTATTTTTGAACTTCAATCTTCCATGAATCTCTCACATACATTCATATCTGCTCGATGTGTATCCAAATGTAAACAAATGACGTCACACATTATGAAATGGACAAGTCCGACAATTATTTTAAGACATTTTTATCTTTTTATAGATAAGAATGTCTTAAAATAATTTCTAGTTTAATGCATCTTTAAAATTTTGTTTGCGAAGGGATTTCGCCATTTTATATCATTAACTATACTAATCTACTTTTTGTATGAATGATTCATTGTAATATAAATTGAACTGCACCACATATATATATATATATTTATTAAAGACATTTTTATGTTTAACGTTGTTATTTATAGATACAAGTATTTAAGCAAATGCTCTGTTTATGATAAACAGTATTAAATAACAAAGAACCTTTTTATAAGCAGTAAATTCGACCTTGTCTACCGAAAGGTTCTTCTTTATGACGGTCAAGGCACGTCAGCGTAAATGACGGTTCCGTATAGGATGCAGGTTCGAATCCTGTCAAAGAACGAATATTTTCTATGAAAATTTCTCGGACATTCAGGCCGGTAAATGTTATTTAATACTGTTTATCATAAACAGAGCATTTGCTTAAATACTTGTATCTATAAATAACAACGTTAAACATAAAAATGTCTTTAATAAATTGTCGGACCTTGTCCATTTCTTAATATATATATAGTTTAGGGGAAAAAATCTCAGACTGATGCCAAATCAGTCGGGTTTCGATCCTGGCTTGAGGCATTCGGATGAGCTATGACACAGCGAAACAGTCTGTTTGTGGATGACAATATATTATGCCCCCGACAAAATAAAATTCAGTCGAGCACTTTAGAGAGAAGGCGCGAATTTGTAAAAAGTGACTGCTGATAATGTAAAGCTCTTCTATGAATCGAGCACTTTGAGTCGCCGGCGTGTTTATTTAAAAAATAAATACGTTAAAATTCATATTTTTCTCTGCCGGAATCTGATAGATTAGGAGAAATTTTCAGTTGACAATATTAATACAATTGCGTTTTCTAAATTCTTCTTGTCGCTAAGGACATTTTGTTTTGTAAGAGTTAGTTTGTTTTCCATATATCCATTTCGTTTTTGCCTTGAAAAAGTCCACATTGGACAAAACGCGTCCGCTAATAATACAGTTTTCCTATTGTCTTTTACCTTTATACATACTGTCTTATTCTACAGGCTAACTCTGTCTCTCTCTCTCTCTCTCTCTCTCTATATATATATATATATATATATATATATATATATATATATATATATTTGGTTGGATTGATTTGAGTTTTTGACCGTGGGTTTCACGCTTTTGCGATTGTCGGACAAACTGATTAATTTTTTTAAAAATTTTGAGTTTATTTAGATTGCGTGTATTGGTGATATTATGGAAGTGGTGGGGGAATCGTCGTCGTGATGTCACTCATGCTAACGCAAACATAGATGCATGTCCGTACACCCGATGAGGTACGCAGACACACATACACACTCGCTCGCCAGGGCTGATCGATACTTTTTACACACACACAAACACACACACGCACACACACACACACACACACACACATACTCACACACACACACACACATATATATATATATATATATATTTGTAAACGATTTAATGAACCAAACTCGAATGTCTTAGCTTTCCGCTTTTCGCCGTGAATACGGAAATGAAGTATTTTCCTCTGGCACACAAGATTCCTGATAAAACTAATCAAAAACATTAGAGCCGTAGTTTGATATAGATCTTTGTGGCTGTACAATTTCCATTATTTTCAAGCCGTTACAATAGAATGAATTATCCGGAAGATGGCAATCAAATCGTATTGCTTTACTGAAGGATTTGTTCATTAAGTTTCGGGTTCTACACCAGTCTATCTTCATCATCAGAACTTTTTCGGTTTAAAGGTAGGTCGCAAATCAGTTTAATTTATCACCTTCATCATGGCTGCTTCTTTCCGAGCATGACCATTTGTTCCTGACTGTGTTTCTTGAACACTCACAGAGCCAACTTGTTGTCCCTACTGCATCTGAGCAGAGCTGCTCTTTGTAATAGTTCAAGTATAGATCCCACCGGGCCAGATAAGTTTTTTAATTCGGAATTGTCCCTTTCCTATACTTGTCGCCGAACATGACTAAAGAGTTCATTCTGCCTTGCTATTTAACCTATAGCTGAGGGAGAAGGGGACTATTTCTGAAAAAGTGAACATAATTATCACGACCGATTTCACGTCCCGCGCCACAAACCATTACACCACACATATCGAGAAAATATAAATTGTCACCTTTTTTCTCTTTAAATCACTATATAGAAAACGCAGTGTTACTTTACATGTATTAACCCGCTCTATCTAATGGACTCTTCTGATAATGCCGTCCCTAACACGATCAAATGGACGCTTCTCGTCACAAAATAGAATTTTATGTCATGTTAAAATTGTTTAATCAAACTCCACAAATTCAATGATCATCTCAAGAGCCTCTCAATGTAAAGAATTACTAAATAAAGTTGTTATAAGAGCGTACAAGGAGCGAGAAAGAGGTATGCATTATGAGTATATGTAGGATAGATAACGGTTGATATAGAAAGGTTAAGATTGTAGTCTCCGGGGAAGCCTCCACAATGCAACAGATCCGAAGGTTGTCTGAGTGAAATTCTTCCTTACAAATGGAATATAAACATAACGAGGAGGAGCCGCCTCTGTGGAAGTAGCCTGGCGGATCTTAGCTGTGAAGGCCTCGATGGGTGGAACAAAGATAAGTAGTTCTTCCAAACATTTATCCCGGGAATGGCGACAGAGTAACGAGATTATTTGTTTAATTCAACTTTCATGAAGTATTGAAGCCAAACAATAAAATAAAGGACAGCAAATCTTTTTTGTTATTGATATTTTACAAGTACAACCCCTGAAATATTTAATACCATCCTAGATATGAGAGTGAATGCGCATTTACGGTGGCGAGTTCAATTTTGACCTGATGTAATATGGAAAAAATTGAATCTATTCTGTCAACTTACCAGCTAAGGGTTGATACTTTTGCTTGGCAAACAGCCTGTATAAGAGTAGGGAAATTATTTTATGACCAGCCTGTATAAAAGCATGGGAATGATTTTATGATCAGCCTGTGTAAGTGTAGGGGGATGATTTTATGACCAGCCTGTATAAATATAATAAATTATTTTATGATTAGCCTGTATAAGTGTAAGAGAATGATTAATATGACCAGCCTGTATAACTGTAGGGGAGTGATTTTATGATCAGCCAGTATAAGTTTAAGGGAATTATTTTATGACCATCCTGTGTTAGAGTAGGGGAATCGCTTTATGATTAACCAGTATAAGAGTAGGGGAATGATTTTATCATCAGCCACTATGAATGTAGAAAAATGAATTTATGATCAGCCTGTATAAGAGTTGTGGAATTATTTTATGATCAGCCTGTATAAGTGTAGGTGAATTATTTTATGACCACCATGTGTAGTGCAGTGATTTTATGATCAGTCTGTATAAATGTAGGTGAATTATTTTATGGCCATCATGTGTAGAGGAGTGATTTTATGATCATCCTGCATAAGTGTAAGTAAATTATTTTATGACCACCATGTGTCGTGGAGTGTTTTTATGATCAGCCTGTATAAGTGTAGGATATTGATTTTGTAACTAGCCTGTATAAAAGTAGAGCATTGGTTTTATGATCAGCCTGTATAAGTTTAGGGAAATTATTTTATGATCAGCCTATATAAGGGAAGGATTTCATGATCTGCCTGTATAAGTCTAGGGGAATGATTTTATTATCAGTCTGTATAAGTATATGGGCATTATTTTTTGATCAGCCTGTATATGATAACGGTAAATATTTCATGAATAACACGTATATGTGAGATTGTAAGACTTTATGACAAAGCTTTATATGATTGAATGTCCCCTAATGATGAGCCTTTTTATTAGATTAGAAAAAATATACGATCTGTTCTTACGGAGGAAGCGAGAATATTAAGAACAAAAAGTACAGCAATATTCTTGTAGTGGGAGACACAATATGGTAGGAAGGTGTAAGATTGAATAGAAGTCAGTCGCGCCAAGAAAGAAGTCTTGACTGTGCGTCTCGACTTTATAGATTGCTAAACAAATTTATCGATTCAGCTCAGATTTGGCACACGCATGCTTCCGAACTTCAAAAGTGCCAGAGAATTTATCACCCACCAAAACTTTTTCAGATTTACTTTTTTCCAATATTTATGTACCGAGCCAAATCTTGATCATTTCTCTGTAAATGTTTTCCAGCAAGGAAACCTCTTCCCATGTTCTTTCTTTGAGATCTAAGCTGTCCAATAAATTTCTTTTTTGAAAGAAGCGAATATCCTGTTCGTTATAAGCGACATCTGCTAACTAGTAGTTGGATTTAGTAACCATTGCAGAGAATTAATGTCGCTTGAGAACAATATGAAATATGAACGCTTTATAGATTCATCCTATTGGAAAATTTTTTGAAGCTGTGAAAATACATTATATTGAGGTTTTTATGAAATAAACTTAGTAATAACCAATGTATGTCCGTAATATTTTTCAGAAAATTCTTATATTTATATGAACAAAATACATTATGTGAGTTTCAAGTTATAATATCTGTCCTTATAATCAAAAGAGGGACCTTTTTATGGCTACGGTAGAATCTGTCTTGTTCTACAGCTCAACAACATGGACACTGACGAAATACCAAGAAGCATCACGTGACGGAACATACACAAGGATGTTACGAGTTGCACTGGACATCAGCTGGAAGAAAAATCCAACAAAGAAACGCCTGTATGGACACCTTTCTCCTATCTCAGTTTCGCTGAGAGAGAAAGAGAGAAGGCTTCGGCTAGCCGGAGAATTAGATCAGAACTTATAAGTGACACCCTGCTATGGAACCCATTGCGCGGCAAAAGATCGGTTGGAAGACCTCATCGCACCTACATTGACCAACTTGTAGATGACTCTGGATGCCATCTGGAGGACCTGCCGACAGAAATGTCTGACAAAGATGCTTGGAGGGAACAAGTCAGAAGAATCCGGGAAGAATTCACGAGCTGCTGCTGCTGCTGCTGCTGATGATGATGATGATGTATAAAAAGAAATATTACGAACATCTATATTAAAGGCAAAAGCCTTTTCTTCCCATGTGCATATCAACGGAACTGTCTATACAGTGCTGTTCGATAAAAGCGACTCACCTTATCCTTTGAATTTAGCTCAACTTTCGTTTCATCAGCACCCAGACTCGATTACGGAATTCTATGGGACTACACAATACACACTGACAAAACCATCAAAGCCAACCGCCCAGGCATTGTTATTAAAGACCACAAACAAAAAAAAAGTGCCTCCTTATTGATATGGCAGTCTCTGCAGACTGCAATGTATCTTTGAAGATCTTCAAAAAGCTGTTAAAATACAAGGACCTTGAAATAGAAATTTCAAAAATGTGGCACATCGGAACATTAACAACCCCTGTTGTAGTTGGAGCCCTAGGATTGGTTGGAAAAGATTCCAGTAGACTAACTGAAGGGATTCCTGGAAGTCCATACTTCAAAGAAATACAAAACATTTCTTCTCACTAGTACAGCCCATATTTTACGAAGGACTTTATCTATGTAATATTTTTTTCAGTGGAAATCAGTTATGATGCCATTTCCAATCTTAGGTCTCTGGGCGGGCCACGGAAAGAAATGTGTACACGCCAGAAATCAAAGGAAATAATAATAATAATAATAAGTTGGATTTACAAAATAGAATATCAGCCATAAACACCTTGGCTGTCCCTGTAATGCAATACAGTTTCAACATCCTTAAATGAATCACAGCTGACATTAGGGGAATGGATGTCAAAACAAGAAAGCTTCTCACTTGCCACTGCATGTATCATCCTAAGATTGATGTTGATTTGTGCCCAGATCCGAACGAGGCAGAGGATTATTTCAACTAGAACTGCCTTACAAAACTACAACAGTCGGTCTTCAAAGATACCTATCAACTACAGAAGATTGGATGATGATCTGTGTCAAAGAACATGAGAGAAATAAGAAATTTTATTCAGTAATAAAGGAAGCCAACAAATTGAAAAGGGAATTTTAGGTGAGTGAAGAACTGCAAATAAATCATAATACAGCGGCAAAGAACCTGAAAAAAAAGCAAATGCAATGTGCCAAATACAGAAATGATGGTAAGATAAACCTCTTTATGACCAATACTCTGCCCGTACCAAACAAACTGATGTAGACAAACCCTGTACCAATCAGTGCTTACGTAGTTCAGGGTTAAAAGCTGAAACTGAAGGTTTTACTCTTGCTGCATAGGACCAACGCTTTCTAATTAGAAATTAGCCAGCATAAATACTCAAGAATTGTGTTAATCTGAAATGCAGATTCTGTGATAAATATCCAGCAACAATTGACCATCTTGTATCAGGTTGTACGGTGTTAACATCCACTGAATATAAGACTCGACATGATAGAGTTGGGCCAATATCTACACAGGAAGGAAACTGCAAGAAACTGGTATAAACAACACCAAAACCCGGTTGCAGAGATCGGACCTGAAACAATTTCATGGAAATGTACAATACACCCAGACATAACAATCAAAGCTAATCACCCAGACATCGTGATCAAAGACAATAAGAACAGAATATGCCTCCTTATTGACGTGGCAGTCCCTGCAGACTGCAATGTATCTTTGAAGATCTTCAAAAAGCTATCAAAATACAAGGATCTTGAAGTGAAAATCTCAACAATTTGGCACATGGAAACACCAACAATCCCTGTTGTAGTTGGAGCTCTCGGATTGGTTGGAAAAGATTCCAGTAGACTAACTGAAGGGATTCCTGGAAGTCTATGCCTTAAAGAAATAAAAAAATTGTTCTCACGAGTAGAGCCCACACCTTACGAAGGGCTTTATCGATGTAAGATATGTTTGTGGGTTGTTTTTTTGTTTTTTGTTTTTTTGTAATTGGTCAGTGGAAAATGTCATTATGCCATTTCTGACCTTAGGTCCATGGCCGGGACCCTGAAAGAAATGAGTAGACACCAGGAAATAAAATAATAATACTAATAATTGTGTTGACCCCAAATGGAGATTCTGTGATAAATACCGAGAAACAATTGACCATCTTGTTTCAGGTTGCACAGTGTTAGCACCAACTGAATATAAATCTCGATATGACAGAGTGGGCCAATATCTGCAATGGAAAATCTGCAACTTTTACGGGAAAGAAACCGCAAGAAACTGGTATAAACATCACCCAGACCCGGTTACAGAGATAGGACTTGTATCAATTTTATGGGACTTTACAATACACACAGACAGAACAATCAAAACTAATCGCCCAAACATCGTGATCAAAGACCACAAGAACAGAATATATATTCTTATTGACGTAGCAGTATCTGCAGATTTTAATGTATCTTTCAAGATCTTCAAAAACTATGTAAATACAAGGATCTTGAAGTTGAAATCAAACAATTTGGTACATGTGGACATCAATAATTCCAGTTGGAGTTTGAGTCGTCGATTTGATTGGAAAGTTTTCGATAGACACATTTAAGAGTTTCTAGGTAGCCTATGCCTTAAAATAATAAAAAAAATGTACCCACAAGTACAGCTCACACATTACGAAGAGCTTTATATATATAAAATTGTGCAATCTGGGGGGGGGGGCTTTTACCTTGTTTTTTACACAGATGATCAGTGGAAAATGTTATGAAGCCATTTCTGACCTTTGGTCTCTGGTTGGGACCCGAAACAGACAGAAATAAAAAAAAAAAACAATAATAATAATAATAAGTTGCATTCAAAATACAGGATATCAGCCACAAACATTTTGGCTTTTCCCTGCTGTGCAATAGAACTTCGACATCCTTAATTGGACCATAGCTGACATTAAGCGAATATATGTCAAAACGAGAAAGATTGTCACTTTCTACATCATGCATCATCTTAAGGCTGATGTTGATCGTCTGTATACAAAAAGGTAACTTCTTATTAGCAGATATTGTAGTTTTTAAATTTCAAGACCACGATTTGAAATGGATTGGTGTTTGTTATTTTAATCCTTATTAATTTTCCCCGGCAGGAATGTTCGTATTAATTTTCAGTATAAGTATTGAGAATGTACCATTCTGGTGTGAAATTGCCTGGTTATTTCGAAAATGACATTAAAACATTTCGCTCGATTACCGTTTTCGATTTATTGTTAATGTAAACTTGATCTCTTTCGCGTTGTCTGGCCGCCATTACTGGCATTGTTTACATACATTTTCCTCTAATAGTAATGCGCGGAAGGTTACTTAGTTAACTGCCTTTTCACAGCTTTTCGTATCTTACTGGTCTTGATTACTGCGCGATTTTCGCGGATGTTATTTTAAAATGCGCTTATTTTTAAAATGAAGTTTTAAATGAATATTATTTTTCTTTATTATCCTTAATAAATCTGCTTATAGCTAATGAAACAGAATCTCACCCTAAAATGTAATTCATGCAGTTTTAAATTCAAGAAACTTTCCCGACACATAAAAACCATCGTTGAAAAGAAGGAAAAAATCATTGTTTTTACATTTCAGGCACGTAATTTTTATTTTATTTTAATTTTCGATTTTACGTTTATTCGCACAATTTTTTCGTGCATTCATTTCAAACTTCGCACATTGCGCAGTAATCAAGACAAGTGAAGCTTCTGCGCAGCATTACTATTCAAGTCAAACGTATGTAAACAAAGCCAGTGATGGTAGGCGTTCTGTGTACGCGACGAGAAAGAAGTCAAACTTTCATTGTCTATAACTTCTAAACGGTAATCGAGCGCAATGTTTTAATATCATTTTCGAAATAACCAGGCAATTCCACACCAGAATGGTGCATTTTAATTACCGGGGGCTTTTGATGCCTATACTGCAAATTAACCGAATAATTGTCGGGAGGCCAGGTGTGACCTCTAATTAAGCAGGTCAAAGCATGTTTTTGATTTCATTTCTGACGAATATGTTAGCCTGATATGTTTTGGGTTTTGAAGTAATGGCTCTGAATGAAATGGTGTAAAATCAAGACATAGGATTTGATCTTTTAACCACGGCTTTAAATAATGGAAAACTGAGTTATTTTGGCATGTGATCAGTTTGATATATGGGCGGATAATTATGTATAAATTCAGCTCTATTTTGAGGATACAGAGACGGCGCCAAAAAAAAACGTGTCGTCAAACACACACGCAGTTGCACATCTGCACGAGGAAGGGACCCAATATTCACTTGAATTTCTGATTCCACCTTGCTGAACAGATAGATCGATATTCGAAGTCGCCGTTTTTGTGTTAATAGATGCCAAATATATTCGATTTGTAAATTATTTTATACACGTTCATTATATCGTCTATGTTTAAATTTAACTAAAATTGGCATTCTTATTTCTTCGGCGAGAGCTGGACTTTAAGTTATCTCAGTCGTTTGCCACGGTTTATTGAAAAAAGAAGAAAGACAACTTTTCTTCGATCAGTAAAAATAACAACATTTAAAGAACCAAGACAGGACGATCGGCGACTTATACTGGCACCATTCCCTAAACTAGTTTGGAAGCTGTAGAACTCTCCTCATCCAATAGCCGTGCGAAGTATGAGATATCCGAACAAGCAGGGGTCCGATCTGAGTGGCTGTACGTCGACAGAAAGCGAGACGAGACCAACAAAGCCTAGGAGACGTGCACGGGAAGAGAGGGTGTTATATGTACACCCTTGCGCAAATCAATTGAAACAACCGCTTTAGTTTTCTTTATTTCACCCTACGGTCAGTTTTCGACCCACGAGACACAGAGTGTAATCGATTTCTATTTTTCCTCAGATTAGGTCATTTACAGTGGTGTGCAATAATATGAATCTATTTTCGGGGTGTATTATTGAAATTTGTTTGGCCTTGAAAAATATTGCGTCATTCATGATTGCATCAGATTTTATCACGACCAGACACTATTGTCTCGACTGTCGATTAGTTGTACTACTGCCATTGTCTTCGATAGACTTTACTTCAAGAAAGCGTCTGAAAATTGTAACGCTGCACTAACACAATGGCAAGCTTTAGCAATGAGCAAATCAAAGAACTATAGATTGGCCCGGAAACTCACCTGATTTAAATCCATATCGAGAATCTGTAGTCTGTAAATGACCTAATCTGCAAGGAACGAATACCTTGAATGGACATACAAAGTACTAACATGTGCACCGGATCATTTCATTGGGAAAATACGAAAAACAAATAAATAATAACGGAATTATTCGTTTTGTTATATTGATATCAATTTGCACAGGGGTGTATAATAAAAAATAATACTTTTCAATGTTAACAAATGTCGTGGGTTGAGGAAGATCTAATTAATGATAATCTACGAAAATTATCCCCCCCCCAAAAAAAAATGTTCCTTTTTTTTTACGACCAGACCAGTTGGATATGTGTGAATAAAAAGCAGGAGTGTCGCTTCTGCAGACAGAAATCACCAGACCAAATTGCATTGTCGTTGTTATTACAAAACCCCTTACCACATTGTGACACATATAATTCGTTTGCTATGTTTTTATTATTATTATTATTATTATTATATCTGAGTCCATTACTGCTGGACATCGCGACTCGGAACATGGATTTGTCGAGATCTTTCGCGAAATTGTCACCGGCAGAAATTATTCTTTTTGTTGCAATTAATTTGCACAAGTGTGTAGGTGATTTGGGCACTCCACATCTTCCTGTATAATTAATTTTCACAAGGGTGTATGGTCCAGGTCCTTGTACCCCGGGTGATGGTCCAAGGTAGAACCAAATAAGAACTCGAACACGGAAATGGAATAACATAGATATATTACAAACAGGAATATATACAAAGTAGAAAGTGTTAGTACGAACAATCAGATTTAGTAGGGAGAACAATGTAGTCTCGACCAGTATCGCTATTCCAATGTCTTGTAGTAATTGTCTGAACGCGACTCTGTTTCGGACTGCCTCTGACTCGACTGACTGACTGACTCGCTCGCTTTGACTGACTGACGGATTTCTGACGGACCTCACTCCAGACTTCAGACTGAACAGTATTTAGTCACCCCCTGACGAGGGCATCATGTGGCACAAGGCCGGTTTAACGTGGGATCTCCGAGCCCGTGGCATCTCAGAGCCCGTGAGCTCGGCCAAAAATATGCCCTTTGAACCCGTATAAACGGGTTCAGGGTCGGTTTACCTACCCGAAAGCGACTCCGCCCTTCGGCGTAGCCTCGTTTAGGTTCCTCCCCGCCCGAAGGCAGAGAGTTCAACCGTTCAGCCGGCCACCCGACTTCGGACTGAACTCCCTGCTTCCTCTTGAGGTGCAGTATTTATTACGTATGGAATAGTCCATTATGTTATTATGGGTAAGGTCCCATAACAATACTATAGATGATGATCTACGACAAAGAACATAAAAGAAATAAGAAACTTCACTGAGTAATAAAGGAAGGCAACAAATTCAAAAGCGAACGATGAAGAAGTCCAAAGTCATTGGACCAAATGCAGAAACGTTAGCAAGATAAACTTCTTTATAAACCTCTTTATAGTCAATACTCTTTACGTTCTTCTAAAAATGCTGATATATAGAAACCCCACACGTATTAGTTATTGTTTAGTGCATGATTAAAAGCTGAAACTGAAGGTTTTATTCTTGCCGCTCAGGGCCAATGCTTGTTAACTAGATCTTATCAAGCAAAGCTTCAGAAGGAATGTGTTGAATCTAGATGCATATTCTGCGATGAATAACCAGAAGCAGTTGACCATATTCTATCAGGTTGTATTGTATCCACAGAATATAAAACTTGGAATTTCTCAGTGGACTAATATTTGCACTGGAAAATCTGTAACTTTTATGGGAAGGAACCTGGGAAAAAAATTGGTGTGATTAGCATACAGCCACAATTACAGATACAGAACCCGTAACAATTCAATGGGATTTGTTACAATACACACAAACAGAACGATCAAAAATAATCCCCCAGACAACGTGGTCAAATATCACAAAACCAGAATGTGCTTCCTTATTGACATGGCAGTCCCTGTAGATTGCAGTGTATCTTTGAGGATCTTCAAAATGCAAGAATCTTGAAATAAAAATCTCAAAAATGTGGTACATGATGAATTAATAATTCCAGTTGATATTGGAGGCGTGGGTTTGATCGGAAAATGTTCTGCGAAGGGATTCCAGGTAGTCCATGCCTTAAGAAAATACAAATAATTCTACTCACAAGTACAACTCACATCCTACGAGTTCTTTATCTGTGTAAAATGTGTGTGGCCTTTGTTTTTGTTCTAACCTAGAAAGGTTTACTGAATGAGGAATAACCAAAACCGAGGTTGGAAATGAAATGATAATCAAGAAAATACAATACTTGCCAGTGGCGTGAAGTAGGTAAACCATTGCTAGTGGTGAACTACTTAGACAGCATATTACACCCACTTACAATAGTGTCCAACATATTTATGAGGATTGGTTTCGTTTATTTTGTTTAACGGCATATCAACCTCAATGGGTTATTTAATGCCAACAACATTTTTAGGATAGATTCGTATGAATAAAATATGTATTCTTTGGTTTAGATTGGTTTGGTTTATTTTGTTTTACGGCATATCAACCTCAATGGGTTATTTAATGCCGACAACATTTTTAGGATAGATTCGTAGGAATAGAATATGTATTCTTTGGTTTAGATTGGTTTGGTTTATTTTGTTTTACGGCATAACAACCTCAATGGTTTATTTAATGCCGACAACATTTTTAGGATAGATTCGTAGGAATAAAATATGTATTTTTTAGATTGGTTTGGTTTATTTTGTTTTACGGCATATCAACCTCAATGGGTTATTTAATGCCGACAACATTTTTAGGATAGATTCGTATGAATAGAGTATGTATTCTTTGGTTTAGATTGGTTTGGTTTATTTTGTTTAACGGCATATCAACCTCAATGGGTTATTTAATGCCGACAACATTTTTAGGATAGATTCGTATGAATAGAATATGTATTCTTTGGTTTAGATTGGTTTGGTTTATTTTGTTTTACGGCATATCAACCTCAATGGGTTATTTAATGCTGACAAAAATTTTATTGCTGATAATATTTTGTTTTGTTAAAAATCTGTTTCTGGTAATATATTTCCTTTAAAATTGAATTGCTGGTAATAATTTATTTCAAAATAGTATTGCTGGTAATAGTTAACTATTTGCCCATAGCTGGAACCCTAACAGGTGCTACCACCCCGGGTCAGGGTGGACCTGGGAACATCAGCAATTAAGAGGTTCCACGCTCTTCAAAACCTCCTGATCAGAGACCTTGCTGCTGGACGTAGTTTATCGTCTTACCCAGGACGCAGATGTAGTTTAACGTCTTACCCAAGACGAATGAAGATTGGAACATACTCATTAGTGCTCATAAGTGCCGTATATAATAGTTTTATTTTTATATTTTTACAAAAATATTCAGTGAAACATGTCATTATGCAATTCCTGGTCTTAGCTTTCTGATTGAAGCTCGAAAGTAAGCGATTAACCTACCCAAGGTGTTCGTGTAAATGAATGGCAGAACAAGGAATATAAGATATCGTAAAAAGACAAAGCATTGTTAAATGCTACAAAGGATAGGGAGTTGTGAAGAGCCATGATCAACTATATCCTGAAGGCTTTTGGGGCACCTAGGGCTGTTGTAATGGTTAGCAAGCTTGTCTCGCTAGAACAATTACTACTGAGTAGTAAGTTCGATCCTCACTGGGTGCCACATCTAAGCTACGCTCTAAGCACATAGAAATAGAAGAAGATATATTAATTTTCTATACTTCTAGAAGCAGAACCCGGATGACGTCAGGTAGTTTTGCTAGTGTTTAATAAATAACAAGATTGCTAAGAAGGAGAGAAAGAGAGACGAAAGAAGGAGAGCAAGTGCAAGAAAGATAGAGAGGCAGACAGAGTGAAGATGAAAATAGAAAAATGAATATAAATGAAGAACAGGGAAGACAAGAGAAAGAGTATGTTTTATAAACTGGACGATAACAAAATGGCGTCTGTAGAACTTTTTTTTCTTCTTCTTCTTTTTACGCCCAGGGCGCTATTCCAGTGATGTCGTCGGCTTCAGCTGAGCCAGGATAAACAATTCATTATAGGTATACAAAATAAACAGTGGGAAGCATTGAAAATAAAATGAGAAAACCAAACAACTACAAGACCAAATAATAAGAAGAAAAACTAATTTGTCTCAGATGTCGTCACGACAAAAACGACCGCCATTATCGCAATTACCAGCCTTTGTGAATTTCAAAGGACACATGAGTTGCAAAATAAATATTATTATTAATAATATTATTATTATTATTGACAGGATTATCGCTATTCTTATTGACACTCGTATCAATATAAAATATGGCTGTTCCATTGATAAGAATAAGAAAAATATGAAAAGAGGATTAATTAGTTTCGACAAATGTTTTCAATCTCCTCAAACGTAACTAGAACCTGTCATGAATTAAAGGGGTATAACAGCATTTTACTGTTAATGCTTGTGGAGAGTAGAGTTTGTTTAAAACTGTCATTTTATCTACACATCTCCTGGTGGGCAAAGAAGAAGGACAATGGATTCATAACCGTGAAGATAACAGTCCCAGAAAAAAAATTCCAAGTCACATTCTCAATTTCGTTTTTTGGTGGTGATATATATATATATATATATATATATATATATATATATATATATATATATATATATATAATGAAATGCATCGTCCGACAATTTTTTAATATATTTTCTTTTAATACATTATTTTTATAGATATAATTTAATTATATTGTTTAATTAAAAAACAGATCATTTACTGAAAATTATCTATAAAAAATAAAGTACAAACCGAAAATATTGCATATATATATATATATATATATATATATATATGTGTGTGTGTGTGTGTGTGTGCCTGTGTCTGTGTGCGCTCGATGAAAATACAGTTTGAAGGTATGCTATGTTTATGGGTAAAAGTGCTTAATATCAGAGACAGACCGTATGTAAGTATAAAAGTGGACACCGATATCAACGCAGAGTGGCGACAGTCTGTTTCATACTTGACCGCAACCTTAAAGCCATTGATATATATATATATATATATATATATAAACACCGTTTAATCTGACGTGCCTTTTTTTTTCATATTTATATATTTTTCTCATATCGCATTTACTAAAGAAATAATGTATTTTTATTTTTCATCCGACATTTTTATCACTTCAAATTTTGAAGTAATAAAAATGTCGTATTAAAAATACATTAATATAGATATTGATTAATAAATTAATTAATAGACTTTTATTTTTTTATACGTCCTTTTTATTGCTTCAACATTTGGTGTGATTAAAATATAGGATTAAAAATAAAAAAAAATACATTAATTCTTTAGAAATTGCGATATGAGCTTTTAAAAAAATAATCTGAACGAGAAAGCATACTTCCCTCAAAAGGGGAAAAAAAGAAGCTGGCTGCCTCGTGACGGTTTCTGTGGCCGAGCGGTCTAAGGCACATCTGGATCAAATGGCACTTTCTTCGCCAAAGTGGGTCATATGTTCAAACCCTTCCGGGGAGTATATTTTCTAAGTTTTACTCTAGTGCGCAGGCCTAAAGATGAAATACGCAAGTAAAATAAAGATGGAGGGTCTATTTCATATGCGGGTATCCACTAAAGTAACGTTTGAAGCAACATATATAACATGTCTTTAAAGTCTCTTTACAATTTAAAAATATGTTACAAAGGTAATTGATGAGATATCTTAATCAGATTTGTTCTATGTACTCAGTAGTTATCGAAGCTTTTAATTACATTGCATTTGTGTATTTCAGGGTACCCTGTTGATGAAAGAGGTACTGTTAAATTAAACCCTAACATTTCCAAATCGATGGATTGGAAGGGTTGGCACAATTCCCTGGCCACCTCGTTCACCAGATATCACCCCCCTGGACTTCTTTCTATGGAGGTTATGTTAAAGATATCGTGTATCGAACAAAGAAAGATACGAGACATCACTGATCTAAAGCAAAAGATCGCTGATGCCATTGCCACCACTGATGAGGCTAAGCCACAGCGAACATGGCAAGAAATCGAGTACCAACTTGATGTGCTTCGAGCAACTAATGGTGACCATATAGAGGGATATTAAATTAGTAAAAAAAAACTTCACTATCCTCGTTTCCATATATTTGTCTGTTCATTTGCTTTTCTAAGAGAGAGAGAGAGAGAGAGAAATAAAGGTAGAGAGGTGGGATTAAGAATGGCTTATTAATTTTAACGCCTCTAAAACAAAACAGTTCTTTTAATCATTTGAGATAATCCTTTTAATCATTTGAGATAATCCTTTCTGGTATCCAACATCATGGCTGATGCTAACCTCCAGGAGAGTGACGGGATGCGCCTTCTCAGGCTCACGTTCTCGGCAGCCACGAAGTGGAAAGACTATATTGAATCCGTTGGTAGGTCAGCTGCTGAGAAAGTTGGTTCACTGTGTCGTGCAAGACAATTTTTCTCTCCAGAATCTATCTTGTAGTGAGCAAAACAAGATCTAGATTTAAAAATTCAAATGCTAAGCACTGACTTATTGATTTTGTTAGAAATTAAAAAGACTCAAATTTACAAACTTTGCTTAACACACGCGCAAAAGCGAATCCAAAACAAAACTCGTGAAATTTCACATCTTAATGCGAAAAGTTTTTCGGCCAATAGAAAACTAGGAAACATTTAAAAACAAAATTCAAATAATCTTTAATTCTCAGAAACAAATTCTTTTACGGACCTTTTCACGAGCCGACGCGAAGTTTGTTCATCGTCCAATGGAAAGGCCCGAATCCTATCCGGGAGTGAATTCCCAAATGACCTTTTCAAGCCCCACAAACAAAATAAAAGAGTGGCAAGTTCGCCTGTCACCAGAGCGAAGGAAACGAGCGTATTAACACGTCCCTTCACAAACGTCAAGCGATCGTTATTATTATCTCTACCTTTCTCCCTCACCTCTTTTATACTTGATAAACGAACGGAACATTTTAAGACTGAGCGATTACTTCAAATACATTCCTACCCTACAATAACGCTCATACATACATCCATACATACATCCACACATACGTTCCTGCCTACGTACACATAAACTCATTCTTGCAAAGACTACTATGAACATTTTGACGACCTTGTATCAACCAAAATACATTAATTTTATTTGTAAAGACCTTAATTGTTTTATATGTATATAAATTTGTTGTTTCACGTTACAATTTGATTTTCTTGTTTTATACCCCTCTTATGGTGGGCTATCTAACTAACAAGGCCAAACGAAACTAACCTTTTTCAACACTAATAAACTTCACTATAACTGATAGCCTACTATATTCTTATATATCTACTAGTCTACCATTCGTCAGGGCTTAGAATATTGCTGCCACATTTTTGTCCAGCGATCCTCCTGTTTATCGAAAGAAGAAACAGCAATATAATTGGTCTTGACCTGGAGTCTCGGCTTCAGTCACTTTTCCACTGCCATAAAGTTGCTTTCCTATGCCTTTTCTATAAATATTTTCATTGTCGCATAATTTAGATGACAATTTATCTATCGCATGCTGTATTTAAAAATACTTGATAAAATCCAAAGAAGAAACAGCAATATTATTGGTCCTGACTTGGCATCTTGGCTTCAGTCACTTTTTCACCACTGTAAAGTTACTTCTCTTTGCCTTTTCTATAAATATTTTCATGGTAATTGTTTGGATGAGTTCCTTGCTATGGTACCTGGTCTTTTTGAATTTAATTGCAGTACGAGATTGGCAACAAGATCTCATCAATTTATAGTTGAATTGGCTAGAGGTAACTAAGTTCTATGCTAACAGTCCCTTTTCTCATACTTCTTACTTGTGGAACTCTTTTTCTGGCTCCATGCTTTCCAGTTAACTTTGACTTTCAAAAATTGAAATGCAATGTCAGTGGTTATGTACTGTCTTCTTAATTACTCTTCTATTGTTTTCACTTCTTAATAATGTTTCTGATTTATAATTCTTTCCCCTCCAACACCTTTTGTCTTAGTGGCTTTACTGTCTTGCTTGGGGTGAAATGATTACAAAAATAAAATATGAGACTGACCGTCATTTGACTCTCTGGAATGATCTTTATCTTAATAATAATTATTAAAAAGTTCATAATGCTGTTTTTCTCAATGTAAAAAGTTTAAATTGTATAAGAAAGGATGAATGTCGATGTATAAAATTGGAATTTTTCTTGTGGTAAAAACGAGCCTTACCAATCGATAATCTAAAATAGGTCATAGCTTTAAGCTCTATGCAGACAACGACCAGTATGTGGAAATAGCAAGGGAGATAATCGATAGCTTGACCAATAGTAAAAACTGTTTATTGTTTGTACGGCCTTTTACCGTTTGGGATCTGTTTACCGCCATTTTTTTTTCTGCCAATCATATTTACGATGAACGAAGACGAGAACAGATACGACGAAGAAAAAGCTGAGAAGGAAAAGTGGTCCATTGAGAGAGGAAACAGAAAATCACTTTTGACGTTGATGACTGTCAGTAACGTAAGTAGTGACGTGAAACAAACTTTTTTTCCCCTTTTTACATCATTATACCGTTCGTCTCTTTGGGATCTCCGTTCGATGGAATCGAGCTTTACTGGATTTGAGGATGCGTTCAATCAAAAGAGCCCTGATTAGAATGATTACATAAGCTAATCAAGAGATTTGATGGCGGAGGTAGTTGTGAATTTCATGTGACCGATAATAGTCGGTATTGAAGCTGAGGAGGAAAAAAGCAAATATCTCGAACAGAGAATTCAGTGGCAAGTAGGTATTCTTAACTCCAGTGAGTGTGGCAATAGACTCTTCTTAAGTAGCCATTTAGTCTATTCTATCAGAGTACACTAGAAAGAATAATGCTTATCTAAAGTCTGTTGATATCTATCTATCTATTCTGTTCATATCTATCTATCGAGCTATCTATAGCAGTCCATATCTATCTATTTATTTATCTAACTATCGCCGTCTGCTCATGATCTATCTATCTATCTATCTATCTATCTATCTATCTATCTATCTATCTGATTCTGTTCATATCTATCTATCTATCGCAGTCTGTTCATATCTATCTATTTATTTATCTATCTATCACCGTCTGCTCATATCTATCTATCTATCTATCTATCTATCTGGATGTCTCTTCTTATCTATCTATCTGAGTTTATTCATATCCATCTATCTATCTGTGATCATATCTATCTATCTATCTATCTATCTATCTATCTATCAGAGTCTATTCATATCCATCTATCTGAGTCTGATCATATCTATCTATCTATCTATCTATATCAGTCAGTTCATACCTGTCTAAAGGTTTACCTCAGTGTTCATATCTATCTGGCTATCTATCTCTTCCTATCTATCTTTCTATCTGTTCATATCTATCTATCTATATCACTCTGTTCATACTTATCTGTGGGTGTACCTCAGTGTTCATATCTATCTATCTATCTATTCTTAGCGTCTGTTCCTATCTCCCCCTCTTTCTCTCTCTCTCTCTCTCTGTCTATCTATCAGAGGAATGTTAAAGTAAATAATAATGTTTCATTCAATTGTGTTTGTAAAAAGATTTTATGCATTCAGCTCATGTTTTGTAGCCGCCATAGACTTTTTATTTGATAAAAAAAACTCCTTTTGCTCCATCTTACATTGTTTTGTATTCGTTAAATCTTGTATTGTTTTATAAGAATTTGCAGCACATTTTATGCTGAGTTTAGATAAGTTCTTTTCAGTTGTTGTGAGTTCGTGGGTAGAATAAATACTAAGCTAAAATTTGAATGGAGAATTTACTCTATCACCCGTAATAATTTTCGCAAGGAATACATATGAGAAACCTCAGGGAATTTAAATAAAAAACTATATGAAGAAAAAAGGGATCTTTTATAAAACAACACGTTAAATGCATTAGTTGCTGATTGTAATGTGACTGGCCATAATTTTGTTTAAAAAATTGCTACTTTAATTAAAAGAGAAAGCAATTTACTAAGAAAGAAATGTATAGAAAGTGCTTTAATCGCTAGATCATCTTCAATGAACAAAAAGAAAAAGAAACTTAATGAAATTTCACTGGACCAATTCCCCAATATATTATTAGAATCTTTTCTTCGTTCGTCCGAAAATTTTACTGCTCTTCCTCATTTATTTTAATACGTTTTTTAAAATGCCATTAATCCCCATTTATTTTAAATATAAAAATACAAATTTCGTCTATTTTAAATATTTTTTAAAACCATTAATCCCCGTATATTATTCGGATTGCGCCAAGATCGTGTTAACTAGGTATTTTTATTAAAATTTAAATTATGTAACGGTCAGTCTCTGCTCAGTACCCGAAGAGTGCGTTGTGCATGAAACCCCGATTCGTGTTACGGGTGAGGAAAAGTGTATTAATTTATACTTAATAGCTCTGTTATAATACATCGAACACTATTTTATTAACAACAGCACTCAATGTGCGATATCATATATTCATATATATATATATATATATATATATATATATATATATATATATATATATATATATATATTATGGCACCTAGTACACCAGGTCTCTGTATTCGGCCCTTCAAAAAGTGTGGATGGTCCTGCACGAAACCTTCACCACTATAATCAAAATCTCATGTGCTGTTGCCGGGCTGTCGGTTTCCTAGGGAAACGACGGGAGAGTCGAGAAATATATATATATATATATATATATATATATATATATATATATATATATATATTGGTGGATATGGAATAAATTCCGATAACCAACAAATACTATTCTTAAAAAGAGAGCTCACTAAAGAGTAGAGCAAAATATAATTTATTCGAAAATTATAAAATAAATTTATTATAAAATCACTACAAAAATAGCCATTTTGTTTCAACAACTCTGGTGTATTATCAAGGGATGATGTTGAATGTAGAACCTACATTCAACCGCTATTTTTGTAGTGATTTTATAACATATTTATGTTATAACTTTCGAATAAATTATATATATATATATATATATATATATAATCGTTATCCACAGATCGACTGTTACGCTGTATCACAGCTCATCAGTGTGGTTAGACATTCGATTGCTTCAAGCCTGGATCGAAAGCTGACCGATTTGACATCAGTCAGAGACTCTCACCTTTAGTCCACGCTACGTAGAAGGGAATTTTTTGCGCATTATGTACGAGATATAAGTATTATCGACTACCAGAGGGTTCCATTCATAGTGATTAATCGTCGATTGAAGATTCTATTGTTCGCTGAACTGTCCAAGATATGAGGGCCCCAGAAGAGATCAAATAACTACCTGAAAACTCTGATAGAATATAGGGTACGATGGATAAATTGTCGTCTAAATGACGCAAAAAGGAAAGTACTGCTGACATCTCATTTTAACAGATATATTTACCAAAATTACAAAAAATTATCTTGAAATACTAAAGAGTAAATTTATTCAATTAATTCGTCATTGGCTTCAACCACGGACTCTAGGCAATTTCGAGATCTCCTGCAACTCTTCTGGGCGGTCTTCTTCTTTAAGTTGGTGAATACTGCCATAATCGTTGCCTTCAGTTCATCTTTTGTCTTACAAGGAGTTTTCTTGGTCTCTCATTCAACTGTGCTCCACACAGTAAACAAGGGGGTTGCAGTATGGGGAGATGTAAGGGGTGATGTGATCACAGAAACTGTCTGACAGCCATGATTGGTTTCTCCTGCTTCTGTGGCATGGTGCAGAGTCTTGTTGCCACATAAGGTCTGCCATCAGTCAACCTCTTGCTCCAGAGCTGCACTACTTCCTCAAGGCACTTAATGTAGGCCTCCGTGTTGAGTTTGAAGACCTGTGGGAAGATGAATGGAGGCATAACGTCGCTATCACTAGTGATCACTCCAAACAGCTTCGTAATCACCATTAGACTCATCCGACTCTTTCCGAATCCTCTTCATTGTCCCCAAACACTATTTTTCTGTTCCCATCTAATCCTACTACACTGTGCAGTCAACAAAATCAAAAACGAACAACGCTAAATTAAAAATATAAAATGGCGACAATTTACCCATCGCACCCGCAGGCTACTGTCCATTGGCAAAAGAATTCACTGATAGCGAGACATGGGAGTATATAAAGGTGTCACTCCTTTCCATTGAAAACTGCAGAACTAGAGTTGAGAAAACTGAAGGTACCTCCAACTGCCAGATCTTCTCCCGCAGCCGCTGTCGTACAAAATCTACATACTGTTTCACTTGAAATGTTTTGTTTAATTGTCGTGTCTAGACGAAGATGAGATGGTAGAAAGATCGAAAGGCTTCGACAATAACAACCAAGACAAAATCTAGATAAGATTTCATTTCAACAACATTTTACAATGTTAAAATAGTAACATCGTTTTCTTAAAAATCTTATTGGTTATTCATTGATTTTTTTTTTGAGAGAGAGAGAGAGAGAGAGAGAGAGAGAGAGAGAGAAATTCAATAGGGGTGTCCATGAATGACCCCACAGGAAACCAGACAGAACATAAGTGGCCATAACTATCCAATGAGTTTTGATTGATGATTTGTAAATTGGCGCCGCCAGATAGTCTTGAAATAGCAACGAAGTCAGAAGGTCGCCTGCTGTGACCAGCTGCTTCAAAAGTTCGTCTCGTCAACTAATAGATAAGTATTGGGACTTGGATTCTCTATTAAAAGGACAGAGAATATACAGATAGCCTTGCAGACCACTCGACATTGTGCCGAGTTCGATCCTCACAGATGGTCTCTATTAAAAGGTCGGATGATATCAAGGTAGTCCCGTAAATCGTATGATATTGTTCGATCATCACAGTGTCCTTCTATTAAAAAGGCATATGATATAAAGGATTACCTTGCAGACCATTCGACACTATGCCGAGTTCGATCCTAACTGGGCGTCTTTTTTAAAAGGGTGATTGTTATAAAAAGTAGTCTCTCACAATATTCGATATTGCAAAGACAATTATTGTAAAGAATTCAATCATCCCAGAGTGTTCAGCTATTAACCCTAGAACACTAACCGTCAAATAAAGTTCCACCACTACTAACCATGGGTATATCATACCCGATTTTGAAAACATCAAAAAAAAATTAAATATAATTCTTTATTTGAAATATTTTACATACAGGCACTTCAAACTTTGTACTTTGAGATAACATTAATAGGAACTGAAAAACATTATTTAGGTAAGAAAATCAGGTACTGAAAATTGTAATTAAAAATAGGAAAAGTTGGGTACTATGGGTACCCATGGTTAGTGTTCTAGGGTTAAAAGGGTGGAGACACGAAGAATTAATGGATAACGGCTTGGATTGAAGAATCGGAGAGCCAAGTTCGAATTGCAGTCGGATCCATTATATTCACTTATATATATATATTACGTATATTGGGAAAGGTATGACTCCTATAGCTTTGGTAATTTCAGCTACCATGAATTCAAATCTGTATGTAACCCTGGCGAAGCACAAACTATACAGCTAAAGAAAGGATCGTTCGCTTTGGCTCGATGATCCAGACTACGGCAATAATGATGATGATTAAAACGGTAAATGTTTTCAAAATAGACTCGCAGATCATTCGACATTGTGAAGAGTTAGATCCTCACTGTGTGCGCCTCTATCAAAAGGCTGAATTTTATCATGGTCCATTTGATAGTGTAAAGAATTCGATCGGCATGATAGGCATTCCTTTTATGAAGTTTTGTAAACTAGTCTCGCAAACTAAAACGGAACCGTCATATAGCCAGATGTGCCTTGACCGATTGAGCCACAGAGGAGGGTTTCGGCTAGCAAGGTCGATTTTACCGTATAAACACAATTCTCCATGATTTTCCCTCATACATTCATATCTGCTCTATGCGTATCCAAATGTAAACAAATGACGTCACATATTATGAAATGGACAACGTCCGGCAATTATTTTAAGCCGGTTTCATATAGGATACAGGTTCGATTCCTGTCGGAGAATGCATATTTTCTATGAAAATTTCTCGGACATTCAGGCCGGTAAATGTTTTTAATACTGTTTATTATAACAGAACATTTACTTAAATATTTGTATCTATAAAAAAAAAACGTATAAATATAAAAAATGTCTTAAAAAATAATTGTCGGACTTTGTCCATTTTATAATGTATAAACTAAATATATAAACCAATCAGAATCGTAGCTATTAATGACTAAAATATATTTTGATTGACTAAAAAAATACATCAGACGAGTTATTTATTTATTTTTTTTTTGTTCTTCCTCGTCGCCGAAGACACCAGATTTTAACAAAACAATTTATTGTCAGGGTACTTATTGAAAGGTACTTATTGCAGGGTACTTGTTGCAGGGTACTTATTGCCAGGTTTAAGCGATTTCACCAATTCTAGTCTTCTTTCTTTCTCCCGCCTTTCTCCTGTCGTCAATAAAATAGAATCTTGTTAATTGTAATTGCAGTTCGTGTAAGGGGCCAGTTACGTGCGCTTCCAACGACTGTGTATTGCTTCACGTGACCCTAATATGTGAGATTTGCCAGCTTTAGCTAAGATTTGAAGAGGTATAATAAAATTTTAAAACATCTGACTCATTATAAAACGCCTTCTGAAGGATAATTATGGGGGTTTATCTCGGGCAACGACAGAACCTCGCGAGGAGTGAAGCCAACATTCCCCTGTTTTATATCTAGTGTATAACTGTCATTTCATTAGTGTGCGTTGTAGAGAAAAACCATGGGAGCCGGAAATGTCACAGTGATTGATAAGGAAATCTAAAATTAAAAACTTAAATGAGATTCGTTCGTTCATTTGTTGAGTTTATTTAACGGCATATCGACAACGATATGGGTCATTTGATTCCGAAATTTAAATAATTTAAACACAATATTATGGTTTAAAATGTATTTTCAACGCAATTGTAGGCATTAAAAGATAGACAAAATGTTTTGCTGTTGGTCATTTTGCTCTAAAACTGAGTATTTTTGTCATTTATTTATATTAAAATGTATTGCTGGTATTTTTACAATAAAAATGTATTTCTGGTATTTTTACAATGAAAATATATTGCTCGAATTTTTACAATAAAATGTATTATTCGAATTTTTACAATAAAAATGTATTACTTGTATTTTACAATGAAAATGTATTGCTGGTAATTTTACAATAAAAATGTATTACCCGTATTTTTACAATAAAAATGTATTGCTGGTAATTTTACAATAAAAATGTATTACCCGTATTTTTACAATAAAAATGTATTGCTGGTAATTTTACAATAAAAATAAATTACTCGTATTTTTACAATAAAAATGTATTGCTGGTATTTTTACAATAAAAATGTATTACCCGTATTTTTACAATAAAAATGTATTGCTGGTAATTTTACAATAAAAATGAATTACTCGTATTTTTACTATAAAAATGTATTGCTGGTATTTTTACAATAAAAATGTATTGCTGGTATTTTTACAATAAAAATGTATTACTCGTATTTTTACAATAATAATGTATTGCTGGTATTTTTACAATAAAAATGTATTACCCGTATTTTTACAATAAAAATGTATTGCTGGTATTTTTACAATAAAAATGTATTACCCGTATTTTTACAATAAAAATGTATTGCTGGTATTTTTGCAATAAAAATGTATTGCTCGTATTTTTACAATAACAATGTATTACTGGTATTTTTACAGTAAAATGTATTGCTGGTAATTTACAATAAAAATGTATTACTCTTATTTTTCAATAAAAATGTATTGCTCATATTTTTATAAGAAAATGTATTCCAGGTAATTTTAGTATAAATATGTATTTTTATACTTTCAGGGTATTTTTGTTTGTTACCAAAGGCTGTAATTGTAACAGGTGTTATCACCCCGGGTATTCAATTATCGACGGTGCTCAGTAAGAGTTTAAATTAATAATAAGTGTCACTATTTGCCCATAGCTGGGATCCTAACAGGTGCTACCACCCCGGGTCAGGGTAGACCTGGGAACAACAACAAATTAGAGATCGTTCCACACTCCTCAAAACTTCCAATCTCCCGATCAGAGGCCTTGCAGACGGGTGTAGTTTATTATCATCCCCAGGACGGTTGAAGGTGAAGACTGGATAGCTCCTCATATTATATGTCAGCAGTAATCAATTTTCGGTCTGAGCTGGATCTTGTACACGTAGAGGATAGCAGAGAGTAGAGTTGACCACGTGAAGAACTGGTGTGTGACTCAACGGACAACAACAATACACAAAGTATCATAGAGTTACACACAGAAGCTACAATAATTAGCGGTGGCCAGTAAAAGTTTAAATTAATAAAAATGTTAATATTTCTCCATCGCAGGGACCCTACCACGTGCTACCAGCCTGGGACAAAGTGGGCCTAGGAACAACAGAAATTGAGAGGTGGTTACACGTCCCTGAAAAAATTAGAATCTCTTGAAGAGATGTCTTACTGCCGGATGTAGTTTATCGTCATACCCAGAATTGAATGAGATTCGGCGTGTTTTTTAATGATTTTATATATTATTCAACGTAATCTTTTTAACCCCACATCTTAGGCAGTGAAATAATTTGTGAACAACAGCAATTAACAGGTTGTTCCACGCTACTCAAAACCTCCAATCTCCCCATCAGAGGCCTTGCTGCCAGAGGGGTGGACCTGGGAACAACAGTAATTAAGAGATGGTTCCACATTCCTCAAAACCTCCAATCTCCCCATCAGACGCCTTGCTGCCGGAAGGTTGGACCTGGAAACAACAGCAATTAACAGGTTGTTCCACGCTACTCAGAACCTCTAATCTCCCCATCTGAGGCCTTGCTGCAAGAGGGGTGGACCTGGGAACAACAGTAATTAAGAGGTGGTTCCACATTCCTCAAAACCTCCAATCACCCCATCAGACGCCTTGCTGCCAGAAGGTTGGACCTGGAAACAACAGCAATTAACAGGTTGTTCCACGCTACTCAAAACCTCCAATCACCCCATCAGACGCCTTGCTGCCGGAAGGTTGGACCTGGAAACAACAGCAATTAACAGGTTGTTCCACGCTACTCAGAACCTCCAATCTCCCCATCAGAGGCCTTGCTGCCAGAGGGGTAGACCTGGGAACAACAGTAATTAAGAGGTGGTTCCACATTCCTCAAAACCTCCAATCACCCCATCAGACGCCTTGCTGCCGGAAGGTTGGATCTGGAAACAACAGCAATTAACAGGTTGTTCCACGCTACTCAAAACCTCCAATCACCCCATCAGACGCCTTGCTGCCGGAAGGTTGGACCTGGAAACAACAGCAATTAACAGGTTGTTCCACGCTACTCAGAACCTCCAATCTCCCCATCAGAGGCCTTGCTGCAAGAGGGGTGGACCTGGGAACAATAGTAATTAAGAGGTGGTTCCACATTCCTCAAAACCTTCAATCACCCCATCAGAGGCCTTGCTGCCGGAAGGTTGGACCTGGAAACAACAGCAATTAACAGGTTGTTCCACGCTACTCAGGACCTCCAATCTCCCCATCAGAGGCCTTGCTGCAAGAGGGGTGGACCTGGGAACAACAGTAATTAAGAGGTGGTTCCACATTCCTCAAAACCTCCAATCACCCCATCAGACGCCATGCTACCGGAAGGTTGGACCTGGAAACAACAGCAATTAACAGGTTGTTCCACGCTACTCAGAACCTCCAATCTCCCCATCAGAAGCTTTGATGCAAGAGGGGTGGACCTGGGAACAACAGCAATTAACAGGTTGTTCCACGCTACTCAGAACCTCCAATCTCCCCATCAGAGGCCTTGCTGCAAGAGGGGTGGACCTGGGAACAACAGCAATTAACAGGTTGTTCCACGCTACTCAGAACCTCCAATCTCCCCATCAGAGGCCTTGCTACAAGAGGGGGGGACCTGGGAACAACAGTAATTAAGAGGTGGTTCCACATTCCTCAAAACCACCAATCACCCCATCAGACGCCTTGCTGCCGGAAGGTTGGACCTGGAAACAACAGCAATTAACAGGTTGTTCCACGCTACTCAGAACCTCCAATCTCCCCATCAGAGGCCTTGCTGCAAGAGGGGTGGACCTGGGAACAACAGTAATTAAGAGGTGGTTCCACATTCCTCAAAACCTCCAATCACCCCATCAGACGCCTTGCTGCCGGAAGGTTAGACCTGGAAACAACAGCAATTAACAGGTTGTTCCACGCTACTCAGAACCTCCAATCTCCCCATCAGAGGCCTTGATGCAAGAGGGGTGGACCTGGGAACAACAGCAATTAACAGGTTGTTCCACGCTACTCAAAACCTCCAATCTCCCCATCAGAGGCCTTGCTGCCAGAGGGGTGGACCTGGGAACAACAGTAATTAAGAGGTGGTTCCACATTCCTCAAAACCTCCAATCACCCCATCAGACGCCTTGCTGCCGGAAGGTTGGACCTGGAAACAACAGCAATTAACAGGTTGTTCCACGCTACTCAAAGCCTCCAATCTCCCCATCAGAGGCCTTGCTGCCAGAGGGGTGGACCTGGGAACAACAGTAATTAAGAGGTGGTGCCACATTCCTCAAAACCTCCAATCTCCCCATCAGAGGCTTTGCTGCCGGAAGATTGGACCCTGTAACAACAGCAATTACCAGGTTGTTTCACGCTACTCAAAACCTCCAATCACCCCATCAGAGACCTTGCTGCCAGAAGAGTGGACCTGGGAACAACTGCAATTAAGATGTTTTTTCACACTTCTCAAGACCTCTATTCTCCCGATCAGGAGCTTAATGACGGATACACTTTCATGCATTGCTTATTTTTTTACTATAAATTTTTTATTTTTTTTTTATTTTACTAGTGTTTTTTTATTTATTTTTGTTTGGGAATTTTTGGTCATTACCTCTGCATTTGTTACGATACGTGTGTCGGTTATCTGTCTTTCGACAGGAAGGATTTACTTCACCTGGCAGGTAGTTGGGGAGAATAGTCAGTTGGTTTTTGTCTGCCCACTGAGGACGGTGTAATTTTGATGTGTTCTGAACAGGAACAGAAGAGTTATCACAATTTTTTGCCAGGTCCCCCTTGGGTAGGTCCCTCCACTAATTCACTGGAAAAAGAGCATACTATATTGAAAAAAGCCCTAAACTCTATAAAAACAGTGTTTTATTTTCAAAATGTTTATGTTATTATTAAGAATAATGACCAAATATTTTTTTAATTATTTGCATAAATTTTTTAGTCCTTTCTAGCACATTCGAAATTTTGGTTAAATATCTAGTTTTTCTTGCTTCAGGTGGTAGGGTGAACCAAAATTTGGTATTAGAAATCTTTGTGTCTTTTTGCGGTAAAATAAAACACACTGACTTGGAAATTAGTGCAAAAATCAAATAATTGTAGGATTTAAATTAAAATTTCAAAGATGTATGAAACTATTTTAGAATTTTTCTTTAGAAAAATCTTGGTAATTTTTTTACACCTGTTACTTCCACACACACACACACACATAATTTTATGAAATTTTGGGAAATTAAAGTTATACCCCCTTAAATTTTATATTAGTTCAAAGCAATTCTCCTTAGAGAATTTAAATCATCAACTGGTTTTGTAAAACAGAAACACCATTGACAGAAAATACGCTCTAAGTCGTAAAATAAAAAAAGTAATAAAACTAAGACATCAGTTAATTAGAAAAGCTTTTCATTGTTTTTATAAATAAGATATATTAAGGACACTATAATCTGGAGAAAAGAGACTTTCTCGATTAATCATGAATTTTTACAAGTTTTTTTTTTTAATTTTAATTAGAATTATTTATTAATCTTTAAATCTTTTAAAAACTTTGTACTAATTTCACCCATTTAAATAATATTATTATTAAATAAAAATCATATTTAATAATTATGAATTGAAAAGCTTATTATAATTCATCAAACTTCCATATTTTAAAAAGAATTTTGAGTTTTTTTGTATGAGTATAAACGTGCCGATTTTTGTAGATACGGTTATTCATAGACGACATTATCAGAAAATAAGAACGATAACTATAGTAAATTTAATGCCAAGGTATTTAAAATTCACTAAAACATTAGATTACGGACATTATTTTCCTAATTTTTTTAATTTACTTAGTACATAAAATATTGTATAAAAAGGCGCTCACGTTATATTCTTCAATTATTTTTTTACAGATGATGCTTCAGTAGAAAATAATAAGATAAACTTCCATCTGTCATCAACTTTTCAACGTCAACTGCTGAAATAAACAGATACAACTGTGTTAAAAATACATTTTTTATTAATAAAAAGATTTACATTGTAATAAATGCGGACTAAAAATGGCGCCGACATGAGATTGTTTTTTTTTAAGTCCTTTTAAATTAGCTTTTGAAATAGAATAAAATATTTTGCTTACTGGAAATATTAAATTTAACCTATTAACTTGAAATTAACTTTTTAAAGATAAAATAAAAGCTTCAAGAAACATTTTGAATTTTAAAAAAAATTCATTCTAAACCTTAGTATCAGGGATCTGAGTAGGTACCTACTCTTGAGGATCTTACAAGTTAAACATTTTACTTGTCTTCTTTCCATACATTTTAACTTTTATATATGTACCCTAAATTCTTTACGTTGTATAATTTGATCTCACTTTCCTTGTTATAACTCATCCGAAAATACCTTTCTCATAGGATGATGAGTTCTAATCGTTTATTTAGTAGTTTGTTTTGGTCTGGGAAGGTAATAATACCTATATTTTCCTCCGAGCAATGTTTGCAGTTTTTGGATTGATTGTTGTAGGCTGATGTTCTTTTCATAATTTTCCATTATATTTTTTGGTGAGCGACGTCTTCTTTTCCATAGTTGCTTCATCTCAGAGCATTAGAAGCCGATTCAAGCATTGACATATACACGCTGAAATTATTGGGGGGTATTTGAATACAAATCCAATTAATTCATCGAGACTAGAAGAATCCTCAACAGAATTCAGAAAGCCCCCCAATAATTTTAGTGCTTATATATATATATATATATATATATATATATATATATATATATATATATATATATATATATAAAAACACTAATAATCTTATTGATATAAGCAGCTATACTGTCCGGCAAAACCTTAGGTGTTTTAGCTTGTAAATGAACAAACCAATACCCAAGGGAAAAAAAGGGTTAAAAAGAAAGAACTAAGAACATGTACTTCCGGCGAAAATAATCGTCTAGAATCTAAGTTTAGCGCCCAAAGAAAAAAAACCTCTGACACGAGTAAAGTAAAAATAACTAAACAAAGTGCTCAATACGCTAAGTAGAGCAAACTAAGTAAACCTAAAGGGCCAGAAAAAACTACCTAGGTTTTACCTACGCGGATCGTCAGGTCCATGACGATCCGCGTTGATAAAACCTAGGTAGGTTTGTCTGGCTCATTAGGTTTACTATATATATATATATATATATATATATATATATGTAATTATTTATTTAAAATATGATTCCATCGCTACATAAGACTTCTCGCGTTTCAAAACAAGAGCCGAAAACTTCAATATAATTATTTGAATTAAATTGAATTAAAGTACCAAGCTCTGTTCCATCTTCAAGCGAAATTTTTTTGGGAATAACTAATTCCTGAAATTTACGCGTTTTATAAGCATATTCATTATTAAAATTAAAATTACTATGGTAACGGCTAGAGTAATTATTTAAAGAAAAGGGTCGTAAGGGTTAATAATTTGTATCAATATCTCAGTTACATTCACAGATGTCAAGTCAGGGTAAGTTTGGGGTGTCTAAATTTAAAGCGGGAAATGACATCGTCTGGTCTGCTTAAGCGTCTATGGAGATTTATTTATTTTTTTTATTTTATTTTTTATTTTTTTCCTGAAAGGTTTTTGTGTATATAAAAAAAAAATTGTCATAATTCGCTAACATTTGTTTTTTTGACGACTTCATAAAGGGTTATCTTTTTTTATTATTGGGTAGGGCATTTAAACTTTTTATTTAGACTATGGAGTTTAAAATTTGTATTTATTATTTTATTGTTTGTTTGTTTTTTATGCTAATTATTCAATGCGAACATTTGATGATGTCGGCAAAAAACCGTTAACTCATGTCTATTGTTTAATAAAGTTTTATTATTTAGAAACTTGATAATGTGTAGTTTTTCATGTAGGCATAAAGGGCATGTGTCATCCTAAGTTTTACAAGTTCTAGTTTTGTTTATAATTTTCCATTTTACTTTTGGTGTTTTATTCATATCCTTCAAATGCTAAAAATATTTAGATAGAGATGTCTGATTTCTTTTATTAATATTGTTGAAGGAGCACGTATGCTGCCTCCATCTGGTTTTAAATTCATTCTTTGTAGACCCAATGTATATCATATTAGTATTAGGACTCTCAATGGATAGTACATTGGTATACCACAGATTTTACGCGGCATTTATTTTCCAATGGGCAATCTTCTGGGTTTCTACAATCACATAATTTTTATTATATATATATATATATATATATATATATATATATTATGAAATGGACAAAGTCCGACAATTATTTTAAGACATTTTTTATGTTTATACGTTATTTTTATAGATACAAATATTTAAGTAAATGCTCTCTTTATAATAAACAGTATTAAAAACATACACCGGCTTGAATGTCCGAGAAATTGTCATAGAAATCGATAAAAGCATGTCAGGCTATATGACGGTTCCGTATAGGATACAGGTTCGATTCCTGTCGGAGGACGAATATTTTCTATGAAAATTTCTCGGACATTCAGGCCGGTAAATGTTGTTAATATTCTTTATTATAAACAGAGCATTTACTTAAATATTTGTATCTATAAAAAGAATGTATAAACATAAAATGTATTATATATATATATATATATATATATATATATATATATATATATATATATATATATATATAGATAGATAGATAGATAAAGAGAGAAACCACAAATGTTGTAATGTCGATTGTTTAAAAATATATTATGCTTTATTTTCCATAATATTGTTACACTTATTTCCGGTCTCGTGACCTTTATCAGGAATTAGTATACACATATGTACATTAGTATACACATATGTACATTAGTATATACATATGTACATATGTGAATACTAATTCCTTATATGGAGAGGGAATATACGTCAAATTATTCGTATGTCGAAGCTATTTTCCGCTTAAAATAAAATGCCATTAATCCGTTTCAATAACCCCATTAAGAGACCCTACCTTTTTTATACCTACTTTTTACTTATGACAAATGTATTTTACTATAGTATAAACAAAATATTAGGTTGGTGCAAAAATAATGACGTAATAATATCGTTTTTTGACGTATTTTTTAACGTCAAAAAACGATATTATTACGTCATTATTTTTGCACCAACCTAATATTTTTATGGTTAATTTTTTCATTACTTTTGTCGTTACATATGTAACACTTAATTGCTACAATTTTTGTTGTTGTTGTTTTTCATATAATTTAGCGCTAAACTAAAAATATGGACATAATTATTTTTTACTTAACACTTAATCTTCGTTGTTGATTTTTTTTTTTTCAAAGTCATCAATGGCGTTCGCATATTTATTTGTTTTTTCGACATGATGTCTTGACTTGGAACTGAAGGTCATTTCAATAAAAAACCTATTCTTCATTGTTTGTTTCTTCCTTCCCTTCAGAATTTTTTCAGAAATACGTTAATCAAGTGCCATTACACAACGCTAATGCACGGCTAATTGACACTTTTTCTGGATACTTTTTTTTTCTATAAAGAGCACAAAATCCTCCCACATGCCCAAAATCTTCTGCATTTTTCCCAAAATAACCCTATCTTGTCAAATTTGTTGGAGGACGTATCCTTCCGCCTCAATTCACCGAATTTTTTACGTATTCATCCGCTGCCTTCTTCTCAGAATACACTACCTCACGATGCCTTACGATGACGTGAATGCCACACCACTTTCTAAACTTATCAAACCAGCCAAGACTGGCTATAAATGAATCTTGTGAGTCTAAATCTGTTGAAGTACCTGGTATCTGCTTCAACATGTCACTGTAAATAATGCGTATCTTCTCACAAATAATAGCCTCTGTCACGGTATCCCCTGCAAGTTGTTTTTTGTGCACCTGTTGTGCTTTTTTATCATTTGTGCCGAATCAAGCATTCTCCGCAAAATGTTTAACAAAAACACAGTAAAAATCAGTTAAAGTTGCACCGAGAACATGGCACAAATAATAAAGAAGCTCAACAGGAAAACTATCAACAAACTACCCGAACAAATTAAACCCACATGTAACTGCAGGATAAAGAACGAATATCCTTTAAATGGTAATTGCTTATAAAACAATGTAATATACCAAGCCATGGTAAAATTACCAGATAATGAAAAAATATACATATGAGTAGCTGAAGGACCCTGCAAACAAATAAACTAAGCACACAAAACATCTTTCACAAATAGTAAATACGCTAACTGCACAATGTTTTCTAAGTACATCTGGAAAATTAAAAACAAAACGTAAATCACACCAAAAATATAATGGAAAATTATGAAAAGAACATCAGCCTACAACAATCAATCCAAAAATTACAAACATTGCTCGGAGGAAAATATAGGTATTATTACCTTCCCAGACCAAAACAAACTACTAAATAAACGATTGGAACTCATATCAAAATGCAGACTCATAAACAAACTTTTACTACGTTACTTAAAAATCGAAAACTGAAAAGAATAACTAAAAATAAATAAAATAAATGTAAAAACAAGTAAAATAAATTAATCCAAGCAAATAATAAACAAATTAACAAATCACACCCGCCATAACAACCATTAGAATAGACGAAAAAGTATAAATAAAAATAAATAAAATAAGTAAAAATAATCAATCCAAATAAATAATTAAGTAAATAATAAACAAATTAACAAACCACTCCAGGCAAAATAACCGTTAGAGTATACTACAATAATTAATCCAAAAATTAGAAGAAAAAATAGCTATAATTATCTTCACAGACCAAAATAAACTACTAAATAAACAATCATAATTCATCTCAAAAATTTTACTACGTTAGCTAAAAAATCGAAAACCGAAAAGAATAAATAAAAATATATAAGATAAAACTAAAAAAGGACAAGTAAAATAAATTAATCCAAACAAATAAATAAACAATAAACTAATTAACAAACCACTCCCGCCAAAATAACCGTTAGAATAGGCTATTCACAATGCACCACTGACCCATATATATAAATAGTCGAGAAGTATGTATGTAGCTATATATCTATCGCAGTCTATTCATATCTATCTCCTCTCTCTCTATCTCTCTCTGTCTCTTTATATATATATATATATATATATATAAATATATATATATATATATATACACACACACACACACACACATATATATATATATATATATATATATATATATATATATATATTTATGAGTTATTACGTCTTCTGTGTGATTGCATCGCCAATATCCTCATATATATATATATACACACACACACACACACACACACTTATTGAGGTCACGTGTTTTAGGTAAAAATTATGTTAGAGGATTTGAACTCTTCATAGTAATTAAGTTTTATAAACCAATGAATTATATATATATATATATATATATATATATATTCTGTCAATACCGCTAAAATTAATTCCTGATCTATGCCAACTTTTCTCCCTTGATTTTCAAAGCAAAGCCAATTTAAATTGGATGCCAGAAACTGAAGAAATATTTTCGGTAAAATTGTACAATTTGGCATTTAATGTTCAATTTGGGCTATTTTCCAGAAATATTTAGGTTTTTTGCGTAGAAATTGACTAAAGCCGAGCGGTAAATAAATGATAGAGAGATCGAGACAGTTCGTTGTGATCAAAACGACATCAAATTTGCCTTTTTCCTTCTTATTTATTCCAATTACGCTTTTCTCGACAGCCAGAATTTGCTGAATCACTAAAAATGCAGCCGTTAGAAAGAATGAACCTTTCGTTGCATTCATTTACTTCATCCGATCTATTATAATACTTGCTCCAAATACCATGACATACGTGATTTGAAACTAAGGTTCACCCACTTCGAAACTCATGGGCCGGACCTCGCAGATGGTTACAGAATGTAAAAGGTTCTCGACACAGGTAGAAAGAAGTGGGGATAATGAGAACATGGAAAGTAGATTGACTCTTGACTTAAAGAAGTTAAGATTGTTGACTTCATACTATTTACATTATTCGGACGATTGCCCTCATCTTTGTCGCCATATTTATCACAATGTTTCGGCCTTGTACGCTCCGTCCTTCTTCAGTATCTGTCTATATGTCTGAGATGAGGTATTATGTACACTATTTCCATTATTTGGACTACTGTCCTCATCTTTGTTGCCATATTTATTACAACGTTTCGGCCTTTCAGTATCTGTCTATATTTCTGAGATGAGGTATTATGTATACTATTTACATTATTAGGACTATTATCCTCATCTTTGTCGCCATATTTATAACAACGTTTCGGTCGTTGTACGCTCCGGCCTTCTTCAGGTGGTTGGAATTTACAACTAAACTTTTTATTTTGCTCACTGGGGTAGACTGTTCTATTTCCACATGCCATGTTTAATTAATGTCAATTATCAGTTATCTCCTGTTAATTCCCATCTGAAAGTTCTCCACTGCCTTAACCGGGTATTGAACTCACACTTTTGGGTCCTGTCACTGGATCTAACTAACGCCTTTATCCTCTGTGCCATGTGTCCGTGAGGGGAATTAACAGGAGATAACTGATAATTGACATCCATTAAATATGACACGTGGAACTACAAGAGTCTACCTCAGTGAGCGAAATAAAGGGTTCAGTTCGACATTCCAACCAGCTGAAGAAGGCCGGAGCGTACAACGGCCGAAACGTTGTAATAAATATGGCAACAAAGATGAGGACAATAGTTCGAATAATGTAAATCGTGTACATAATACCTCATCTCAGAAATATAGACAGATACTGAAAGGCCGAAACGTTGTAATAAATATGACGACAAAGTTGAGGACAATAGTCCGAATAATGTAAATAGTGTACATAATACCTCATCTCAGAAATATAGACAGATATTGTTGGCTTTAGGGAAGCATTCACGCGGGAGTTTGTTCAACGGAGTAGCAATTCTCGGGAAAAAGCTGTCTGACCGGAAATTCCTTCTTACGAATATGTAGGAAATGTAGGTGATTTGGTTCCGTGTAACTAAAGATTGGTGTCCATCTGAAGATGTGACATGCGAATAATGATAGCGTAACGATTGTCTTATCACCTTATAACCTTGCTTCTGTGAAAAAGAGGCGGCAGTGTGAAAAATGTCACCCTCGACAAGACTGCATAAATGTTCTTCAGCTTTATCAAGGTTAGAACGTAATGGCTTCACAGCTCCAGCCTCGTACAGGATAGCAATACTATACTTTTATTTGTCGAATCTAACTCTTGTATAGATGCCAGAAAGTATCAGGTAGATTTTGAGGGGTCAGTAGAGACGATCATATTTCCAGAATTTTTAGCTCCTCGTATTTTTTCTGACGTGTGTCAAAATCCTCACAGTATTTAATATTGTTGAAGTCATCGCTAACGTTTTTTTTGTCAAAATTTACAAACTACGTTTCGTTTAATTTCGCAAACCAGTCGATGAAATTTAAATGAGTTGATTTCTTTGGAAAAATACTTTGACAAAAACTCTACTTTGTGGTTTAATAATTTCTTTAATTTAATTTAATTTTATACGACTTCGCGGTAAACAATATTTTTTAAGAAAATTTCTTTTTTTCCATTTTAACAGACATAAAGTGTCACAACATAGAATCGAATGGGAAGGGTTAATTTTGTCGTATCAACGCTTACTTAAACCGATTGAGAATTAACCCAGCAGCCTTCTTCGTTATTTGTTGCGATATATGTATTTAGATATTTGTGGTAGTATTCTTGTTCTTTTTCTTAGCACGCTTTCGCCAACTCGGTTCAACGCTTAAGTGAGGGCGGAAATTCGATCTTCACAACACTGTGATCAAAGAACACAACTTGGGACAGAACAGACGAAAAGAACACAGTGGTCAACAGATAGGTTGACATAATTGGCTTTCACCTGGCTGTTATGATGACCTTCCAGATTTTTTTCCTAACCTGCCCTCAACAATAGCATGCTTTCATATACACCACATTTCTAAGACGACATAGGAAATTAAAGTGTATGCCTCTTTGGAGATCACGTATCATCCATATATGAAAGATACACTCAATATTTTTGATTGGATTGATTGAATCAACATGGCCGACAATTCTCCATGTGCCTTGTTAGTCTAGATGTGTATGTGTCTTTGTTTGTATGCGTGTGTCTGTGTGTGTGTGTAAAATCGGAATTTCGCATCTTACTAAAATATATCTGAAGGCAGAGAGTTCAACACGTAATTGTAAGCATCCAGTCAATGGTATGATATCACTATTTATAGTAAATGGCGGTCTATATTTTCATAGTCTAGAGATTCACGTTCTAACTCCGGTGTCAGCAGTGACACTTTTTATTCATATCTGACAATAGTTGTCAAGTATATATGACAGTTAAACTTTGTACCCTTGACTGGGTTGATTGGATCATGCAGGCCGACAACTGTCCTGTATACCACCACGTGCCTTCTCAAACCATGTTGCAAAGAACACGTCTATTGTCGACAGTAGAATGAAACAGGTTGCCATAGTTGGCTTTCACTTGATTGTTATGATGACCTTTCAGATTGTTTTTCTTAAACTGCTCTCAACAACAGAATGCGTTCACGCACACCCAAGACTACATAGCAAATTAAAGTTTGTGCTTTTTTAACGATCACGCTTGATTACAGAATGCATGAGAGATTCATCTTCAAAACCTTTGCTTCTCTCCCTCATAAAGGGATTCCACTCTGTGCGATTCAGTCAGCTCTTCCCATTGCTTCACATCGATGTGCAATGTATTCAGATTATCCTTCAGATTATCTTTAAACCTATTCTTAGTCTTGTATTACGGACTCTTTACTATCTTCAATTCCCCTTAAAAATTTCTTTAGAGATCCTGTTATCCTTCATTCTCACAACGTGCCCTGCCATTGCAACTAGTATCTGTCTATATTTCAGTAATAAGGAGTGCCAGAGAAAAGCGATAACAACAACGAAAATTGCAATATGAGCTCTGGTAAAAACGTAAAATGATAACAGCAAAAATTGCAATATGAGCACTGGTAAAAAATGTGGTGAAGACATTAGTTTTATAATAGCCAGAAATTCATACACAGATGTCCTCAGGGACACATGGCACAGTGGATAATGGCGTTAGTTAGATCCAGTGACAGGACCCAAAGAGTGTGAGTTCAATACCCGGTTAAAGCAGTGGAGAATTTTCATAGGGAAATTAGCAGGAGATAACTGATAACTGACATCCATTAAAAACAGTGAGCGAAATAAAGGGTTCAGTTCGACATTCCAACCACCTAAACGTTGTAATAAATATGGCGACAAAGATGAGGATAATAGTCCGAATAATGTAAATAGTATACCATCGCAACTAGTTAGGGATTATTGTTATTTCAATGCTGTTGTATTCAGATCTTTGGCGGACAACAGAATCAAAGACTGCCATTTGATGTCAAAGATGTGTTTCAGGCATTTTTTGGTGGAATCTCTCTAAACCATTTTATATCATTAATGATTCCTGAGTTCATCCGAGATCTCTGGAAAAATAACTTCCAGAGCCTTCTCAACGAACACACCGTCACGCTGGAAGACCTCCTACTCAACATTAGATGTGACTCTCCACAGCCTTCCGTGAATTGAAAGAAACGCTTCGCTTCATGAAACCCGAACCCAACAATAAGACCGTGGAAATTTTCTCTCTTGTTGGCCTCGAACTGAAGACACGGCTAATGCTCCGGATACAGAAAGTCTGGGAAGATAAAACAGACCTTGGAGACTTTAAAAATGACAACAATGTCACGATATTCAAAAGAGGAGGCCACTCACCCTGCGGAAATTGTCGCGTCATCACCCTCCTAAGCACCGCTAGCAAAATCTTTGTTCGAATATTACTGAATCGACTCCTCCCCGTGGCAGAAGAGTTCCGTCTAGAATACCAATGTGATTTTCGGCCTCTCAAGAGGTACTGCCGACATTGTCTTCCGTGTACAACAGCTCCAAGAGAAGAGTCGTGAGTAGTAAAAACGACTTGAGATCTCCGGAAGGAATTCGACATAGTCCGAAAACCAGTAATAAGGGCCACTCTTGTCCGCTTTGGTTGTCCGGATAGCTTCGTGTCTCTGATCCGTATGTTCCACCATGGAACGGAGGGTCGGGTGAACCCTCGAACGTTGGGCTTAAACAAGGCTGTGTTCTATCTCCGACACTCTTTTCCCTGTACCTCGCCGCCACGATCAACGGGATTCCCCTTCCTGCCAGCACTGGCGTTGACAACCAATACAGACACGACAGCGGACTTTTCAACCTGACCCAACATCGTTCTTGCACAAAGAGTACCACCACCAACGTGCGAGAATTTTAATATGCTGACAATAATGCATTTGTGAACACACTATCATTAACCTCCTGAGATCGGCAAACCTGTATAAGGAGGCCTAAAACACATTGGGGTGCAGGTCGATGTCAAAAAGACGAAGATCCTCGTCCAGCCGGGATCGTATGAGGAAATAGTCCAAGATGTGCCAGTGCTTGGATTTTGGGTGCTGCCATGTTGCTTTGTGCTGGTTCGGGAATCAGAACAGGGTGTTGGTCACAGTCAGGTGTGGAGGGTTGGTATTTGATTTCGTGCTGCTAACAGAAGTTGAAGGTCGGTGGGCCACAACAAACAAAACGAAGACTTGATTAGAAAATGACTAACCATTGTTTATTGATGCACGTAGGTACAAGATGCGGAAATATAGAGAATGGTCGATCCTCAAGTCAGCTTGACGTTGAACGAGGGTGATTGAATTTCCCTTTCGTTGGGACGGCTACCAAACACGTCCGAACTCAATGGTTGGGAAGTGAGAAAAAAACAATCATCTCCTTTCCGGAAGTTAGGTCATGAAATTCACACGTGACCGGAACACCTTTTTGGTTTCCTTTAGCATTATGGGAAAATTAAATTCTTTATTGTTTATTATTACTATTTTATTTATTATTTTATTTTGTTTATTAGTTTATTTCTCTTCATTTATTAAGCTCCGCTAGTTGTATAAATACATTATATAAATTCATTCATTTTTAGAAAATGTTACCCATTTTTCTGAGCGAGTAGTTAAGGTTAAGTTTCAGATTGTTCTAATTTGAGGGTGGGGTCATCATCTGGGGTGTTTTTCTCAGCTGATAGTTCATCTGAGGGTGTGTCGCCATCAGTTGTTGATATTCCTTTCGATTTTGGATCAGACATGGGTATTGTTTTACCGTGTTAGAGGCTCCATTGTGTCCACGCACACATTTTAATGATTTCCGGAATGAAGCTCAATAATAAAATATTTTTCATGTCTCTCTATGTCTTTAAATGGCCCAACGTAAAGGGCTTCTAAAGGGGCCTCACTCTGTCGACCCGTGACTAGACATGTGTACATTTATTTATTTCTGTGGAGCGCACCTCGCCGTGGTGTAATGGTTTCCAAGCTTGTCTCGCTAAAACAGTTACGACTGAATAGTGAGTTCGATCCTCATTGGGTGACTCATGCTTTCGACCTTGTGCCACATCTAAGCTATACTTGGAAAATCACTATTTAGTCATTGGGGAATGAAAGGCTTTGGAACAATGCGTAATAGAGATAAATTCCATTTCAAGTTTTACCATCTCTTGTGCTAATTGTCGAACATTTTCATTGATAAATACCATAGATTGCTTTTTAACGATAAGATTGGGTATTTGCACTGAAGTCCCTGTTACCGCGACAGCTGGTGGGTAACCTTGGTATGTTAGTTGGTTTATTAAACCAAGTTATACTTTTTGCAAAGCATCTAACCAGTTTTATTTTCTTGCCATTATGTCGATTATAATTGGACTATTTTGCCTTTCAATTACCACATTGGATTGTAGATGGTATGAAATGGTTCTTTAATTCTCTGCGAAATCCTATTAGTTTTGATAATTCACTAAAGCGATCACTTTTAAACTGACTTCCTATATCGGTGACAACACACAGGGGAACACACAAGATATCCACATTTAGAAATGTCATGGCCACAGTTGTAGCTGTAGTGTCTTGCATGTGTGTAGCTTCAATCCATCGAGTAACTCTGTATATGCATGTTAGGATGTACCTTGCTAGTTATGAGTATGTGCGGTTGTGATTGATGGTTGGTGGTAATGGCCCTACAACGTCGATATGGACGGTTTTGAATTGTGTAGAGGCTTGTAAAAAAGGAACTACCGCTGATTTTGTGTGGTGAGTAATTTTACTTTGTTGACAATTGTGACACTTTTTGGTCCATGAGTGTATGTTCTTATCCATGCCAGGCTAAAAGTAAGAGAATTTGATTAGTTTTACTGTGGCTGTTTGACCTGGATGTGACATTGTGAAAGGTATCATAGATTGCACTGCGCAACGCTTGTGGAATAAGTGGTCTTGGGCTGGGAAGGGAAATATCACACAAAAGAGTTTTGTTACCAACAGTATAATTCTTCAACCTGTATATGTAGACCTTTATTTCTGTATCACACTTTTGCTGCTCGACGAGGACTAGTAAGTCACAAAGTTCGACTGTCACTACATTTCCTGGTCTGCAACAATGTTTTCTTCCCCATGAATATATAAGATATTAGTTACATATTCAGATATTAACGGCAGGCGTCTCTGTTGTTTATTTGAATTCATCAGTGTTGTTTGATCAAAATGTAATGTAAGTGGATTATAGTCAGTGAACACGGTGACATGTTTACCTTCAATTTGGGATTTGAATTGCAACACTACCAAATAAGCTGCCAGTAACTCCCAGCCAAATGTGGACCATTTTCTTTGGTTTTCAGAGAGTTTCTTAGAGAAAAAAACATAGGAACAGGTTTGTGGTCACTCATCTGATACAATGCTGAACCCACAACATAGTTGGAACTATCTGACATCAAATGATAATAAGTTACATCTGAGTTGGGGTAAGGAAGTGAAGTCAGTTTTCCCAGGGTACTTCTTTATCAACCTCATCAAACTGTATGGTTTCGTTTTGAGGTTACTTCTTTATCAGCCTCATCAAGATGTATGGTTTTGCTTTGAGGATGCTTCTTTATCAGCTCAGTCAGTGATAGAAGAATGTCTGCTGCTGCGGAACAAGTTTCCTATAAAAGTTAACCATTCCCAGGAAACGCAGAAGTGATTTCGAATCATAAGGTTCTGGGAATTCATTTATTTCCTGCTTTTTCACTTTTGTTAAGCCCTCAGGACTAATGTGATGGCCCCAAAAATTCAAGTTCCTTCTTGTTCAGTGAGATTTTTAGATTATTTTCTTGTACAATCCTTAGAACTTTTTCTAAATACTCGTAATGTTGATCATTGGCTTCGGAGAAAACTAGAACATTGTCCACATATATGAAAACATGGTTGACCTGAAGAAATATATTTTCCACAAATCTTTGAAATATAGCTGAAGCATTTGGTAGAGTGAAAGGCATATATTGTGGAGGTTCTCACTCACGTCATAGCAGCAGAAATTAGCCTCGTGTTCATGGAGATAAACGCATAATTAACAGAAAATAAAACGTACACAAATAACAGGAAAACATGGTAAATTGTATGATAATTTTATACAATTTATTCATATATTTGTGTGTATTGGTGTGTGTATTTTTATTTATTTATTTTTTGGTTACAAGTGTTTTATGTTGCATGTGATAAAAGGGAGAATTTAATCCAAGCTATTACACGCCAAGTCGGACACGTGTTGCCCGTACAAAAGTTCATGATGAATAGATTGAATTAAACAGTGTTTACATAGGATGTCTTCGAAGAGGTGATGTCTTCTTCAATCTGGAATAATAAAAGTCGGCAGATCAATTTATTCAATGCCAAAGTAAATTTACAATATTCTATGACAGTGATAACTGTTTCCACTAAGAAAGTTTTTGGCGGGATGTCCGTATTTCCGACAAGAAAGATTTTTGTTGCATGCTGGGAGTGTTTTTATTATTTTTCATTTTTATTTAATTTATTTTATACAACGTTTTTACGTTATTGTTTCATGTTATTTTATTTATAATTTTCATTATTATTATTATTATTTTATATTTTATTTTTATTTATTTATAATAATAATAATAATAATTCTACAATATACATACTCAAAGAGGCCAAACGCTGTCACAACTGCTGTTTTCTCTATATCTTTTTTCCGATAGCTAGAAGCAGATTTCCTTTTGTGTTGCAGTTGCCAATACCATGGCTTCACTCAAAGCAGCCATGTCGAAGCAAGACAGCTCGAAACACACAAGTGTTGCTCTTCTCTCTGGGCGTTCCGTGTCCTTGATGTCCATCAACTTACATCCGTTCCATACTCTGATAGTCAATGGGGCTGAAATCAAAAGCACAAGCACTCTACCGCAATATATATACCGACCATATATATTTTACACTGGATGTCGGAGTGAGCAATACGTCATCAAATATACCACTTTGACTTACTCTATTTACATTATTCGGACTATTGTCATCATCTTTGCCGCTATGTTTATCACAACGTTTCGGCCGTTGTACGCTCCAGCTTTCTTCAGGTGGTTGGAATGTGGAGCTGAACCCATTATTTCGCTCGCTGGGGTCGACTGTTCTAATTGACATCAATTAGACATGACACGTGGAAACAGAACAGTCTACCCCACGGAGCGAAATAAAGGTTTCAGTTCGACATTCCAATCACCTGAAGAAGGCTGGAGCGTACAACAGCCGAAACATTTTGATAAACATGGCGACAAAGATAAAGACAATAGTCAGAATAATGTAAATAATGTACATAATACCTCATCTCAGAAATATAGACAGATACTGAAAGGCCGAAACGTTGTAATAAATATGGCAACAAAGATGAGGACAATAGTCGGAATAGTGTAAATAGTGTACATAATACCTCATCTCAGAAATATAGACTGATACTGAAAGGCCGAAACATTTTGATAAATATGGCGACAAGATTAGGACAATAGTCGGAATAATGTAAATAGTGTACATAATACCTCATCTCAGAAATATAGACAGATACTGAAAAGCCGAAACGTTGTAATAAATATGGCGACAAAGATGATGACAATAGTCGGAATAGTGTAAATAGTGTACATAATACCTCATCTCAGAAATATAGACAGATAGTGAAAGGCCGAAACGTTGTAATAAATATGGCAACAAAGATGAGGACAATAGTCGGAATAGTGTAAATAGCGTACATAATACCTCATCTCAGAAATATAGACAGATACTGAAAGGCCGAAACGTTGTAATAAATATGGCGACAAAGATGAGGACAATAGTCGGAATAGTATAAATAGTGTACATAATACCTCATCTCAGAAATATAGACAGATAGTGAAAGGCCGAAACGTTGTAATAAATATGGCGACAAAGATGAGGACAATAGTCGGAATAGTGTAAATAGTGTACATAATACCTCATCTCAGAAATATAGACATATACTGAAAGGCCGAAACGTTGTAATAAATATGGCAACAAAGATGAGGACAATAGTCGGAATAGTGTAAATAGTGTACATAATACCTCATCTCAGAAATATAGACTGATACTGAAAGGCCGAAACATTTTGATAAATATGGCGACAAGATTAGGACAATAGTCGGAATAATTTAAATAGTGTACATAATACCTCATCTCAGAAATATAGAACAGATACTGAAAGGCCGAAACGTTGAAAAAAATATGGCGAAAAAAGATGAGGACAATAGGCGGAATAGTGTAAATATGGTGTACAGTAGTCGGAATAATGTAAATATGTACATAATACCTCATCTCAGAAATAAACAGATACTGAAAGAGAAACAGATACTGAAAGTAAATATTGAAACGTTGATACTGAAAAGACCGAAACGTTGTAATAAATGGCAACAAAAGATGAGGACAATAGTCGGAATAGTGTAAATAGTGTACATAATACCTCATCTCAGAAATATAGACTGATACTGAAAGGCCGAAACATTTTGATAAATATGGCGACAAAGATGAGGACAATAGTCGGAATAGTGTAAATAGTGTACATAATACCTCATCTCAGAAATATAGACAGATACTGAAAGACCGAAACATTTTGATAAATATGGCAACAAAGATGAGGACAATAGTCGGAATAGTGTAAATAGTGTACATAATACCTCATCTCAGAAATATAGACAGATACTGAAAGACCGAAACGTTGTAATAAATATGGCAACTAAGATGAGGACAATAATCGGAATAGTGTAAATAGTGTACATAATACCTCATCAATATAGACAGATACTGAAGGGCCGAAACGTTGTAATAAATATGGCGACAAAGATGAGGAAAATAGTCCGAATAATGTAAATAGTGTATATAATACCTCATCACAGAAATATAGACAGATACTGAAAGGCCGAAACGTTGTAATAAATATGGCGACAAAGATGAGGACAGTAGTCGGAATAATGTAAATAGTGTACATAATACCTCATCTCAGAAATATAGACAGATACTGAAAGGCCGAAACGTCGTAATAAATATGGCGACAAAGATGAGGACAAAAATCCGAATAATGTAAATATTGTACATAATACCTCATCTCAGAAATATAGACAGATACTGAAAGGCCGAAACGTTGTAATAAATATGGCGACAAAGATGAGGACAATAGTCCGAATAATGTAAATAGTGTATATAATACCTCATCACAGAAATATCGACAGATACTGAAATGCCGAAACGTTGTAATAAATATGGCGACAAAGATGAGGACAATAGTCGGAATAATGAAAATAGTGTACATAATACCTCATCTCAGAAATATAGACAGATACTGAAAGGCCGAAACGTTGTAATAAATATGGCCACAAAGATGAGGACAATAGTCGGAATAGTGTAAATAGTGTACATAATACCTCATCTCAGAAATATAGACTGATACTGAAAGGCCGAAACATTTTGATAAATATGGCGACAAGATTAGGACAATAGTCGGAATAATGTAAATAGTGTACATAATACCTCATCTCAGAAATATAGACAGATACTGAAAAGCCGAAGCGTTGTAATAAATATGGCGACAAAGATGAGGACAATAGTCGGAATAGTGTAAATAGTGTACATAATACCTCATCTCAGAAATATAGACAGATACTGAAAGGCCGAAACGTTGTAATAAATATGGCGACAAAGATGAGGACAATAGTCGGAATAGTGTAAATAGTGTACATAATACCTCTTCTCAGAAATATAGACAGATAGTGAAAGGCCGAAACGTTGTAATAAATATGGCAACAAAGATGAGGACAATAGTCGGAATAGTGTAAATAGTGTACATAATACCTCATCTCAGAAATATAGACAGATACTGAAAGGCTGAAACGTTGTAATAAATATGGCGACAAAGATGAGGACAATAGTCGGAATAGTGTAAATAGTGTACATAATACCTCATCTCAGAAATATAGGCAGATACTGAAAGGCCGAAACGTTGTAATAAATATGGCAACAAAGATGAGGACAATAGTCGGAATAGTGTAAATAGTGTACATAATACCTCATCTCAGAAATATAGACAGATACTGAAAGGCCGAAACGTTGTAATAAATATGGCAACAAAGATGAGGACAATAGTCGGAATAGTGTAAATAGTGTACATAATACCTCATCTCAGAAAAATAGACTGATACTGAAAGGCCGAAAAATTTTCATAAATATGGCGACAAGATTAGGACAATAGTCGGAATAATTTAAATAGTGTACATAATACCTCATCTCAGAAATATAGACAGATAGTGAAAGGCCGAAACGTTGTAATAAATATGGCGACAAAGATGAGGACAATAGTCGGAATAGTGTAAATAGTGTACATAATACCTCATCTCAGAAATATAGACATATACTGAAAGGCCGAAACGTTGTAATAAATATGGCAACAAAGATGAGGACAATAGTCGGAATAGTGTAAATAGTGTACATAATACCTCATCTCAGAAATATAGACTGATACTGAAAGGCCGAAACATTTTGATAAATATGGCGACAAGATTAGGACAATAGTCGGAATAATTTAAATAGTGTACATAATACCTCATCTCAGAAATATAGACAGATACTGAAAGGCCGAAACGTTGAAAAAAAATATGGCGACAAAGATGAGGACAATAGGCGGAATAGTGTAAATAGTGTACATAATACCTCATCTCAGAAATATAGACAGATACTGAAAGACCGAAACGTTGTAATAAATATGGCAACAAAGATGAGGACAATAGTCGGAATAGTGTAAATAATGTACATAATACCTCATCTCAGAAATATAGACTGATACTGAAAGGCCGAAACATTTTGATAAATATGGCGACAAAGATGAGGACAATAGTCGGAATAGTGTAAATAGTGTACATAATACCTCATCTCAGAAATATAGACAGATACTGAAAGACCGAAACATTTTGATAAATATGGCAACAAAGATGAGGACAATAGTCGGAATAGTGTAAATAGTGTACATAATACCTCATCTCAGAAATATAGACAGATACTGAAAGACCGAAACGTTGTAATAAATATGGCAACTAAGATGAGGACAATAATCGGAATAGTGTAAATAGTGTACATAATACCTCATCTCAGAAATATAGACTGATACTGAAAGGCCGAAACATTTTGATAAATATGGCGACAAGATGAGGACAATAGTCCGAATAATGTAAATAGTGTACATAATACCTCATCTCAGAAATATAGACAGATACTTTGATTTATTACTTTAATGACAATAATAGAAACTAAACAATAAATAAGAAAAGAATAAAAGTATAAAATCAAATAGATGAGAACATTTTTTTATAATTGTTGTTGGTAAAAATATTTGAAAGATAAATATTAAAGGAAGCAATTCACTAATGAACCAATAGTAAAAGAAAATAACGTTACGAATCGAAACAAAATTTCCTACAAATTTGGAAATACGGCTTCGTCTATAAAAATGTTAATCAATAAAGAAGAAGAGCTTAAAAAGAATTAAAATTATCGGCAAATATTTTTAAAAATGTTTGAGTGACAAATGATAGGGAAAGAAATCGACGATACTAGACTAATAGTCAGCAATGAACAAAAATATTACAACTCAAAATGCATTTCACAAAATTTCGTCCACTTTCATAAAAAAAAGAAATATTACGGTTAAATATAAATATAGTGTTATTCATACCAATGTATAAATAATTTCACAAATATCATACATTAAATACACTATTTACATTAATCGGACTATTGTCCCCATTTTTTCTGCCATATTTATCACAACGTTTCGGCCGTTGTACGCTCCAGTCATCTTCAGGTGGTTAGAATTTTGAACTGAACCCTTTATTTTGCTCACAAGAGGAAAATATCTCAAGGACACATGGCACAGTGGATAAAGGCGTTTGTTAGTGTGAGTTCAATACACAGTTAAGGCAGTGGAGAACTTTCGGACGGGAATTAACAGGTGATAACTGACATCCATTACACATGGCACGTGGAACTAGAAGAGTCTACCCCAGCGAGCGAAATAAAGGGTTCAGTTCGACATTCCAACCACCTGAAGACGGCCGGAACGTACAACGGCCGAAACGTTGTGATAAACATGGCGACAAAGATAAGGACAATAGACTGAATAATGTAAATAGTGTACATAATACCTTTTCTCAGAAATGTAGGCACATATATTAAATGTTCTTAATATAATAATTCTTAGCAATAAGAGACATTCTTAATAAAATGAACTTGCTGAAATTCTTATTTTAAAAATAGAACTTTCGACGTATACCTCGATTTATCTTAAAAAAAGAAAATTATTTACTAAATATATATGTGTGTGTGTATGTGTGTATATTTAGCTGAGAGAAAACATTGACTTGCATAATAACTTCTGACATCGTACGCGTATGTATATATATATATGTGTGTGTGTGTGTGTGTGTGTATGTAGTATTTGTGTGTATTTGCTTGTGTATATCAATGAGTATTCCATAAGAATCTCCGGAATTCTTCAGTTTTGACTTGGAACTATCAATTTTGTTTTCGGATTATTCCTCACATTCTTTTTCTTCCTTTCTCGTCCCAGCTTCTTAATTCGTATCAATGCCCCATATCATCATCAGCTTCTTCTTCTTCTTCTTCTTCTTCTTCTTCTTCTTCTTCTTCTTCTTCTTTTACTTCTTATTCTTATTCTCCGTCGTCGTCGTTATCGTGGTTTTCTTCGTCGTCGTCGTCTTCATCTTCTTCTTCATCTTCATTGTCTCCTCCTTTTTCTTCTTCTCATTCTTCTTCTTCGTCGTTATCGTCGTCGTCTTCTTTTACTTCTTATTCTTCTTTTCCGTCGTCGTCGTTATCGTGGTCGTCGTCTTCTTTCTTCTTCTTCTTCTTCTTCTTCTTCTTCTTCTTTGTCGTCGTCGTCTTCGTTGTCTCCTTTTTCTTCTTCCTATTCTTCTTCGTCGTTATCGTGGTCTTCTTCGTCGTTGTCGTCTTCTTCTTCTTCTTCTTCTTCGTCGTCGTCGTCATCTTCGTTGTTTCCTCCTTTTTCTTCTCATTCTTCTTCTTCGTCGTTATCGTCGTCGTCTTCTTTTATTTCTTATTCTTCTTCTTCTTCTTTGCCGCCGCCTTCTTCTTTTTCTTCGTTGTCTTCTTCATCGTTTTTGCCTTCTTCTTCTTCTTCTTCTTCTTCTTCTTCTTCTTCTTCTTCTTCTTCTTCTTCTCACTACCAAGCGATAATTTCCACGCCGTTCAGCCAACCGATTACCGACCATATAATCAGGTGTTCCCGTCTTGGAAATGAAAAACCTGCTTCAGGCACTTGGCAACAAAGTCCACCATTACTCAGATCTCGCCACTCATAAAAGCAAAAAAAAATCTGCACCAAAGCCAACGAACCACAGAAGAGACAGGTTTATTGAACGTTGTGTAGATTATAAATTACAATATAACCACGTGTCCCTCCCACATTCAAATGATTTCGACGTTCGGCTACTTGACCAGATCTGAAGCTTATCTTAGATCACCCATATTCCTATTAGGCTCATAGATGTTCCCCTCCATATCTTGCTTCTTAAATCCATCATTAAGAAACCAAAATATAAAGATATTATATGAACTAAATTTAAGACGAAGCATTTTCACTAAGAATTCTTGTAGCGTATAATATTAGTTTCAATTACTGACAAAATTATCTATATCTAGAATTCTCAAAATTTGTGTATGTATGTGTGTGTGGGTGGATGTAATCGGATGTTGTTTATGCGTTTCCACAATTTTCATCCGTGTTCGATGATATTATTTTGTTCGATAGATAATTCTTCAGTGCCGGGTTTGAATCCAAATTGTAGGCGACAATGGCTCTCCACTACTTCCTGTCCTTTATAACTCTCAGCAACGTTTTACTATTTACTATCTGTTCTTGGATATATATCTTTCATAAAAACTTTAATAAAAAAAAAATACTTTAAATTATTACAATAATATTATCTATATCTAAAATTCTCAAAATGTGTGTGTGTGTGTGTGTGTGTGTGTGTGTGTGTGTGTGTGTGTGTGTGTGTGTGTGTGTGTGTGTGTGTGTGTGTGTGTGTGTAATCGGATGTTTATGCGTTTCCACAGTTTTCATCCAATTTAGATGATTTTATCTTGTTTGATAGAGAATTCTTCAGTGCCGGGTTTGAGTCTAAATTACACATTCCCCTTCTTTTGGCCAAGAGACAATCTCTCTAAAGTGAGTTTACCGTTTTCGTTACATAAAGCCTACTACAACAGTTTAAAGGTGTTTCTTTCATTGTCCTTTATAACCGTTCCTAATTTAAATTTTTTTATTGTCCTGCAATTTTTCGCATTGCATTCATCGTCGTTGCTTTTTATTACTCAACATTTATTTTTCCAACCTTTCCTATTAAAGTTATTCGAACTTATTCCTTGCAGCTGCGGAAAGGAATATAAAGGAGAGACAGGCCGCCCCCCCCCCTCAAGGTAAGGCTTCAAGAACACCAGAAAGCTGTAACACGAGGGGAAGTAGAAAAAGCAGGCGTGGCTGACCACATATGGAGAGAGAAGGGAGATCACCGCCCTCTGTGGGACCATGTTGAGATCATTGACAAGGAACACCATTGGAAAATTCGTAAACTTAAGGAATCAGCACATATGCTAGGCCACAACAATCTCCTGAGCCGACCAAGCATAGAAATAAATACAATATGGGAACCAGTAATAAGGATTGCCAGAGAAAAGCAGTGATAACAACATAGTTACAATATGAGCTCTGGTAAAAACATGTAATGATAACAGCAAAATTGCAATATGGGCACTGGTAAAAATGGTTGCTGAAGACATTAGGTTTATAATACTCAGAAATTCATAACCAGATGTCCTCAAGAACACATGGCACAGTGGATAAAGTCCTTGGTTAGATCCAGTGACAGGACACAAAGAGTGTGAGTTCAATATCCGGTTAAGGCAGTGGAGAACTTTCAGAGGGAAATTAACAGGGGTTAACTGATAACTGACATCCATCAAACATGGCACGTGGAACTAAAAGTGGGCGAAATAAAGGGTTAAGTTCGACATTCCAACCACCTGAAGAAGGCCAGAGCGTACAACGGCCGAAACGTTGTGATAAATATGGCGACAAAGATGAGGACAATTGTGTAAATAATGTTCATTTTTGTTGTTTTTCATCTAAATGACGAATGTGGTGAAACTTCTCTGAAAGAATGGAATAAGTTAAAATGTAAATGTTTGTAAAAGATTACTCGTCCATTTTTTTGGCCCAATTTACTGCTTTCGTAATATCTCAACTTTCTCGTGACTTAATGTGAAACTAGTCTATAAATATAAAACCTAGAGTTATCTTTCCTTCGCGAAATCGAATCATTCTGAGTGAGTAAAAAATGCAACATTATTAAGTTGCAATTTAGACTTCGAATTCCTTCATTGTTAAAATCAGAGCATTTTAACTATTATGCGTTAACAAAAACCTTGCTATTTTACTTGCTGTTTTTGCTGTTTTACTATAACAAATACAAAAACAAAAATCAGATAATTATGATATAGGTTGCTTTACTACCTGCCATCAAGTTTTTAATCAGGATTCAATCAGTTCACCTCTGCATGAGATCCCTTCCCGACATTTATCTACGATATCAATTCCAGAAGTCTTAGACAATTTCTTAGTAAAAACAGTTATCATTGTCTTGGATTATTGTAAGTTTATCATAACATTGAATAAATTGATCTGTCGACTTTTATTATTCCAGATTGAAGGAGGCGGCTGCGTCACATTTATGAATACACCCTACTAAACACTGTCACAGCTGACGTGTTTCCAGAATGCAGTCGAGACGTGAAAGCAATTTGGAAGCTCGTTAGGCATTGAAATTTAGTCCTCTCTACAGTCCAGACTTTTCTCCCACGACCTTTCGTTGTTCACCAAGCCGAAGGTGAATCCACTCATTTCAAAGACATTGAGACGATGAAAGAGCCTGTGACAAGGGTCATGGACTCACCTTCACTTTGGATGACTGCCATGGGGCCTTCACGAAGTGGCTGGAGCGTAGAACAAGTGCCTTGAAGTCAAGATATCCTACTTCGAAGGAAATTTAGGTTTTTGTACTTCTCCATGGAAGAAGTCATAAAAGCGTTTACCTCGTATTACAAATAAAACTATCAAGTAATTTTAAAAAAGGCAAACAGACAAATTATTGAGAACCGAGGGACAAGGTGGATGGAGCGAGAAACTGAGTCGTAGAGCGAAGGATTAAACATCTCTGGTGGTGCCCACAAATGAACGGCAGTGACAAATCGACCTGAGTAGAGAACCAGAGTCTCATGGACTTTTTAATAGATAGATAGATAGATAGATAGATAGATAGATAGATAGATGGTACATGTTTATGTAAGTCAAACCTTTAGATGGGAGTGAAATACATGCATACACACACATATATATACAGGATATGATGGGTAGATTTTCGCTATTTTATATTTTTATTTTAGCGCATGCGCGTTCTTTGTTTTTGACTTCGTTGACTGTACAGTATAGTAGCGTCAGTTGGGCACTGCCTGCGAGAAAAAAAACACCATGATGCAATTCACTCAATTCAGAAATCTGGAACAGCATGTGATGCTTCTTGGCATTCGCTCCGGAACTTCCAATACTGACATTTCAAAGTGTTTGAGTATCAATCTGAGGACAAGAAAGAGACGGAAAGAGTTGAATGAGTCTAATGGTGATTACGAAGTCTGGAAGAATGGAGGTATAAAGTCGCCATCACTAGTGATCACACTAGTGATGGCGACTTTATACCTCCATTCATCTTCCTGCAGGGCCTCAGACTCAACCCGGGGGCCTACACCAAATGCTTTGAGGAGGTAGTGCTGCCCTGGGGCAAGAAGGTCGCTGCTGGAAGACCCTATATGTGGCAACAGGACTCTGCACCATGCCGCACAAGCAGGAGAACACAGTTATGGTTGTCAGACAATTTCTGCAACTACATCACCCCTTACATCTAGCCACCTAACTCCTCAGTTTGCACACCCACTTAATTATTATATGTGGGGCGCAGTTGTGTGAGAGAACAAGAAATCTCTTTGTAAATCCAAAGATGAACTGGAGGCAAGGATTATGGCAGCATTCAACAACTTAAACAAGGAGACCGTACAGAAGAGTTGCAGGAGATTCTGAAGTTGTCTGGAGGCTGTGGTTGAAGCCAATGGCGATTTTATTAAAAAAATTACTCTTTAATATTTCAAGATATTTTTGTGTTATTTTGGTAAATATATCTGTTAAAATGTGACGTCAGTGTTATTTTCATTTTTCCGTCATTCAGACGACAATTTATCCATCGCACCCTGTAGATCGGTTAAAATGAGATGTCAACGGTATTTTCATTTTTGTGGCATTTAGACGACAATTTATCCATCGCACCCTGTAGATCGGTTAAAATGAGATGTCAACGGTATTTTCATTTTTCCGTTATTTAGACGACAATTTATCCATCGCACCCTGTGTATCTGTTAAAATGAGATGTCAATGGTATTTTCATTTTTGTGGCATTTAGACGACAATTTATCCATCGCACCCTGTAGATCTGTTAAAATGAGATAACGGTATTTTCATTTTTCCGTTATTTAGAAGACAATTTATCCATCGCACCCTGTGTATCTGTTTAAAAGAGATGTCAATGGTATTTTCATTTTTGTGGCATTTAGACGACAATTTATCCATCGCACTCTGTTATCTTTTATTTTCAATTTTGCGTCATTTAGACGACAATTTATTCATCGCACCCTCTATATCTGTTAAAATGAGATGTCAGTGTTATTTTCCTTATGTGTGCGTGCGTACATGCGCGCGCGTGTGTGTGTGTGTGTGTGTGTGTGTGTGTGTGTGTGTGTGTGTGTGTGTGTGTGTGTGTGTGTCGAATAGATCTAGAATTCTCTCGGATAGATAAAGATCAAAGAATCCATACAAAAATCCATAAAAAATCTCTTCCTTCTTTTTGGTAAAACCCACGCCCACAATCTCCTTGGTTGTGTCCAATGAAATGATACATAACGGAAATACTGGACACATTTTATTTCGTCAGTTGCCGGTAGATGGCAGACCCTGACGACCAGTTGTCCATTTTTTCTAAATAAATCAAATATTGAGGGAATTTTTTCTCATCGGCCAACACTGAAGAGCGTCAAAAATGAATATAAATAATTCATAAGCTCAATGATAAGAGTAAAGGACTGCTGATAGAGGATTCCGTCTTTTGACGATATGCGGCCATTGAAAAGAACGAAAGCTTAAATCTTCTTTTATGCGCCTTGTCCATTCAGGACCTAGGCGATCATGGCTCTCCACTCCCTTCTATCCCTTGTAGCTCTCGGTAAGTTTTGTCCCTTTGCTACTTTTCCCATTGTCAACCACTTGCTTGAACCCGCTAGGTATGTCATGCGTTGCTTTCCCGTGTCTCTTTCCCTCTATTCGACCTGTGAGTATCTTTTATAGTGGAACACACCTATTCTATAGTTAATAGACTCACCCACCTATAATAAGTAGGAATAGTAAGAGTAACGAGTCGGTCAGTCAATCGACTGGCTGATCGGTTGAACTCTTTGCCTTCGGGCGGCGAGGAACCCGAACGAGGCTACGACGAGGGGCGGAGTCTCGTTCCCGGCCCTGAGCCCGTTTATACGGGTTCAATGGGCATATTTTTGGGCCGAGCCCACGGGCTCGGAAAACCCACAATAAACAACCGACCTTGTGTCACATGTTGCCCCAGTGGGGGGAGATTGAATATCGTCAGTCAGTCGACTGGCTGATCGGTTGAACTCTCTGCCTTCGGGCGGCGAGAAACCCGAAGAGGCTACCCCGAAGGGCGGATTATCTTTCGGGGAGGTAAACCGACCCTGAACCCATTTATACGGATTCAATGGGCATATTTTGGGCCGAGCCCACGGGTTCGGAGACCCCACGTTAAACCGGCCTTGTGCCACATCACCCTTGTGGGGGGTGACTGAATATTGTCAGTGAGTCGGTCAGTCAGTCGATGTCGTACGACAGTTAGTCGGATACTAAAGATACAGAGACCACAACTAGATTACTCTGCGTTATACCTATTATATCAAGTTTCTAACGTTTTGTACGTCGAACCTATTTTAGGACCGACTTAGTACAAATACAAGCCTCCACTGTGAAATCGCTCCACAACAGTATCAAATTCTCCAGGCCATCCTTTCTCATTACGTGTCCCAGAAATTTCAGCTGATGTTAAGTGTAAGCCTCCTCCTTGTTTTCATCCTCTCCAAAACCTCATCGTTGCTCACACACTCGGTCTATGATATCCTTAGCATCCTTCTGTAGAACTATACCTCCATTGCCTCGAGTCTGTTCTTCATCTTTCAGGAGAGCGTCCAACATTCGTTGCCGTAAAGAACGACAGATGTCACGTAGCAGTTCAGGAATCTTTTCTTTGTTACCAAAGAAATCCTTCTGTCTCGTAATACTCTGCCTCGAAGTTTTCCAATTCAGACGCGTGACTTACTTATTTCATCGCTAGTTTGTCTTTAATCGTTTTGTTTCGCAGAAGAAAATGTTTATTGTGATCATATTGGAGCAGAGCTTTTTAGAGAATACAAAACTGATAACATAAAACGGAGGTTATGAAACTATTAATTACAGGCAAAACCGCTTATTGTGATCCTTTGGGAACAGGGTCTTTCAGATAACATTAAGCAAAGGATATTAAAAATTGTTGTCATAGAAAATTACTTACGCTTACTGCCATCAGTTTCGGACAGTAGCTTTAAACAGTAACCGAATTATGATATTAAGCAAAGGATATATATATATATATATATATATATATATATATATATATATATATATATAAGTATAGAAGAATTTGTATATTGTGACCATTTTATGACAACAGGGTCTTTTAGATAACAATAATGGGCTAACATCACGCAAAGAAATAAAAACTGAAACTAGTTATATCCATTGTAATTTAATGTATCGACTCGAAATTATTATCTATTATTTTTATCTGCATCTTCTATATATATAGGACGTTGGCGATCATGGCTCTCCACAATTTCCTATCATTTGTAACTCTTAATAAATTTTGTCTTTTTGTTCTCTCACCTCAACCTTGTTCTGCCATCCATTGACTCAAGCTTCTTCTTCTTCTTCTTCTTCTACGTAACGTCTCCCTTCATGACGTTGACGATCATGACTCTCCACAATTTCCTGTCCTTCGTAGCTCTTATTAAATTTTGTCTTTTTGTTATATTACGTGAACCTTGTTGTGTCATTCATTTACACAAGCTCGCTAAGTAGGTTATGCGCTCTTTTCGCCTCAATGTCTTGTGAGTGTTAAATTTTCCAAGCCGTTTTTCCTCATCATGTAACCATAAATTTCAACTGTCTCTTCCTGATGCTACCTATCAGTGGCCTTTTTGTTTCCACGTCAGACTTATGGCCACATCACGCCGAAACACCGGTTCCCGTACCATCACCGAAGTTAAGCAACGTCGAGCCTCGTCAGTTCATAAATGGGTAACCGCTTGGGAACACCAGCTGCGATAAGCTTGGATGTGCGGTGGTGTAATGGATAATGGCATGGAATTGTTAATCGGAGAGCCGAGTTCCTTACGCGCAAAGAAAAGTTATGAATCAATCTGTACTCCCTCAGCTATGGGTCAATTAGTAAAACTTGCATCACTAAAAAATTATTCACTATTAACATTATTCGGACTATTGTCCTTATCTTTGTTGCCATATTTATCACATATTTAATGATAAATATGGCAACAAACAATAGTCCGAATAATGTAAATAATGTACATAATACCTCATCTCAGAAATATAGACAGATACTGAAAGGCCGAAACGTTGTAATAAATATGGCGACAAAGATGAGGACAATAGTCCGAATAATGTAAATAGTGTACATAATACTTCATCTCAGAAATATAGACAGATACTAAAAGGCCAAAACGTTGTCATAAATATGGCGACAAAGACGAGGACAATAGTCCGAATAATGTAAATAGTGTACATAATACCTCATCTCAGAAATATAGACAGATACTGAAAGGCCGAAACGGTGTAATAAATATGGCGACAAAGATGAGGACAATAGTCCGAATAATGTAAATAGCGTACATAATTCCTCATCTCAGAAATATAGACAAATACTAAACAATTATTATCTAAAACATTTTTACAATCGAAAAATATTTTCTGGCTTTAAATAACCTGCAAAGGGTTGATAAACCGTAGAAAACGAATCAATAACTCGCACTCATGCGAAATTAAGAATTTTATCTTCGGTGGTCATACAGGAACCTGTGTTTCAACGTGATTGGGCCGTAAGCCTAAACAGTTGGAAATAAAGCACTGAAAAATGTAAAATGTTACTTTTTTGTTTGTATTTATTCATTACGCGAATCGATGCGTTGACTTGAAGATCGATTTGTGAACCGAATTCCTCCTGCGATCATGCAATAAAAGATATGCGAAATGTCATTCGATAAACAATGACAGCGTCGCGCATAAATTATCCGCTTCATGGCCTGAGAATACATTTTTAACGTTTCGTCTAGATAAAAGGCGACGTAAACTCTCTTCGTAAATCGATTTCAACCCAATAAATCGATTAACTATTATTATGTTATCTTTTAAGGAAAGCCATAAAATTTCGACATCCATAGAGAGAGCAACAGCAGTCAGTGTTGCTTCAACACTAATTGCTTGGCTTTTAAACTCTCTAAGGTTTACGGCCACATTACGTCGAAATAACTCGCGAGATCAATTACTACTGAATAGTGAGTTGGTTCCTCGCTGGGTGCCCCATACTTTCGGCCTTGTGCCACAACTAAGCTACCCTTAGAAAATCAACCTCACGCTTAAACCGTACGATCACCGAAATTATGCGACGTCACACCTGGTCAATACCTCACTTGGGAATACCAAGCGCTGTAAGCTTGGATGTACGAGTGAGGTAATGGATAATGGCTCAAAATTGTAAATTGGAGAGTTCCACTTCCTTTTGGATACATTATATTCACTTACGCACAAATACCCTTTTGAAAATTATGAATCCACTTCTTCTCTACCCCAGGTATGGGTTAATTATAAGAAGTGTATCGCTCAAACATTATTATCTCTGAAAAAATAAAAATTCTTACAATCTAAAAATACTTTCCGGCTTTAAATAACCTGCAAAAGGGTTGATAAACCGTAGAAAATAAATCAATCAATAACTCGCACTTATGAGAAATTGAGAATTTTGCTGACCCTGACTTGATGCGAACGCACATATATTTGCTCCGGAAAAAGGCACCAAATCGTTGCTGCTAACTAATTTATTACGTGAAATTTTCTGGTTTACTTGGTAGTTACGCAAAACTATCCGATCTGCCGGGTGTCATCATGTCGGCTCTGTGGCCTAATGGATAAGGCGTCTGCCTCCGGAGCAGAAGATTGCGTGTTCGAGTCACGTCAGGGTCGCAGGTGTATTTATTTTATATCAGGCGGACGAATTATCTGTTCAGCTTCATTGCCATTACTTTATTACGAGAAAATATGCTAATCGATGCCGGTTTTATTAATTCGGACGCTACACATGGATTATTACGTTGGACTTTCCTTGCCATATTTGTTTTACAATCAATAAACAAAAAGTAACAGATAAAATTTCACAAGCAAATATTTTATATGTTTTTGTGCACACAAAACTGTTAATTTTAAAATTCTTGCAATGCGATACTTAATTCTGTCACGGTGTCGCGTCAGTGCGGAGAAGTGTTTATTTAAATCCAAAATAGGTACAACGAGGAAGAATTCTTGACTTTTTATGAGATATTTTCGATCCCAATGAATGGAAATAGGTCTGAACTTGAGGAATATGTTTGTTAACGCTTTAAGCCCTGACCACCGCTTTACCGTGGTTAGAGAAAAATAGCGTAATGCCCAGACACCGGTTGAACCAGTGGTAGAGAAAAATGACAATGCCCAGCCACCGGTTGAACGGTGGGTAAACACTTGTAACTATTTTTATATCTATCGAGAAACATTACATACCAATTATTTGCGAATTTTGACTCAGGAGCTCAGGCAGAAGTGTTAAAATGGTTCAGGAACACATGACTCAAAGGGTTAAGCTTTAATATTACTGGTTCTTTATACGAGGGTGGGCTGAAAAGTTCACAGGCTGACTATGAAGGAATGATGCTAGAGCTGTGAAATTTTGCATGCATTGATTTCAGCGCTTCTTATTAATAACTGCATTTATTCTTTCCAGGTAAACCGATATCTGCCAGTCCAAAGAAGACTTCAGGTGTAACTTGTAGGAACTTCTGAAAATGGACTCAATTTGGCATCATGGTGTTATCAAATACCTACAGAAAAAAAGGGTTTAGGCCCCAAGGACATCCATGCTGACATGGTTACTACATTAGGAGATGATGCTCCAGCTTTATGAACCGTGAAAAAGAGGGAAGATGAATTCTGGGAAAGTATTGAAGACGTCCTGAAACTGCCATCACCTAAGAAAGCATTGATCCTGTTCACCACATGGTGATCGATGACAGGGGATTGACTATAAATCAAATAGCCAATGCTATTGGCATATTTGGCAAGAGAGTTGAGAATATTCTGCACAATGAACTTGGCATGATAAAGATTTCTGCTCTCTGAGTGTCGTGTCTTCTGATAGATGATCAAAAGCGCACCAGGCTGATCAAATCACGGGAGAATCTGACATTGTTTGAGGCAGATACAACTGGTTTGTTTTCCGAACACAAGATCCTTGTTGGGTTATTCACTTTCAGACAGAGACAAATAGACAATCCATGCAGTTGAAATATTCCTCCTCGCCTGCTCCAAGTAAGGTCATGGTTATTTCATCTACAGGGAAGGTGATGACCTCAAATGCAGAAGGCATTGTATTTATTGATTACCTTCAAAAGGGCCACACCATCAATGGAGAGTTCTGATACATGATCAAAAGTGCAACAAGATGATCACACCACGGGAAAATCTCACATTGTTTGAAGCAGACCCAGCTGGTTTCCTTGAACGTTTCCTCATCCAGGATGAGTGTTGTATTCATCTCTTTGAGACAAAGAGACGATCTATGCAAAATTGATGATTTAGTTTGGTTTGGTTTGGTTTGGTTTACAGCATTTCAACCTCAGTAGGTTATTTAATGCCGACATGACTTTTATCTCTGGTAATATTTTTTTCAAAAAGTATTTCTGGTAATATTTTTTCCAAAACAATATTGCTGGTAATAATGTATTGCTGGTAATACTTTTTTCTTCAAAAATTAATTGCTGGTAATATTTTTTACAAAAATGTACTGCTGGTATTAAAACCCAGTTTGGGGGTTAACTATCTGCCCATATCCTGGACCCTAACAGGTGCTACCACTCCGGGTCAGGGTGAACCTGGGAACACCAGCAGTTAAGAGACGGTTCCACGCTCCTCAAAACCTCCTGAGCAGAAGCCTTGCTGTCGGATGTAGTTTATCGTCATACCCAGGACTTGCAAATTTGATGAGACCTTGTTGATAATCTAGTACTGTGCATAAATTCAAAAAGTCTAGATACCATGACGAAAATCTCGTCCGAACAATTACCATGAAAGTATTTATACAAAAGGCACAGGGAAACAAATTTACTTTGGCAGGAAAGTGACTGAAGACAAGATGCCAGGTCAGTACCAATAATATTGCTGATTTTTCTTTGGATTTTTATCAAGAATCTCTAAATATACAGAAGGAGCACTGGGGGCATATGTGGCAGCAATATTCGAGGTATGGACAAATGGTAGACATAAATAGTGATTTTTCCAAGCGTAGCTTGAATGTGGAACAAGGCCGAAAATGGCACCCAGTGAGGATCGAACTCACTACTCATTCGTAATTGTTTTAGCGAGACAAGCTTGCTAACCATTACACCACCTCGAGGTGCCCAAAAGGTTTATTGGTACGCATAGATATGTAAGATAAAAATTCTCTAGCACGACACAGCGAAACAACAGTCTTGGCTGCAGACCGAGCCATGCATTCAAGAGAGTCTTTCCGCTTCATGACATCACGAGAGGACACCACGAGCCATTCTCTTGGAGGTTAGCATCAGCCATGCTGATGGAAGCCAGAAAGCGTTCTCTTAGATGATTAATAAAGGGCATTTGTTTTCGAGGCGTTAAAATTAACAGACCATGCTTTACTCCCGTTAACAGCAGACTACTGGAGTGTCTTTCAATTAATAAAAGACGGATTATTTTGTGTATTTTCTCTCGGTAAATTAGTTGTCAGGTGGAATGTCTGCCTAACGCAAAACAAAAAGACGCTCGTTCAAACGTGGCTGCTGCGGGGACAAATGCCTTATCCATTCTGTCACCGGGGCCGACACAAAGCCGTTTGCAGTCTTTGACATTTAGGAGAACTAAAGAGCTTATATACTAGTTAGCAGCAACAACTCTTTGGGTTAATGTTAAAAACTGTGTGCTCACCTCAAACCACGCTGGTTAAAATTCTTATTTACGCATGCATATTATATTAGAGCGGTTCTGCAATCTTTCCGGTGGTTGACATTTTCGAGAAAATTCCTTACAACATACTTACAATGTAATTTTCTAGATCTGCTGCTGAGATATTCGAAATACGTCATCAGGTTTTTGACAAACATTATTTACGTTGAACGCAGCGACACGGCGAAACAGCTTTCTTGGCTGCAGACCGAGCCATGCATTCAAGAGAGTCTTTTCGCTTCACGACAGCACGAGAGGACGCCACGAGCCATTCTCCTGAAGGTTAGCATCAGCCATACTGATGGAAGCCAGATGCTGATTGGCAGATGGATTGAGTATCATTTCCAGATGATGAAAATTCAGAGCTAGGAATCTCCATGAAAATATAATCCCACAAAATCATCCATGCTGACTAGCATCAAACTATCAGTATTAGTTACTGGACTAATTTACTGTTTAAGCATTAGTTAGTAATGAAAAGTAGTATTTGGGTGGGGGGAGGTAATTCATTTCTGTATTAGATAAAAAAAATTTGCATAGCAAGGCCAAAAAATAGAAAAAGCATGAAGGCCCGGGAAAACTTTTTAGTCCTGTACTATCATTTAATTTAGCTAAGTGCAATTAACAAATTACAATTAACTAATTACAATCAGGTCCTCTTCATTCGATTATTTTACTTTCAGTATAACTTCACAAATCCACCAACCATTCTCAAAGCAGATAAAATAATGACCTAAATAAAATAATGACCTAGTTTCTCTGAAGTCCTGTGAAGCTCTATATTAACAGTTTTCTCACTCTCTACTTCTGTGGGTCTGCAAAGGAAATAAATGCAATAAACAACCGCTGGTTCCTAGACTGCATGAATTTAAACGCGCTACTAGGTTGGCATCTCGGTCCCACCCTTTTGTTTCAAAACGGTTAAATGTGGCCGTCTCTTCTACTCCGACAGATCGCACTTCCGGTTTCTGGTACTCCCTTCCTCCTACTTGCTTCCCTGATAGCTACAATCTTCAAATATTCAAATGTAAGGTCAATCGACATCTTTTGTTGCCTTGATCTTGATCCCTGTCCTTCTCTTTATCCTTTCCTCAAACTCTTTCCTCTCACTCTCTGTAAGCCCCTTGCGTGATACTGGCACTCTCGCCTTGCTTAGGGCTAAATGCTTTAAAAAATAATAAAAATTCTCAATTCTTATATACAATGTAAAAATATACAGATAATTAAATAATATTTTTAAGAATTTTCGCCCCACCCCGCCACAATCTAAATACGTCAAACAAAAGATTTAACAAGCCGAAAATAACAGGACAAGATTAAATAAGAAAAATAAAGTCGTCACAGAAACACGCACATATTTTCATTAAAAAGAAACAAAGATAATAACATTAATGAAACGTTAATTTGAATAGTATGTCAAAACACTGAGATATCTGTCACCTAATTGAAGGGGTTAGGAACTAAAGCAAAAGACAAGTCGACGTAATAAACGGGCTGATACGCATACATCTTCGACTAAGATTAAAAAGGAAAAACAAATTTCAAACGACTGTTCTGACATTGAACTTTTCAGAGAATCAAAATCCTCATTCCGAGCCGATATTCTCATGACAACTTTCACACGACAGATGCGCATAACAATTACTCACCTTTCAGTAAATTTCGGTGAAGAGAACCATTTCCTTTCCGACTTAATTTGGTTCTTTCGGCTGAAGTTTAAAGAACAAAATTACTTGGGAAAATGGAGGACATCTCAACAGCATAAAAGACTTTCTGTTGCGTCGTCAAACTTACAACGTTAATAATGCCGAGTAAGTAAAAGAATACATAGTTTAACTTCCTGTCACGCGACGGCAGCACATTGTCACAAATAGAACTGGCCTCCAATACAAAGAACCTTCTGTCCACTTTGATAACCACTTAGCTTAGTGTGTGAACGAGACTGCTGTGAAAGAAAGTATACCTAATGGACTTCTAATCACTAAAACACGTATATTCTTATTTACAAATTCAGTCTAGGAAATGAATGTGGGGGCGTATGTTGACGAATCATGGAACCCCGTTACAGAATTGTAGAAAAATGCAATAGATTTAAATTATATTGCATAAACTCAAAAATTAACTTATTTGTGTGTATCTTGTAGGCTCCAGTTTGAATTTTTATATTCGGATATATTAACCAATCAGCGACGTCATAGGAAACGTGCGGTAGTCTTTGAATTTTCAAACAACAATGTTTATCGTCTGCTACGAAAATTTGAAGTCGTACTCTAGAAAATGATCAACATTCCCCCGCCCCACTAAAATTAGATATTTCAAAATTGGGAAAATATTTATTAGCCAATAAACTTATGAGTTTAATAAAATTTAATTTATATATAACAAAATGTAAAAAGCAGGAATTCTGAATGTATTTAAAATGCTGAAATTTACTTGTCCTTTTGGATGTTTGAGTGAGAAAATGTTCTTGTTGATGAACTGCAAGTTATAGTGTAAAGTGTGTGAGTTTGAAGAATTTCAATTCAATGTAGTGCTACTTTTATGTAAAATAAACAGTTAAAAATTTTGCGAAAAAGTTTCAGTGCGTTGTTTGGATTTAATGAAGAAATATAGACTGTGGTTGTGTTAAGAAAATATTTTAACGTATAGTCTGGATGGACTTCAGTGTTGACTGAAGTCACGTAGTGCATCTGATTTTTCGCCGAAATTTTCTCCAGCAACTTTTACCTTAATTATTGTTGGTTTTATAATCAATGCCATGTGATAGGCTCAAAAACATGTTTAAATTTTTTGGCGCGCTGTACCTTGAACACGTCATATCAATGTGCGAACGTCAGTAACGACATGACGTTGGTATTTCTGAACTAATCAAATTACATTAGTTGTAATATTTCATTTGGAGCCTATGTTTTAAGGGGTTTTCTCGGTTGTAAACGCGCTCGTATTAGTTGGCAGATTTACTTTTTCAGTTAACCTTTGACGTCAAATTCTCAAACCCTAATTAATTGCACACATTTTCGCCTATTTATCCGAATAAACTATATTATAAAAAAGGTTTAACTATGTTGAGTCAAATATCACGAAAGACATACGAACCGAGTTATTTGCTAACACATGTTTTTAGCAGTAGTATCAAAACAGCTTCGGCTGCCATCTTGGCTACCAGCTAGCATGCTGCTACTGAAAACTTACACACATACACAAAACAACATTAAAACGTGACAACCACATTCTCACATGTAGACATATTCTATTTTTATCCATACTAACACAGTAGTTGTATTTTAAAGATAAACAAAATATTTTTGTGAAGCTGTTTCTCAAATAATCTTTGTATATTCATTTCTTTCAATTTGAAAGAAAACTAATACTCGATAATAAAAATTATTTAGATTTGTAGAGCTTGTTGAAGAACGTTTATTTCTTCGTTTATCCAGCTATATTCCTCCACATATTCCTCGACCGCCTGCAGAAGGGTAGAGATAGGAGATTTCCAAACGCACTGTGGAAGATATTTGGCGCCACAAGCAGCATATCAAAACTTTCACTGGACTAACTAGACCGGTATATAAGGATAAAAGAGAATTAGTAAAGTAGAATGGATTAGATGTAGGCAGATCTCACTAACTAAAGACATGCTAAAATTAACTGACAATGATATTCCAGTCGCCTAGACCAGAATATTAGACCGGTGTATAAGGATGAAAGAGAATTAGTGAAATAGAATGGGTTAAATGCATGAAGATCTCACTAAATAAAGACATGCTAAAATTAACTTACTATGATGTTCCGGTCGGCTAGACACATATTTCTCTTTTTTAAGGAAATATGTCTACGAAACCACAGACAAACTGGCCTTCTCCAAAACCTCCGGCCAATTTATTTCTAACTACAGGTTGGGACCAAACAAGATGCTAAATATTTTACATGAATTATTCATCCCAAAGGACCAGCTGTCAGCCAGTTGTTCTGGAACCCTGCTACTATCTCTCTTCGCCAAATCCCGGCACTGCTCGTTACAAGCTCAGTCATGTTTGGGTGTCAGTGCAATAACTGGCTGGATGATGGCACAAGGTAGAGGATGCCACGTCGGACAAGGCTCGCTTTTCACTTGGAGAACGTTGATGGATGAATCCAGACTATATGAAAGTTCTTGGGCCTAACTGCACCGGGATGAAGAGATACATAATGAGACCGACCCAGAAGCAATGGTATTGAACGAAATCGGCAGGGAAATCATTAGAAAACGGTAATCAACATTATCGAATGTTTTAGAATTATTGAACATGGTTAATTGTCTTGCCCAACAAACAAAATTGACAGAGTTTGGAATAAACAATAGGAAAAGAAAGAAAAGAACAGGGCCAAAATAATCCTAAGCAAACAATATACGCAAGAAAACAAAAGTAGGCAAAGCAACATTAATTTGACAAAAAATTTAGATAAACTAAAAATAGTCTTAAAACATACATAAAAGGGATACAGACAAGTGATCGCAGCATTTCGACTTTAAGAAAGAACAAGAATATGGCAGATGCGACCAAGAAATAGACTAGGATTATTGTCATATTGTCTCGGAAGAAATCCCAGCATGCATCTGTATCTTTCATCTATGAATGTGATGAGGGAGAATGCTTTTTGCAGTCATTCAAAAGGATTGGAACCAGGGTATTACATATAAGTGTTAATACAAATAAATTTTGTCACTTAGCTGATTGATATATATATATATATATATATATATATATATATATATGAAAATCGATTCTCCCGTCGCGTTCGACGGTCAAGCAGATCAGTTTCCAGGAAACATGAGATTCGATTATAGTGGTGAAGGTTTCGTTCAGGACCATTCACACTTTTTGAAGGGCCCAATACAGAGACCCGGTGCACTACGTGCCACAAGGCCCCCAAACGACCCTCCGCAGGTTTTGAATTCGGAGTTGTCCTTCTCCTAGACCAGTTGCCATCCAAGGCTATAGACCCCAGTCTGTCCTGCTATTTTACCCATAGCTGGAGGGAGAAGAAGAGGATTCACACCTTTAGCACGTAAGTGAATGTAATATAGAGAGAGAGAGGCACGGTGGAGTAATGGATATCGGCTTGGATTGAGAAATCGCAGAGCCGAGTTCGAATCCATATATATATAGAGATAGAGAGAGAGTGAGATAGAGAGTAATCGACCATGGTTAAATTAGCAAAAATGCCCAACAAACAAAATTGTTAAAATCTCTTATAAACAATGGCAAAAGAAAGATAAGAATAGGGCAAAAATGAATCCTAAGCAAACGAAATATGTAAAAAAAAAAAAAAAAAAGTAATCAAAGCCGCAATAATAAGGCAAAAACATTAATAATTTAAGACTGGTGTTAAGAGACAAAAGGAATACAGACAAGCGATCGCAGCGTTTCGACTTCAAGACAAGAAAGAATAGAAAATATGGCGGATGAAACCGAAAAATGTCTCGAAAGAAATCCCATCATGCATTTAAATGTTTTGTCTATAATTTTGTGAATTGGAAGCAACTTGAACTGTTTTAAATTAATGTGCAAATCCTCAGTGCCGACCTTTACTACGATCCTGCGTACCAGATGAAGATGGTTTTGCGTAGTCCTATTTTTTGACAGCACGAGTTTGTTCGGTGCCAATCAGAGTAGCGAGGACAGCCTGTAAATGGCAACCTAATGCCGTAGCGAAACTAATTAACTCTGTGTTAAGATCGTTAATTGTTACTAATTACTATTTCCATCTGTGTTTATTCTAGCACAGCAATTTAATTACACCACTGGGGATATGTTAAGGAACAGTTCCACTCTTAAACCATTTATTCTTGATCAGTGCCAGCAAATGGACATGCATGTCTGCCTGCCCCGAATACACTTCAGAAAGACCACCTATATCCGGTGTTTTAATCTTCAGACTTTCAAAAGAGGTGCTTTCAGTACTTCACACAAGTTGACTGGAGGCTAAATTAACTTTTATTTCAATTGTTGACGTAGAATTTATATGGATAGGTAAGATCTCCGTCTAATATATAAAGCTTTAAATATGCGTGTGTATTTGAAACCATGACATTTTATTTTATATATAAAAAGCTAGTCGTCTATTTGTGAAAATACTGCATCAAACTTTGTTATCAAACAACTTTGGGTTTATCATTTTTACCTAAAGTCGTGTGTCTGATATTTTACCAAACTGTAGCTGTTTCGGATCTGGGGATTAAATACTAAGAAGAATCCCATAATTCAGTCTGATTTGGTCACGGGGCAACCGCCATATTTTTGAAGGAAAAATAAAACAAAAATAGAATTGCTGTACTATTACATAGAAAAGAAATTTGGCAGAACTTATACCAACTCAGCAATCTTGCTTTAAAAAAGAAAATTATCGGGACTTGTATCTAAGCTTGATTTCTGGTTCGGCGGCGCGTAAGGTATAGGTTGTAACACAAATTAATTTTTTTATGATATTCGGGACATTTGTGAAGCTTTTGTTTTTTTCTTTCAGTATTTCACGGTGCTTGTAGAGAGGGAAATAAATCCCCTTTTCAAGCATCAGTTGATCGTTACACTTGTCTTTACCGGGAGCGGCAACACTAGTTAAATGTTTTTACTTAATTACTAATTTACATATTCAACACTTAAAATATAATAAAAAAATTCATACTATTCCCTTCCAAACTTGTCTGTTGAGACGTTTATTAATAAGAGATCTTTACAAATTTATTCAAATACAAAAAAATTTTAAAGAAACTTAGCATTTCGATCACAGCTTTGGATTGAATGGCAGCAATACTGACATTTTAATAGTATATTTGAAAAATCTAGTAAATATTGAGAAATATAATAATATAGCATATAAAAGAAAGTTCTATGAAAACGTTCAAAGTTAGCGATACTTTTGCTAATATTAGGTTGGTGCAAAAAATAATGTCGTTTTTGACGTTCATCTTAACGTCAAAAAACGACATTATTTTTGCACCAACCTAATACTACTTTATGACAGACGGAAATCATTCAATTGAGTGACTGATTCGTTTTTTTACGGTTTATCAACCCTTTGCAGATTATTTAAAGCCAAAAAATATTTTTAGATCCTAAGAATTGTTTTTTATTCATTACTATTAAGAATTTTTATCCATTGCACTTCGAAGCTTACAGTACCTAATATTCCAAAGCGGTCACGCATCTAAAAACATCTGAAACCCGGTTCGGGCCTCAACTCAAAAGAAACGACCGCGAAACCTCACCTCAACAAAGTCTTGACAATCAAATTGTCGTTTTCACGACAGAATTAAGACATATTTTCATTCTGACTATTGTAAAAAAGAAAAAAAAATAGTGGTTTCCACGATAGAGAACAAGTACTGTTCGAAAATCTTCTCTCTACTTTGGACAATCTGAAGGCATGAACGCATTCTGTCACGAACTTCAGTAACATACATTAAATCACAAAAACAATGAAGAACATTCATATTTTATACCTTCAAGGTAAATATAACCTTTTAACAATTGTCTAACACTTTCGCCCCGGCCCCTCAACCTCCGGCGTCTTACTCTTGGGGTTGAGGTGTCTACTCGGTCCTAACCGAACTTAAGGGAGTGACCGTAGGTCCCCTGAGCATCCGTAGATTATTCGACCAGTCCACTGGTTTAATCCTGCTTCCTGTCCACGTTGTGTTTGGTTTGATCCAGAAAGCAGAAGTGATTTTCATCCATTCACGGTCGACTGAAGATGTAGACACGGCTGTGGAGTCTGTGCTAAGAAATTTAGAATACAGCAAAAGGAAAAAAATTAATATCAGCAGAAAGCCAGACAAACATCGATTCAATGGTTGAATTGTTGATGTCTTTTATATAGCAGAAAAGAATAGTAGAGAAGAGAAATGGGTTACAGAAAAGAAAAGTAAAAAAAAAAACAAAAAAAAACTCATACACTGGATTCTAGACAGAGAGAGTGTGTATGTGATTTATCTTGTTTTTAAATCATCTCAGAACAATATATGACTCTTGCAATGGAGGGATAAAGATTTCTGTGCGGGGCTTAAAGTTATAGTGGCGTTCCTCCTCCCAACGCTCGCCGGGACCAATTCTCTCTTCAAAAATTTTCTCCCGTCTGCCTTTTTCAGCATAACTATGCGTTTATATAGATAAACCAGGCTGGTTATAACTGACCCTTGGCCCTATTACTTCGCACGCGATTATCACGGGGTTCTGGCTGCTTCAATCAAAATCATGTGAATTCCAAAGTTCCTTCTAGCTTACTCAGCTCTATTTCAATGTTTAATCGATAAAAATTATTTCGACCATTTCCATTGTCTCCTGAAGACCCAGATTCAATGAGTACAACTTCTGCCTTAGATCAGATTTCCTCATCAGTAAATAAAATGCCCTGATTTAATTTCGCTATTCAAATCTACTCCAATTTCACTAAAAAAATATACGTGTGTGTGTGTTTTCCAGACTCTTTCTGTCACAATTGTATTCAAGATATATTTAGTTGAAGGCATAAAATTACATTCAAGATATATTTATCTGAATGGTTGCAATTGCATTCAAAATATATTTAGTTGACCCTATAAAATTGTGTTGAAAAGATTTCGGCATTAAGTAATCCTAAAGAGGTTGCTATGCAGCTAATTAAATTCAGCCATTTTGTTCTCGTAACAAGACGATAGATGTTGTAAATGAGTACAAATTAAAAAATTATTATTTTAAATGTCATCGCACAATGCTGGTTTTACTGGGACAATGATGCAATAGTTTAAACGACGATTCTTTACGAAATTCTGTGCTTCCACCAGATCTCACTAGATAACGGTACGCTAAAATGAACGCATAATGTTCTTCCAATCGTCTCGTTTAGTGGTTCTCAACCAGGGTCCATACGGACCGTAGGATTCACGTAACATTACCGGGGTCCAAACTAAACAATTGAAAATTGGGTTCCACGGTAATATTTTAGTGGTCCGTAGAGCAATTTCACTTCGGAACGGTTGTTACAACTGAGAACTGGAATTTCTAAAGTAATCTACGACATATTAAAATACTAAAAATATAAAAAAGAAACAACTCTAAAACTCGTAGAAAACGAGATCAAGCGATGTAAGTTATCAACCCTTTTAATCTACCATATGTTTTGATTGTAATAGTTTAATCAAAACAAAGAAGGATATATAATAAAGGGAGCATTATATATTATATATATATATATATATATATATATATATATATATATAGGGTTGGTGCAAAAGTAATGTCGTTTTTTGACGTTAAGTTGAACGTCAAAAAACGACATTATTTTTGCACCAACCTAATATATGACGTCATATATTAAGAAATGGACAAAGTCCGACAATTTATTTATTAAAGACATTTTTATGTTTAACGTTCTTTTTTTTATAGATACAAGTATTTAAGTAAATGATCTGTTTATAATAAACCGTATTAAATAACATTTACCGGCCTGAATGTCCGAGAAACTTTCATAGAAAATATTCGTTCTTTGACAATTCGATCGGTAAGGCACGTCAGCGTAAATGACGGTTCCGTATAGTATGCAGGTTCGAATCCTGTCAAAGAACGAATATTTTCTATGAAAATTTCTCGGACATTCAGGCCAGTAAATGTTATATATATGAAGGTTAATGGTCAAACCAGAAAACAGGAGTAGTAAAATTAAAAAAGTGCTCAATACAGATGAGAAAAAAAATATAGGTAAAAATAAAGAAGTAACATGTAGAGATTTTAACTTTAAAAATCAGGAGGTCAACCATGGTCGCGTATTTTAATTGACCTCCTGATATTTAAAGTTTTTATATATATATATATATATATATATATATATATATATATATATATATATATATATATATGTATAAGAGATAATTATATAAAGATTATAATTATTGTATAAGTTAATTTAATATATTAATAATAAAAAAATAATTTTAAATATTAATAAAATAAAATATTAATATAAATTAATTAATATAAAATGTTTAAAAAAATAAAATATTAATAATAAAATTAATTTAATATATAAATTATAGAAAGATTATATATAAAGAAGAAATCATGGTATTATCCTCTTCAGCATGAGGGGCAATTTCCAGTAAAACCATCCTCGCTGAGGGTCTATATATAAATCAACTTACCACAAGCAATTCACTTTAGTTTTGGACAAACGTCACTGTGACACAGCAAAAGATATTAATGATGACCTTTCACTTTATGGTGAAAATTTGAAAGAAATTGCGTAGTCATGTCTGACATTCCAACTTGTGTGACAATTCCTTTTAAGGTTACTGCTGCCGATGTAAACATTTCTTTGTAGGAGAACCTCATTGAATCACAAAGCCAAGAGAAGGCGAACTGTCTGTACATGTACTTGTAGACATCATAGATCTGCAAGGTGATCATCGGCAAATCAATGTTGAAGTGATACAGCGCATGCGTTATCGGCGAGAACGAGGCTAACACAAGCGAGAGATCTCGGTTACTTGCCCAAGACCGAGCAAGGATAAAAATGGCAGACTTTTTTCTTTTCTTTTTTTTTTCAGGACAGTTTTGTTCTTTGAGACTGATGAAGGTTATACCAGTGTTCCAGAGAAAAAAGCAATAGTACTGTTCTTTACGGTGTGCAGGAAAAAGAGTCCCGAGCGAAGCTTTGTTCCGGTTTCCATGTTAGCTGTCAGTTGAAATAAATTCAAGTAGAAATTTACCACCTAATTTTCGTTTAAACCAAACACAGAGGAATGAAATATTGCAATCAAAATTCAAAGATGGAGGGGGGGAATAATATCTGGAAATCAAAAGAATGCTAAAGAATATCCATTATTCAGAAAAAAAAAGCACAGCCCTACGTTATTGCTCTTCTATCATCTTATCTTGTTGAATCAGATTTTAGCAGTGTGTCTCATATGCTTTCAAAAGTCCGTAATAAACACGACATTGTGAAAAGGGGTGATCTTCGACTATCATTGACATCGATGGAGTCGAATATTAAAAACTCGCAGAGCTGCATCAACCACACGGATCTTAATGAATAAATCTGCCCTATTTTAAATTTATTAATTACTCACATATTTTAAAAAGGTTTATTATGTGTTATTTTACTAATCTACATAAATGTTCCATAGAATTTAATTTTTAAATACAAGTTTATTTCATTTAATTAGTTTTACATCGAAATAAAGCACCTATGTAGTGACACTAAAAGCAGAAACAAGAAGTTACCTCTTTCATAGTTAAAAATATAATGACATACTTCGGGATATGCACAATAGGCTCCACGCATAACTTTCGGTTGATGTTGATTAAATACAATCCTAAATAAATATATATTGACCAATAAGAAATGAGCACACCTGAAATAATCAACAATCAGAGCATCTTTGAACTTTATCCTAACAATATGAATAGACCCCTGACTAAAAGAAAAAAAAAAAGATTCCAACAGGAGACACACAGAGAAGACACGGAGACAAACGTTTACAACTGTGAGAAGATATATGAAAGACTTCAACAACCACTACCACTCCTCACACCTTCCTTGTTATTTTCACACACACGCCTTTACTTCTTTCATATATTCTACTTCCGTTTCCTTATTCACAGGACATATTACCAAATTAAACTAGCATCTCTCAAAAACACTTAAGTATTTTTATAAACTCTTGCATTCAATGAAATGTAATAAAAAAAAACAAAATTTCTTTAATCTTACTTAAATACCAACCTTATGCCATCTATGAACATTACTACTGTTTTTGTACAATACAAAACTACTTATTAATGTTTATATAAATTATTATTGCTATACTCCAGGGTTGATTGTTCTTAAGATGTAGTTTATGTTTTATTTATTCATTTATTCATTTATTCATTCATACATCTCTTATAGTGGGCTAATCATAACAAGGCCAAAATTGAAGATACCACCCCAAAATCAAGGAGCCTTCTCCCTTCCCCTTCTAGGGTTCCATACCAATCCACACCCGTCCCTTCTAACTTTTCCAAACAGGGGTGTGATCATGCTGTTGAAAAGGGTCAAGGATGTTAGGAGGGAATTAGATAATTAAACGCGTTTACCGACGGTGAGTTTGCAATCAGTTGGGACCAGAGCAAATGTTTGCTGTGAAGAAACGAACAATTCAGAGCAGCCTGCCTCTGATCTGCATGATCCTAAAAGGGTGTAAAAGACGACGAGCAAAGCTGCGCTGATCAATCCAAGGCATTTGCTCGGGTCGTCCATCGTTACCTGACTGATGCCCTAGAAGCTACCGGATTCAAACAGGATTTTTGCAGGTGGATTAGCCTCCTATATCGCTCCCCACCCCCAGAGCTGTAGTACAGATGAACGGAAAGCGGTCGCGCGCTTTTGTCTGTCTCGGTTGATACGTCCACTGTCGTCTGAAGTACGGGCGCGCAGTCTGCCCCTACGTGGAATCGCTGTCCCTGATGGGGCTCGAGGCAGGGTTTCCGTGTACGCAGATAACATCCATTTTCGTGTCGTATCGCAGCGACATTAAGGTGGTACAGAAGCCCAAGGTCCGTATCATGGGGGACTGGGAATGCCACACTTAGTGAGTCACCGCGCGGTTGGCTTTCTTACTATGTATTGACAAGGAATCGATTTTGGAGAGGAATGTTGGGGAAGCCTTCTTTCGCCTTACTATCATTCCTCCGATTTTTAGAACTGTGCGCCGTTATAAGTCGAGTTTCCTCCGGGAGTGTCGAGCGGCCTTGAAGTGCATTCCTCGATCCAGTGACCTTTCACTCTTTTATCGAGAATTAGTGTATCGGATCGCGAAGGATCCTTTCTATGGGTGGAACGGTTTGGTCTCAGCAACCCTAAGTTTTTGCATACCTGGCACGTGGGCTCTCTCTCTCAATGACGTAGACTTTAAATGGGGCTTGACGAATTTGCTAGTCATCGGTGTGACCTTGGCTTAGATGAAATATCCTCGCACGCCTTCTACCTTTGTCCTCAGGTGCGCCCCTTCTGGGACTATGTTGGCGAGTTGACGGTTCATATCGCTCCCGAAAAACACGTGCGCGTGCGATAATGTGTTTCCCTCGTATTCTGGGATAAAACGTATGATGTTTGTAATGCTGCTAGCCGTGGCAAGAACGCTGATTTGGACGACGCGGATGGAGGGAATCTTGCGATACGAACGCTATTCTCATCAGAATCTGATCAGATTCTTTGAACATCAGCACTAGATGTAGATCAAAACTGATAGAAATCGTTTGATGTCGACAGACGTCAGCGAAAGATGAGTGAAAGTAGCGAGCTTGGTTCGTATGAACGGGGCTAACGTTGATTTTCTTTTTTTAAGTCCCTTTGGTCACAGCGAGGCGGTTTCCTGTGGAAAACTCCCCTGGTTAAGGTAGACTCTCTTTGTGTACCTAGTTAATGTGAGTAACTGTTGCTCTCGGTCTGTGCTCCCGACTTTCTCTTTTGTTATGTTTCAAGTCGAGATTCCCAACCTCCCCAGTTTGTTTTTTTTCCTCTCTTTTCATCTCAACTGGATCAGTCTTTGATTTTACCATGTCGGCATTGATTTTATCTTTGCTTATCCGTTAGTCAGTGAGCCTCTTGATTCTATCTGAAAGCAGAATACATCGGCCTCTCTTATTTTTTAGGGGTAATAAATATCTTAGGTTCAAGGAGGTGTAGTTATATATAAGTGAGGTACTGTATAAAAAGCAGTATCGTTATATCTACGTGGGGTACCTTTTTTTGACGGGACTACCTCTGTCAGGAGAATAGATATCATAACAATTTCTATAATACAATTCCTAAACTTAACTATTAGTAAGAAATAAAATAAGCTTTCTTTTTTTCATGGAATGGTCATGAGGGTCAGCCAAAACCATTATGAGTAAAAGTGGGGTCCATGGTGTGGAATATTGGTTGGCTTGCAAGTGATCTGACACACAGGTAGACTAGTGTAGACACAAAGCTGAAATATTTAACACCAACCCCGATCTCACGAGTGTCGTATGTGGCCCAAGGCCGAGTTTATCGTGGGTTATCCGCGCCTGTAGGCTCGGCTAAAATATTCCCTTTGAACCCGCATAAACGGGTTCATGGTCGGTCTACCTCCCCGAACGAGACTCTGCCCTTCGGCATAGCCTCGTCCGGGTTCCTCTCTGCCCGAAGGCAGAGATTTCGACAATCACAGCTGAAAAGATTTCAGCTGAAATATTCAGCCACCCCCGCACGAGGGTTGCATGTGGCACAAGGCCGGGTTTAATGTGGGTTCTCCGAGCCCGTAGGTTCAGCTAAAAATATTCCCTTTCGAACCCGTATAAACGGGTTCAGGGTCAGTCAATCTCCCCGAAAGAAACTCTGCCCTTTCGGCATAGCCTCGTCCGGGTTCCTCTCTGTCCGAAGGCAGAGAGTTCGACTATCACAGCTGAAAAGATTTCAGCTGAATCCCCCTGAGTCATTTAATGGAGAGATATATGGGTGAATAGAGTCCACTCATACAAATGTTTTGGGCAAGTCCATTCCAGCAAAATGAACCAACCCACCTGCAGCATTAGGTACTCTCCTATAAAATGAGGTTGATTAGCTGGCTTGCCTTTACAAGCGGATACAAGAAGGCAGCCATGTTAGCAGGTAAGTCATTTGACTTCTACACATGGGTAAAAATAAGTTTGAGATCCATTGCTCTATGTAGATGATATTTGTAAAGTTCAATTTATAATGTGCGCTTTGTAGTAATTAGGAGGAATCCATTGGATATGCCTTATCGATCAAGGTTATTCTCTCCGATAAGCAGTCATTGCTGAGAAAGGGGTTATATCACTGGTGGGGGGGTCTGTTCAGGACTATCTCGCTTTGACGAAACAGGAGCATTATTCTCTTTGGGGGCTGGGTTGAAATTTATAGTAATTATCAAACATTACTCATTAGGCTGGTATTACGGAAAAGCCATCAGTGTAGCCAGGTATGTGCGCGTTGTAGTCCATTAGGTATACTTTCTTTCACAGCAGTCTCGTTCGCACACTAAGCTAAGTGGTTATCAAAGTGGACAGAAGGTTCTTTGTATTGGAGGCCAGTTCTATTTGTGACAATGTGCTGCCGTCGCGTGACAGGAAGTTAAACTATGTATTCTTTTACTTACTCGGCATTATTAACGTTGTAAGTTTGACGACGCAACAGAAAGTCTTTTATGCTGTTGAGATGTCCTCCATTTTCCCAAGTAATTTTGTTCTTTAAACTTCAGCCGAAAGAACCAAATTAAGTCGGAAAGGAAATGGTTCTCTTCACCGAAATTTAGTGAAAGGTGAGTAATTGTTACGCACATGTGTCGTGCGAAAGTTGTCATGAGAATATAGGCTCGGAATGAGGATTTTGATTATCTGAAAAGTTCAATGTCAGTACAGTCGTTTGAAATTTGTTTTTCCTTTTTAAACTGAGTCGAAGATGTCTGCGTATCAGCCCGTTTATTACGTCCACTTGTCTTTTGTTTTAGTTCCTAGCCCCTTCAATTAGGTGACAGATATCTCAGTGTTTTGATAGATGCGACATACTATTCAAATTAACGTTTCATTAATGTTATTATTTTTGTTTTCTTTTAACGAAAATGTGCGTGTGTTTCTGCGACTGTTTTATTTTTCTTATTTAATCTTGTCCTGTTATTTTCGGCTTGTTAAATCTTTTGTTTGGCAGATTGAGATTGTGGCGGGGTGGGGGCGCAAATCCTCAAAAATATTATTTAATTCTCTATATATCTTTACATTGTATATAGACATTAAGGATTTTTATTAACATAATTGTTTATTGCATGTATTTTATTTCTTCTAAACACATACAGATATATATATATATATAGAGAGAGAGAGAGAAGGAGATAGAGAAGGAAGGAGATAGAGAGTAATGTATATGGTTCTAGTCAGGGCTTCAAAGCGGAGCTAAGGGATAGATTCATTTTTTACGGTTTATCACCCCTTTGCTGGTTACTTAAAGCCAGGGAATATACTTTTTAGATTGTAAGATTTTATTACATAATAATGATTTAGTGATAAAATTCAATACTAATTAACTCATAGTTTGGAGAAGAAAAGGTGGATTCATACCTAATCTGTATTTGATAAGCAAGAAATTATAATATGGGCATAAAGTGGGGGATCATTTCTATATTACATTCATTATGTAAACTGATTCCTCACTTTATGACTACAGTATTTACAATACATTTATATTCCAAAAAATCCACCCCCAAATCTAAAAAGCAGGCATGTGTAACTAATCATTTTACGTCTTATCACCCCTTTGTCGGTTATTGAAAGCCAGAAAATATATTTTTTAAACTGTAAGTATTATTTAGATAATACTGGTTTAGTGACACATTTCTTACTAATTAACCCATAGCGGGGGAAAGAAGCGGTGGATTCATATCTAATCTATATTTGATAAACAAACAAGAAATTACAGCGTGGATATAAAGCGGGGGATCAGTCTATATTACAATTCATATGAAAAATGATCCCTCACTTTGTGACAACGGTATTTTCTATACATTTATATTCCATTATAAATTATTCAAAAATAGAAAACATGGATGATTTTCCCCATAGCTATCTCCCAAAGAAAATGTTGTGTGTTCTCATCAAATGACAGGTAAGTAAAATTCTTAGTTAACCATCAGTGAAAAAAGAAACAAAATATGTAATAGCCAAACTGACATCTACCAATGTACCGTGTGTATAAGTCACATTTCTCAGACCAGCTCTTCAAGGTAACACTTTAGTAATAGGTAATCGCTTTATTGGGTTGAAATCTCTTCGTCACTGCAATTCCAAACACAGATATTTTCTTAAGATATCAAAAATCGAATCTCCAATTAAGAATTTTAAAATTTACCCATCATAGTTTTATTTAACTCTCTTTCTTTCGTCCAGGCGACGGAAAATTTACTACGTCACTTTATCAAAATACTCTTTTTCGTACATCATTTCGACTATTGTCCTCATCTTTGTCGCCATATTTATTACAACGTTTCGGCCTTCTTCAGGTGGTTGGAATGTTGAACTTAACCCTTTGTTCTAGTTCCACGTGCCATGTTTAATGGATGTCAGTTATTAGTTATTCCCCTCTTAATTAACTGCCTTAACCGGGAATTGAACTCACACTCTTTGGATCCTGTCACTGGATCTAAAGAACGCCTTTATCCAATGTTTCATGTGTCCTTGAGGACACCTGCTCATATTGCAATTTTTTGCTGTTATCACATCATTTTTTTACCAGAGCTCATATTGCAACTGCTGTTGTTGTTATCGCTTTTCTCTGGCACTCCTTAATACTGGTTCCCATATTCTATTCAAAGATGAGGACAATAGTTCGAATCATGTAAGTAATGTACATAATACCTAATCTCAGAAATATAGACATACTTTTTTTCGTATTTTACATTTTTCAGCTCTGTCTCGACAATCTCCACCAGGATAAAGAAGAGACTTGAAGCAACAGAAATTTGGTTCTACAAAATGATGCTGAGAATACCATGGACCGAACATGTGGGCAAGACGAAGTTTTAGAGAAAATGGAAACAAAAAGAAAACTTGCGTACATTATTTACAATATTTTAACTTATCCTCATTTTCATTGCCATCTCCGGCCTTTTTCAGGAGATTGGAATTTCGAACTGAACCTTTTATTTCCTCCCTTGGGGTAGATTGTTCTAGCTCTAGGTGCCAAACCTCTTCCGAATGTCTCAAGGATACATGACCCAATGAATAAAGGCGTTGGCTAGATCCAGTAACTAGACCCAAAGTGTTGTGAGTTAAATCCGAAAGAGGCATGGCACGTGGAACTAGAGTAAATCCCCCCCCCGTGGATTAAATACAGGGTTCTTTTCGAAATTTATTCTCCTGAAGAAGGCTGGAGCGTACAACGGCCGAAAAGTTGTGAATATGGCAATGAAGATGAGGATAACAATCCGAATTATGTAAATAATACAAGGAATCATAATGCCTCATCTCAGAGATATAGACAGATATATAGAGAGACATAGACATAAAGGCCGGAGCGTACAACGGCCGAAACGTTGTGAATATGGCAATGAAGATGAGGATAATAGTCCGAATAATGTAAATAATGAAAGTAATCATAATACCTCATCTCAGAGATATAGACAGATATATAGAGAGACATAAACATGAAGGCCGGAGCGTACAACGGCCGAAACGTTATGAATATGGCAATGAAGATGAGGATAATAGTTCGAATAATGTAAATAATGCAAGTAATCATAATACCTCATCTCAGAGATATAGACAGATATATAGAGAGACATAGGCATGAAGGCCGGAGCGTACAACGGCCGAAACGTTATGAATATGGCAATGAAGATGAGGATAATAGTTCGAATAATGTAAATAATGCAAGTAATCATAATACCTCATCTCAGAGATATAGACAGATATATAGAGAGACATAGACATAAAGGCCGGAGTGTACAACGGCCGAAACGTTAATGGATATGGCAATGAAGATGAGGATAACAGTCCGAATAATGTAAATAATGCAAGTAATCATAATACCTCATCTCAGAGATATAGACAGATATATAGAGAGACATAGACATAAAGGCCGGAGCGTACAACGGCCGAAACGTTGTGGATATGGCAATGAAGATGAGGATAACAGTCCGAATAATGTAAATAATGCAAGTAATCATAATACCTCATCTCAGAGATATAGACAGATATATAGAGAGACATAGACATAAAGGCCGGAGTGTACAACGGCCGAAACGTTGTGGATATGGCAATGAAGATGAGGATAACAGTCCGAATAATGTAAATAATGCAAGTAATCATAATACCTCATCTAAGAGATAGAGACAGATATATAGAGAGACATAGACATAAAGGCCGGAGCGTACAACGGCCGAAACGTTGTGGATATGGCAATGAAGATGAGGATAACAGTCCGAATAATGTAAATAATGCAAGTAATCATAATACCTCATCTCAGTGCTATAGACAGAAAAAAAGAAACTTATACACCAGGAAGAGACTGTTGAAATTTCTCGGGCACATGATGAGGGGAGAGAGCTTGGAAAGTCTGATTGAAGGCAAGAGGGACAGAGGAAAACAGCCCAACCCACCTCGAGAGCTTGTGTAAATGAATGGCAGAACAAGGTTTCGAAGAAATAACTAAAAGACATTATTTATTACTTGCTATGAAGGACATTAATTTCTGGCGAACAATGATAGTCTCAGTTCTCACGGGATACGGTACCTGAAGAAGAAGATATACAATCCCGTGTATAAGTCGAGATTCTAGACTAAATATTCTTTGTGAAAAGGAACGCTAATAACTTCATTAATTTAGAATGCTTGCACGAAGAATTTTTTTTTTCTTTCAACTGTTTCCGTCTGACAGGGAAATATTTACAATGTCTTACCAGAGAATGATGGACATAGATGAGTTGGTGTCTGAAATTTCCCGGAATAGAGAAACGTTTAACGGAAATGCACCTAGGTAAAGGTCAACATTATTTTCGGACTGCCCTTCACCTTCTTGCACCATCTGCCACCAACACTATTATGATGTGGTAAAAAATACGAACTTTCCGGCATCTGAGCCTACCTTTCAAGTAACGAATCAATTTTCGTGCAGAAAATAGGTGAATATCAATATTCGACATTTGGGGATTGATAGAACACTAGCTTAAAAGCCGCCATATCGGGCGACATTTAAGCTAGCTCCTGTGGAGGACTCTTGGTTTGGCTATCATCACACTAGCTAGGGAGGAGTAGATGCAATAGGCATCAATAGATTACAAAAGTACTCAAAATTGATCGCAGCATTGAATCAATGTTTCAGCTGACCTTTTAAGTTCAACGATAATTCTTCTGCTGCCACTTAATTTAAAGACGATTTGATGTTCGTAGATCTTCATTTTCCGTACAAACAATTATTTTTATTTCATGGGTAACAGAACAGGGGTCAATTTATAAGATAAAATTAAAACAGTGTAAAGAATTAGTTATACATTAAACATTTGAAGAGTTAGAGAAACATATTAATATACATTATTAATATATATTTTTAACCTCGCATAATCTGGCAACCATAAAACTGAGAACGAAAATCGTTCCCTGTTCCTAACTTTTCTAGGGCTTTTGAATGCGCTCTGAATCATTGAAATCGAGCCAGTGAGAGCAGAGAAGTTGATTAGACATACACAAGTACAGAAACACACACATACACTGTACTTTATATATAAAATGGTAGCAGAATGTCTTCGATTTGTCTATCATGAATTATTTGTTGTACAAAACTGAAAGTTCGACTTATACATGAGATCCTCAAATAATGAGGATTCATATTTGCTTTTCTTCTGGTGAACTTCCGTCTACAATGGATGCGTAGAAAGGATGAATATGTAACAGTCCATTCACGTATTAAATTTATTATTTTAGGGGTAGATAGGTTCGACTATCGCCCTGTTCACATTCCTTAGCTGTCTTTTGAACAGGAATAGAGTTTTGTGCTTTGTTTCCTGTTTAGGATAGGTTTTCCGGCTCCTTCTAAAATCTTCACATCCTCTTTTACTCCCAGTAGCCTTTGCGTCTTAGTGACATTATCGCCTAGCATAAAGTGAATTGATTGAAAAAAAAAGGTTCAGAAAAGTTTCCACTGTAGATGGAGACTATA